>CM028681.1:5047500-5553194 GCA_016760335.1 Gastrodia elata | reverse complement strand
TATTATTATGTATTAGTATATATTATTATTATTATCGTTATCATATCATTATTATCATATATATGATTATTATCATTATAATAATAATAATTATTAAATAATAATTATAATTATTATTATTAGTATTATTATTATTATTTTATTACTATATTTTTCCGTTCTCTTTGTCAATTTTTATATCATTTCTGACTCCACAAGATTTAGATCTCACATAAATGAGGTGCTAAAGGCTCTCGAGTTCCCCAAGAAGCCTCATTTTATTTTCTAACCAAACACCAAGTAAAAGGAATTTGAGTACAACAAGTACATTATGCACACCTTTTGGAATACCCACTAACCCTTAAATGAATTAAAAGTATGCTTAAAAACTTCTTGAGCTAACTCATATAGAAACACAATATCAATTAAACAAAAACATACAAAAAAAATCATTACAAAATATAAAAAATACCATTTATAGTTTAAGTAAGCATTTTTAAATTGTTGACCTATAGAGTATAAATATACTAATAAAATAAGTATAGTGGAAAAGAGAATGTTAATGTGAATGGTGAGTACACACAAAAGGATGGTGAGAATTAGTATATTCATGGCAAAGCTGGAGTAAAACTAATTGTTGGCAAGTTTAATGAAAGCCATAGATGATTCAAACATATCAAGTGTAGATTGTAAGATGCTCCACTAAGAAAAGAGAGTGAATTTTGCAGGGACCGAAAAAAAAAGCATGACAAGAAATTATTATGAATGATTTCGCATACTTGGAAAGCTAACCATATAAAAGAGCATTTAACTGTTCTCTTTTCATTCATGAGACTAGTATAAGAAATAACCTGCATTACATAACAATTATTTTGCAAGAAAATATGAAAGGTCTTTTGATTTGGCCAATCTATGCATATTAACAGAAACGGTAATTATTCCCACCATTGATGACATCATAGCTTAATGATGACATTGATATTGCATTAGCTTGATCCTAAAAGATTTGCAACTGATGATGAGCTTGAAATTCTTCATATTGTTACTACTGATGAAATGAAGAGCAGGTGTAGATTTGAACTTGAATTCCACTTCTTAACAACATCATAAAGTCTTCATATTGCCTACGAAGCTAATGCGAATAACTCGGCCATCATAAAAAATCAATGCAGGCAACACTTGAACAAAATTTTAACTTGCAACAATATTTTTTTGCTCCGTGAAAGGGAGCTTAATTATGCACTTAAAATCAAGTAAAAACTACAGCCATGATTCAAATATTCCAAAATCATCTTGAGCATTTGTGAAATAAGTGTTGTCAACTATAAGGAATATGTGAGTTCAGATAGATATAAAATGCACCCTGTTGCAAAAAGGGTTCACTCAATCATATCGGTTTATGCTCTCTTATAACCAGGCCTTGAATAGTCTTTTTTTAATCGGATGACTCAAATCCTGAGGATTTAGAAAAGCCGGGTAATAATAAGCAGTGAGTTTCAATCTTTGGAGGTCGTTGGGATGGGTGATGGGTCATCTCCCAAGAGTGCTTCTACTAATACTATGAAAATAAAAGCGATAAAAACATATGCGCTTCCCAAAAGCTTGAGTAAATAAATGGACCAGGAAAAAATAGGCAATTGTGAATCATGCATATCGATGACACTTGCTGATGACTTAAACTTATGATGATAGCATATCTTGATGTGGCAATAATGATATCACTTGTTGATCATTGAAGATTTGAAGATGATGATCTTTGAATTCTTTATCTTGATATGTCTAATAAGGTGGAGATCAGCCAAGTAAGATTATCATAGAATTCCATTTCATGTGATGCATCATAAGAACAACAGATGTGAATGCAAATTCAAAACATAATCAAAGTAACACATTCTGAAAATACACACAGAACATTAACAGGCATTTTGAATTTGGTATTCGGTCCTGCACTCAACATTAAATTTAGAATTAACGCTCAAAAACAAATTATCATCGACACTCCAAATTAATCACAAACAACAATGAAATTTAGGTCACCATTCTATCGGTGAAGCGCCCAAAGTCACCAATGAAAAAAAGCAGTAACGGAAAAGTTCAGCTCCTTAGAGACAAATATAACTTAAAAGCCCTTAGTAAAGCTTAATACTATCAAGGGTATGCTATCTCTTGCTAACAGCTTAAATTGGCCTTTATAAAAGTAGAAAAGAAATATACATTTTTAAACAATGAATTAGAAGAGGAATTAGAAATCGATGGACCTACTATCTTACAGATTCTGGTAATAAATAATATCAAATGTGTAACTTGAAAAGTTCAAGCCTGTTTTTCAAGTAAAAATGACCCTCTAAGGCTCATCACACTTTTCATTAAGATAACAATACTGTACTGTTTTGCAAATTTAGAACAAATGGAGCTCCTTCATGTTCATTTGAAAACAAAAATCTAAATATCTTCAGCAGCTTCTGAAACCGACGCAATGGGATGCAAACTTCTCACACTATTCATGGGCTTCGCGCTCAGAAGATTACCCGGATTTAGCTGTCTAATCTCCAAAAAAAAACTGATACTGAACAACCCCTTGGGACTGATTTAAATTTCATTTTAAGGCAGCTTGAAAAATAAAAATCCAACACAATGAGTTCAAGCATTTGTTTCCAAAGAAGTGGATGGAAATGAGTTCTCAATTCTATAACTCACCTTTAGATAAGTATATAGTAACAAACTTAGAAGGAATGGCCAATAAGGACTCATGAAGCAGACCCCAAGCAGTTAAGATAAGGCCGGTGATGCCATTGCCTTATTTTTCTCCAAATCAGGACAATGCCTTCCAATGAGTGACACAAACCTATCTCGGAACTTCAATAAAGGACACTTCTCTATCAAATAACTATCATCATAAGCTTCTTTAAGAATCACAGTACTCCTTGCCCCCTTGTTTGTAATATAGAATACCCCATGATTCTTAGCTAAACAAAGCAGCAGCTTACCGGGAAGTCAGTATTCATCATGAAATGCATCCAGCTTATAAGAAGGCATCCTTTTCTCCATTGTCAAGCTCAGGAGCTCATGAAGCACAACGACAGTCCGCTTCCTGATCTGCAGCGTGGCCGGCTTATCAATCCTCCTGGCACTCAAATAAGGAGACGAGAACGCCAGTTTCTGCCACTTTATGAATTGCTCAAGAAAATGCGCATTGGGTCTAAACCAAGGCGCGAATCTCAATTTGAAAGCATGAGGGCCGGCAAAATTACCATCTCTTTTTGCTGCCTTCCTAGATTCCACGCTCAACACTCCAAGATGCAAGACTTCTTCACTGGAAGTGAAAGCCAGGTAGGAATCCCAGGTATCGAGGCAGAGATACTCCAAGCCATTCGCAGCTTTGACGGAGAAGAAATCGGGGTACTTGGGAATCAGTGTCTCTCTGAAATCTTCCGGCAAGCCCAACTCTTGCTGGATCAGATGGATCTTCTACAAGGGGATGCGGCAATCGGGGGACATCATGAGCAGCTTGCGGAGGGAGCGAACGAGGATGGGTTCCATCAGGTCCCGGGCTGCAGCCTCTTCGGAGGAGATGCGCTCGGCCTTATCCGAGAGCCGCACGGAGACGGGCGAGCGCGAGGCGCCCCCTCCGGAGACTCTAAACACGGAGGGGTGCTTCTCGATGAGGGAAACGAAATTCCATTTTTAAACAAAACCGACCTCTTTCTCGAGGTCGCGGAGGAGGAGTGAGCGCCATTTCTGAGCGCAGATGATGGAGCGGAGGCGAAGCAGAAGGGCGGGCTTCTTCTGTAGGTCCATTGCGCTGTCGAGGTCGGGAAAGCGGTGGTAGGTCTTCTTCTTAAGCTTTTGGGTGAAGATGCATTGAGCCTGCTTTGGAAACATAGAGCCAAGCTTCTCAGTCTCTATAATTTAAATTTAACAAATGAATCTCTTAAAAAATATTTTTTTGTGAATGACAATAAGCTTAGACATTGGACTGAATAATGGCCTTATAAAGTTTTTTTCTATCACATCCAGTGAGGTTTGGGGCTGATTTCACCGAACTTATGCTGACGAGCTGTGAGATCTCTCTGTTGACAAATTCTATGCAACACTCTCTATTAGCTGAACGGTGGAAGGAATTAATCCTTGAATCATTAACATACTCTTTTATAGTATACACTTTCACCTTTAAAGATGCATATAATACTCTTGGCCGATTGACCCTTCGGCCTGGGGCATCAATTAGTCTGGTATAAAGATCACTAAGCCTAATTTCTCTTGCTCTTTACAAATAGCAATGAGAAATGATTACAAAATTGTAAACATTCTTTTTGAAATCTCAATTTGAACTTAAAATTTGGAACATCAAACATATAGTGTCTTTATCTGAAGCAGATGAAAAAAACGCAGGTAAAGAAAATAGCATTAAAACAGTAATATTGAATGCATCCGCAATTTCAGTTAAAACAGTAAAACATCTAAAGCCTAACAGATTAAGAATAGCATTTAAAGCCTGAAAAATACAAATTGTCCATAAACTGTAAAACAAAAGCCATAGAAGGCAAGAGACAAGCCAAAACAACAACTGATGGGATTTCAAAGAACCTTTGAATAGTAAGCTAGTAAATTTATTCAGCATTAAATACTAGAGAGAGCACATTCATAAATGCTAAGAATTTAAGAACTCTAAGCTTCAGATACCACTCATATATCATTAAATATATGAGAAGGTAAGTAGCATATATTGCAACAAAGATGATATAGCACAAACAGCAGACGGCACATTTAGCTCACAACTTCGTTATAATTCCACAAAATAGCTCTGCTTTCTGTTGTCGCTCATTTTGAACAAAGAGTACCACCATAGGCGCTGAAAAAAACCCTATGGTTTCCCACACAAGGTCTTTCAATATATAATTATCAACAATTCGCATCCCATCCATGTTCTAACAAGCACAGTGACTTTAAACTACGGAAAACACACTCGCGCTTAATCATAATAGCCATCGCAATGACCATAAAATTTCCAGAGTTCCAAAATTCAATAGGTGGCTGTTTGGTTCAATCCAAGGTTTTTATATGATAGAGGCTGTTTGGTTCATTGATATCCTACTTAAACATCAACAAAATTACCGTTCTGGTACATTTATCAACATCCAGGTATCAGTACAACATTTAGATATTGAAGCTGAAGTTTCTCCATGGGCAATTCTATAGAGAACAGCAAAGGTGCTCATTTAGATGAGCTTTGCAGTATACAAAAAGAGAATCAAGCAGATCAGTTCACCAATTATTAAAAATAAAAGTAGGGTTATTGTTATGGGAGCATTTTTTTATCTAAGAAATAACATCAAATACGAACATTGAACCAATTATATACATTAACATCCTAATAACAATGGCAATTCAAATACTGATAACATTGGCATCTCAATAAAATCAAAATGTTGGTGACCATTCTAGCGCTCGCTCAACACCACTCACACTAATTAATGAGCTAATACAATCTATCCAGGCACAGATTATAAAGTTTACACAACAAATTGATAGCACCTCATCAGGTCTATAATCATGATTCATAAAGCAACTAAAATTGAATAATAATTGTAAACCATGTACAATTCTGAAATAAAAAAAGGCATTTCCAACTACAAAGTTAAATACCAACATAAAGTAGAGTGTGATAAGATAGGATCTCTCTGCTAATATTCCTTAACAAATTTTTGTATCTTAAGCTATAGCACTGCTAAAAAGCACAAAATTGAAGAGGAATTATACATCTCACTCATTAATATACCCATCCTTTCGTCCCTCAAACCCTGGACGCATGAGCTTCTTCTCCCTCTTCTCGATCCTCCTCATCTTCTTCTGATGTATTCTCTCTCTTATATTCTCAGTCCTAGTCTTTTGCTTTTCCTCCCTAGCCTTATTCTGACTCTCAATCCTTTCCTTCCACTTCTCTGCATGCTTGTGATGCCTTTTCTGCTCCTTCTTTATACTCTGTTGCAGCACCTTGGGATCATCATGAACCTTTGCTCCTATAGCCCTACTCATAGCTGCCTTCCAAGAATGCTTGTCTGCAATACTCTTCCCTTTCTCAGGGTCCGTCTTTGCATCTTCCAGCCTTTTAGCCTTATCAAGCTCTTGTTGTTTTGAAAGCTTCCTCATTTTCTTGCCCCCCTCCTCCACCCCGCCAAGCTTTACCTGGCCATAAGAGAAGTCCTCAGCTTGGGCCCTGCCGTTCTTTTTTTTAACATCATCATTACCTTCCTTTCCAAAGTCCTCATCTCTCTTTCGCTTCCTTTGAGATGCATCAGTTTCTCTGCTACACTGCACTTCAAAGTTCTTTTTCCTTTTCTCCCTCTTCTCATTCTTTGGCTTATCCAAAGTCCTAGTGTTGCGATTTCCACGGAGCTCTTCAATCCGACGATGAAGACGATTACGGAGCTCCTCGTATGTGACAGAGCGATCAGCAGAATTGACAGTATGAGGGTCCTCCACCTCGGCCTCACGATCGCTGCCACTGTCCCCGTCGGAGCTAGGTTTTTCTTCTTCCGAAGGAGCCAACGATTTCTTTTCATCATTGATGGTCTTTTTAAGAACATCCAGAGTGGAAGAAGTATTTTCCGGATTATAGCGTGCCCGGCGAGCCTTCTTGATGTTTTCAAGGGACTCTTTCTTAGCGCTGGCCTTTGCTGCCTTACTGAGGCCATGAAACCATGGTCGTTCCTGGTTATGGAGGACAGGGACGTAGAATCGGGCGGGGATCAGGTCGACAAGTAGATCAAAGAAGTGAGAGTGGTAATGGATTAGGGATTTTAGGTCCATGACTGATGATAGAGGCAGAGCCAAAATCCAGTGGGGAACAATCAATCTGTAGTATCACAAACAAAATCATGATTATATTGGAAGTGAAAATACATTAAATACATATACTATATTTACTTTCATTTTGTAATAGAAGGCTTAAGAATAGATATTTCAGCAACTTATATATTAAATAGCGAGTTCTGTGTCAACAACATGTGTCAGTAACAAGTTATTTCTTAATAAGTTCCATGTGAAAATGTAATATATATATATATATATATATATATAAGTTGTTAAGATGCTTAAATTAATCATGGATATAAGATAGTGAGTTCTGCTCAAAATACAAATAAAGAAATACCATACCAGCTTGTGTCAGCAACAAGTAATACAGTTAAGAAATAAAAAAACCAAAACCAATAATTGAACTTCAAAAGAAAAATAAATATATTCTTTTTAAGCTCCACAATTACTCCCAAATAATGATCAAACGAATATCATTTTCACATGTGTAGCAAGAGAAAAGTAAAATCATCGTTTTCTAGTAGTAAATTTAAAACAATAAAACAGTCAAATTAGTTGTCACGTTATTTTATGAAAAATAAAAGAGAGGGAATTAAGAGGGAGGGAAATAAAAAACTTGGATATGCACCTAGAATTGACCCAACAGTAACCCATCAAATGTCATAAAGAGACAGGAAATAAAAATTAGAGGATCAAATCAGTGAGTGTTACAACATGAAATTAATTTTCAAACAATAAAGTAATGGTTGTCCATAGATATAAAAGCCATCTAGGCTTAGTCTATGATATTTCAAAATAAAAGCTGAAAAGAACCATAATTTTAAAATAAACTGCAAAAATAAAATGAGAAACTATCAAAATGGTTCATTGATTCTTGCAAAATATTCAAAATAATCCTTGACTCTTGTAAATGCTTTTTTGGTCACTTGACTTCTGTATAAGTGGCTTTTTTAGCCCATGTTGTTATTTGCCCATAACATCCCATTCTTTTCATTAAAAAGTTAAGGGTGTTTGCGTCTTTCTAGGGGTATATCCGAAGCACATCTTCTTTGTCTACAACTTGCAATTTCTTCCCGCTATTTCATCAATAGGGATTTCATCTACAGGTGTGTCTTCTTTAATATTCTTTGTCAAGCCAACGATCTTGCAATTTCTTCTTCAACGTCTCACCATCTCTCTGCGTCTCACATCAACGAGCTTGCGATTACAGAGTGCTATAATTATTTGGAATTATTAATCTGGAGCAGTACAATTATTGGACAATGAATAGTTGTTGATGTTAAAATTCGGAATCAACACCAACGACTGTAAAAATTCAAAATCAGCACCAAAGACCAAACATAAAGCATTGGCAGCTTCATATGAGCCTCTTCATCGATGTCGACGCCGATGAGAGACGCAGCAAGACGAGACGCTAAGGAAGATTTGTTCGTTGAGCGTCAATGAGGGATGCAAAGAGACGATGAGACGAAGAATTAATCGCAAGCTCGTCGACCTTTAGGAGAATAAAACGCAACCTATAGAAGAAATGATTAAAGAAGTTACATCTGTCAACAAAATTGTTGTAGAAAAAAATGAGGGAAGAAAGCACAAGCTGTCGACGAAGAAAAGTGCTTCAGATATACCCGTTGGATTGAAGCAAATACGCTTAATTTTTTAATGGAAGGAACCAGATGTTACGAGTAAATAACAGTAGGGATCAAAAAAATAACTTGTGAGTAATTATATATTATATGCCTATAAATAGGTAGAAATACATATTTATTTACTAATTTAAATTTAAATGTTCATCTTATTCCTTAACTAATATTCATTAAAGCTTGGCACTACCCAATTAGATGATTGCATTAGTATATACAAAAGCTAGAATTGTAGGAATGTTGATTATTGCAAATTATCTTGATGGTTAAACTTTACGTTTCTTTTCTTTACTATGATCTTTAATTTTATATATTTACATATATATATATATATATATATATATATGCATAAGCTCAAAAGGTTCCATTCATGGGTGGTCCTACATGAATGTGCATGCACCTGTATGCATTCCTATGCCTATGTACGTACCACTGATATATATATATATATCATACTAATGCATAAAATTAAGCAATCATCAACTAAATATAAATGAAACAAAAGTAAAGGGTGTGGAGTTTTAATGAATAAGCAAGATAACAATTCTATGGGAGTACGCAGTGATCAAACCACACAAAACAATAAATATAGTTCTAGTTGCTTAATTTGACATTGAGAGAATCACCTGGCTATTTACAAGTAAGATTAAACATGAATTTCATAAAGAGAATAAAAGTTATAAAGCTTGAGACTACTCAACATTCTCATCACCTTAAGTATTAACATTCTCACATTTAGAAGTGTCTTAGGAGATTTGTTAAAGCACAGATTAGGTTATATTAAAATAAAACCATAGTGCATATGATTAATGAACATCAATATCCTCATTTTGAATATCATTAACATTTAATCAGCATTTTAACTAATGATAAAAGTTAAACTTCTACACTTCAATATCGTATCATATTTTTGTACAAGTAAACAAGATATTGTGTACACAATTCCTTTGCTTGAGTTTATTGGATGAAGATGTTTTGAATACTTGTTGCTATGGTCAGTGTTTGGAATGTATTGCACCTTGGGGTTGAACTCTTACTGTTGATCAAAGCTGCTTGATCTAATGCAATTTCAATTGTCCGCTTAAAACTGTAGTGTAATCAACAAAATAAGTATGAAAGAATATCAAAAAATACTACTCAAATAAATAAATAAAAACTAATGCAGCATCGTGCATTCTAAGCTAATTTTTACTAATCAGCCTTGAAGAATGATTAAACCTTAATCAAGTACTTACTTTTCAGACATTAAAATTTTTTTGGTCAAAATTGGGACGTATTATTATTTTCTTATCAAACCAAAATAATAAAGGATAATATAATATTGACTAAAACTTCAACAAATCTTAAATCTTCCAAATTCTTTTATCATAATTTGCACACGCCCACAATTTATCAACAAATCTTGTAATAAGATGATGCCTGATGGAACATGAAATGCATGAATACTTACATAAGGACAAGTTTTTAATGGCATTGTCATATGGCTACTTTTAGCCAGATTTTCATATGTACCATAAAAAAGCTTTTCATTTTACGTATTTAAGGCCTAAAACATTTCTACCATTCAAATCTTTAGGATTACATCAAATGTACCATCTCAGCCATTTTTATCATTACAAAAAAAGATAAAATCTTTTGATTATGTCATAAGTAAATATAAAGATTTAGACATTAAATTGTAAAAACACTAGATTTGTGCGTCATGTAAGTAATTATCACTTTATAATTTTGGAAAAGCTTTCTGGCTATTATTTTAAAAATTGCTTTTTAACAAGGAGGAGCTGAGTCTAGTTTCATAAACTACTATTTATTTTAAATGTGTTTTTTAATTAACCATGAAAACCAAATGAAAAAAATTTATTCTTACTCTCACAGCTAGGAATGCCTATCTCTATTCTCAGAAAATATACCATTCGCAACAAAAAACAAATTTTGGGTGGTGACGTAATTTTGAGTTTTTAATAGCACTTTGGTAGCTTTATTTCTAAGTGACACCAAATGTTTCAAGTTGCACAGCTTCAATCAGAAACATCTTATATTCAATGAATTTTCAGTTGATTTTAAGAAAAACAATAAATGTATTGAACAGATTCATATCGCTAAATCTGTACCAATAGTGTTTACTTATTTATGATTTTTAGTAACTATAAGAAAGTTTGTGTATTTAAATATACCCAATGATTCTTTTTGAAGTTTTAGACCAGAGGTTATGTGGGTTTGAATTGCTTGCCCATAAAAAAAAAAAAATCTTCATATTTGATCATTATAGCTAATTAAGTTTTACCTGTCCTAACAGGAATTTGCTTACAAAAGATAAAAACATAAGTGCTTTATTTACATGAGCCTTTTGACACATTCGTAGCTATTTTGAATAGACTAAGGGGCTGTGTGGTTGAATGTCAATTGAAAAGTTATTAAGATAGCATGTTATTCAGATAATAGGAGCTGTTTGGCTCAGTGTTATTTAAATAACAGATGTCAGTATCATTTAGATGTATGTTGTTTGGTTTGTTGTCATTCAAGTTATAATTAAACATTAGGTAAGATTACCCCAAATACTGAGATTTAAATATAAATTGAAAAATCACAACAAATAACTAAAAAATAATTAAGTAAACAGTATCAAAACCAAAAAAAACATACATATTTTATCACAAGCACCTAAAACTAATCTCATTACAGCTATTTAATAATTTATGCTTATAATGTAACGATTTATAATAGTAGCCATTGAAGTAATTCCAAACCAAGACCCCAAATTCCTCATTAGTATCAATAGATATAGAAACAACCCTCATTGAGCAAATAAGAATGAAACTTTGAATATGCAAAACTAGAACACAGAAATAACTAGGGTCATCACAATAATATTCTAGAGCATAATAGAAAAAAAAGTGCAGCAATAGTTCAGATGGACGAGTAATAAGCATTTGTAACAAATTATGGGGCCAAAAACACAAAACATTTTCTTTGTACTTGTATATATTCTCATTTGAATTAAGCACCAAAGCTACACAACCTGAATCTAACTAGTCCAGAACACTGCAAATATAAATTAACAAAAAAGAAGCAAGAGGCAAGAGGCCAATTTATAACTTTAAAGCAAATTAAGAAATAGATTTTACCTTTCATAATAGATAGTCCCTTAAAAAATATACATGAAATCAATCTTTTTCAACTTGAATTACAAATTTCAGATTTTGAGTTAAAACCAACACAATCTCTATCTAAAGGTTGCTTGAATTTCATGCATCAAAATGATGCAACATTTATTTAAAAGGGAAGCTAGTTTCATCAAGCATTCCATAGAATAACCACACATTTAAACACCTAAAATTTTTCTCAAAATCAAGCAGCATTCAAAATTCTTAAGCTCCTCTTCAAGGAATCAGAATTTCTTGTCCAACCCCTACCCAATTTTTTAGATGTTATTAATCAAGCAGCATTCAGCATTCCATAGAATTTTTTAAATAACATAATATTACCGGAAATGTCGGTGAACAAAAAAGCCCCAAACTTTATTCGTAGGTTGTTTCTAATGCTTGTTTACTTCTATAATAATGATTCATCATTTATAAAATTGTAACAATTTTATGGTTTATGTCTGAACTTTCATCTTGACGGCCAAAAAAAACAAGAAAGTGGAGAGATTTTCACCGAAGGTAAGCTCGTACAGCCAAGGCGGAAGGAACCCTTGGTCGAACAACGAGATAGTTGTCGGCGAAAAGAAGAAGAGTAACCGTCACGCTGCCGGCGAAGACGAGAGACAGGCTCTCTAGGGATATTGGAAGGCGTCAGCGAGCGAATCGTTGAGAGGAAGATCTATCGGGCTTTTAGCTGCTAAAGCTCAAGATAGAAGCTCATATTGTTCAACCGTCGGATCTAATCCGTTTTGATCGGACGGCTAAACGCTCTGCCGTTTTGAGCTGAGATCAATCGTTGGATTGAATTCTGGTCTCAGATCAATCGACCAACGCCTTTTTAATTATTTATCTTCAATTTCATATCATGCTCATTTTTAATTTTTAAATTAAATCTATTGTATTATTATAGATAAGCCAAAATATTGAATACAATAGATATAGTATTTGGCAAACTCTAATAACGAAAAAAGAACGATCAACGATCTTGTCTATGTATGAGGTTGCATTTTGATTTCCTGCTTGATTTTGAACTCTTCCGCGACCTTCGGTGCTTCTAAACTCAAACCTCAAACTTGACATCAGTTCGTCCGACTTGGCTTCTTCATTTTTTGCTTCCGCTGGAAGGTTTAGTTGTGTATCACCACTCGGACCGGCTTACAGAAAAACAAGTCTGCTCAGAATCATAGAAATTTCATCCACAAATTCTTTGATTAGTCCACCATCCCCAACATCCACATTAACCTCTCTTGTTTTCCTCTTCGGGATATCTATGGATGAAGAGATTAATCCAAAGCTTCTCTAAAGAAAACTTGCCAAATGCAACTTACAATGTCATTGCCAACAATATGAGGCGGCAAAATCGATAAATCCTAACCCATTCAACAAAACCTCAAGGCTATTTTTGTTCGAGTGATTCTTGTTTCTCCAAAGAAGATGAGGTTGCAAAGTGAATCTTTGAGAAAATTTTCTTACTTTATAAAATTCTAAAAAATATTGTTTCCCAACCAAATATTTATTATTTTGGCATAGCCATTCTTTTTATTACTGTTTTCATTCCAACAAGATGATTAATAGTGAAAAAAAATTATTCTATTTAACCAAAGAAAAAATGTCACCTTACTTTTTTCCAATGCTCCAACTCTTTTTTTTTTTATAATTAAATATCTTTAATATAATTATAATTTTAATTAATAAATCTCAATTATTCTCATTTTAATACTAAATTTAGATGCATTAATTATGCTGAAATACTGGGAGAGCAACGAGTAAAAATATTCTTATTTAAAATGATAATGCAACGTCTCTTTGATACATCTAGAGCTAAATAAAAAATTGTTGATATTTTTTAAATCAATGTGTAATTGTGATGGGACCGGACCAGCTTCGACGCGGGTCCCGCCGCCGAGCACGCCCGCACCCTACCGGCTTTGACATTTCAGTTTTATTTTATGCATTTATTTTCGTCCGATTCAGTTTTATTTTTGCATTTATTTTTGTCCGTTTCATGTACTGATCGGAGAGACGAATATTAGCCCTTTGATTGTTTATTAAAAATACTTTAAGATTTAGATTGCTTTGAGGGTATTATAAAGACTCAAAATCTGTATGTTAATTTCAATTTTGATAAATAAAAATTCTGAGAGTTTGATATTGGCATATAGACTCTCAAGTGATCGATTTAAGTTAATTTAGATTCCTTATGTTTAAGTATTCAAAATAATCATTTTAAATCAGCAATCACATAAGCTTGATTTTCACACAATTAGCATCACATGCTATATGCACAGTTTAGATAAGGAAGTGAACTATCGGGCTACATGGACTATGTCACGATCATCCATAAGCGCTCAATAATTCTTCTTCCCCCTTTAACGTATGCTGAGCCACGGAACTTGATTGGTGGATCTTGGCTCACATGCATCGACCTCTCGACTAAGCTCAAAAAATAGTGTTGCTAGGCTCCAGAACTTGTCACTGGGCTCTAAGCACTAACGCACATATTCTTAGCTTTACTCCAATTTGTGAGCAATATAGCTCAAAGAGATTAAAGTTACCAAATCAACCTTTCATTTCAATCTCAAGGTGCTTACACCGAGAATCCTCACGCAGCGAGCATGTGTTCACGGAGAGGACCTATACGTGTATTCCCTTGAGCTTGAAATGTTAAGTTGGTTCGATATTATTTTCGCTATGAACCATTAAGAAAATAGATAAGAATTCAGTCCACAGGCGTACAGATATAAGTAACATATCTAAATCAAAATGAAACAAATTTTTGTTTATTGAAGAAGATTAATACAAACACTATAAGTGTCTTTTAATACAAAAGCTGTACATCCACATGAAGAAGTGCACATTCTTCGTGGAGTGTGTCATCTTTCTTGATTACATAGTAGGCTCCTCGAGAATCTCCGTTGATCCCGAGAAGGTGAAGGCTATCATGGAGTGACCCACGCTACAAAACATCCATGATGTGCGTAGCTTTCACGGCCTGGCCACTTTTTACAGACATTTCATAAAGGCTTTTAGTGTTATCATGGCCCCTATCACAGAGTGTACCAAGAAGGGCGAGTTCAAGTGGCCATCTTCTGCTGAAAAAGTATTTCAACTTATCAAGGAGAAGATGTCATCTGCCCCAGTGTTGAGATTGCCAGATTTTGGCAAGACCTTTGAGGTGTCTTGCGATGCTTTCGGCATTGGGATTGGTGGAGTCCTCACCCAGGAGAGCCACTGTAAAATACCAAAAATCTTATTTCTAATTGAATATTAATATTTAAATAATTTTGACATCAGATTAAAAATCTAACTTTACCATTACGTTCACCACCCCTAAATTAGGTAGGGGTGAAATTTTGGATGCATTTGAAAGTCATTGAAATTTTAAAGAATATTTTAATATTATTTAAATACCTGAAAATTTGAGTGATTAAATATTCGTCGGATCGAAAATCCGAGTGCACCATTGCGTTTAGAAGACCTCAATTAGCTATGAATGATATTTTTAAAATTTTTGGAAAATATTTATTAAGATTAAGTTTAAAATTAATTAAATTGATTAAATAAATTAAATAATTGAATCAGACGGCGTCGTCCAGAATAGTAGCCGCCGTCTCCTTCCTTAAGAGCTTGCCGTTTAGATCTAACGGCTTTCCTAAGCCGTTCGATCGGGGATCAGACGATCCCCGATTCGTCCCTGTCTCGCATCGGCGTGTGTCGTGAGCAGCAGACGCGCGGTGCTTTTGCGAAGAAGGAAAGATCTACTCGAGAGATCAACTTCGACCGTCGAAACTAGGTACTTCTGATCCTACTCTCCTCATCCGTGAAATTCAATCGCTTAATTTTGTATGCCTATTTCAAATATTGGATTAAGTAATTATCGGTTTGGATTGAGCTAATATGATCGCATCCAACTTAATTTGGCGATCTGTATACAGTGGAGTTCGTTAAAATACTCGTCTCGCCAAGAAACGAAAACTAGGGTTTAGTCTGGCCAGAGTGACACTCCCTCTGGTGATGGTTCTGATACCAATTGAAAGGTCTCTCCAAGACCTTTCGATCGGTGGGTGGGACGATCTCCGACGACATCATTTGGGCCGGCGATTTTGATGCCCTAAGTGACGATTGCTCCGTAATGTCGCGAATGAAGGAAGAAGAAAAGAATTTTTTGGTCGGGCCGGGTCGACCCGGCCCCGACCCACCTCTGTTAAAACTTAAACACGCGGGACCCACACCAGGCGCTGCGCGAATAAGAAGATGCCACGTGGATCTTCTAGAAGCAAGATTGCTGTCACGTGGGGCCCGCCAGACGTCTTTTCCTGCAGATTAAAAAAAAAAAACTTAAAATTATAATAATAAATAATTATATAAATTAATAAACATTAAAGTTAAATTCATATAAATTATTAAACAAATTTTTAATATATATATAGATAAATAAATGCAAAATATATACTTAATCAGAAAATATAAAACTATCTAATAATTAAATAAAAACAGATAATGAAAATTTTTAACAATTACATAAAATTAAAACAGATTAATTAAAATAATACAATTAATTTAATTCTTATAATATTTAAACAAATGTTATTAAATATGCATATATATATATCACATCAATCTAAAATAATATATATACATTAATAATAATAACAGAAAAATTTTAAAATAATATAAATATAATCAGAGGATAAATATTTCATTTAAAATAATTAAATGAATTAATTAAATAGAATAATTAAATTATTATTAAATTAATTAAATCCTAAAACTTTAAAAATCCATAACTTATAAAATATACATTCAAATAATATAATTAAATATATTATATTAATCAGCAAAAATAGAGAATTAATATGGAACTATCAAATTTTATTTTGGATCGATACTTAACATAATGATATTTTTGAATATTTAAATAATTACAAAAATAATACAAAATTTAGATTAGCCATAACTATGAGTGTGCTTACCCAAATATATCAAATATGGGTCTTAAATTACTCAGAAAATCATAAGGAATAATTTAGAAATATTAATTTTGTTGTTTGGATTAAAATTAAACTAATCACAATTAGAACTTAACCCTAAATAAGCCTTTAACCCTAAAAATTTTAAATAGCCATAAGTTAGTCAATTTAGCTCCAAATTAGGTGATTCAAATATCAATTTAGATCAAAAAAACTTAAATTTTAGTAAACTACAAAAATATTTAGGATCAAACGGTTAGATCTCCTAATTAACCCTAATTACTCTAAGAACTGATTAGTAAATATTAGCAGATCTAACAATCCAAATTAAATAATTTTAGTTTCAAATAACTCATAAAATAAATTAAAACCTAAATGTTTAATTAATTTAATAATTTTGTAACTAAATTCACTAATCACTTACTAATCATATTAAACCCTAATTATTAACTCTAAAAATTAGAGTAGCTATAACTTAGCCAATTTATATTAGAATTTGATAATTTTGGACTCTATAGAAACCTTAGGATATAATCTACAATAAATTAACATAAATTTTATATTTCACTAAGAATTTAATTACTAAAATTCCTTTATAAGGTCAAATACCCAATTTGACATTATAAGGCATAATAATTAAATAGCTTAATAAAATAAATCAAAATATTCAAATATTCATCTTATTATCATATTACAAACATAAATAATAAAATTAATGAATTAAATTATTTTGGCAGATCAAAGGAATTGAATTGATTGATATTTTATCAAAATAGTCAGGTACACAAATTTACTTAATAAGTTTCATTTCAGTATTCTTATTTTTGAGCCATTTTCCATTTGAGTACTATTTACACTGCTTACCACTTTTAATCTGCAAAAGAATGATATCAAATATCATGTAAAAAAAAAATGAAACATAGTATATATATATTTTGTGGTGTTTGTCTTTGGAGGGTGAACGCAATACTGAGAATCTGTACAGATTGGGCCAGCTAGCAGCCCCTGGGAGTTATATGGAGGGATTTAGCCTCTTGTAGGAAGTAGGCAAATTCAGAAGAAAGACACACCATCAGTTCCTATTTTGAGTAAGCTACCGACGGGTAGCTAGATAAGCTTCATACAGGTTATGCCTATGGGTTTACCCATTTGGGCTCTGGAGTCTACGGACTCGACTTATTGTTACAAATGCTTTTGATAAAAATTATTTAATACTGTTCATATATATTTATTTTCACAGCTAACTTGTATGGTAGAAATTGAATTTGAAAATTACTTTATTTTCTATGCAGACTTTCAGTCATTTTCATACTTGATTCATGCCTATTATAGAATGCTAGATTTATTCTTATAAGAACGATTTGCATACTCCTACCTGACTGGTAAACTGAATTTTTCAGGTTTTGATAATTAAAATCTAGAAGATCTGCCAATTAAAAGGAGAAGAAATAAAGAAGCAGGAGAATGTAAATATTTTATTTTATAAAAGATAAACTGTAAAATTTCATATATGTTTTGGCTCTATGTATAATTGGACTTTGGACTTGTATTATTTTATGTCCTTTTTGTTTATAAAAATGTATATGTTTACATTGAGATGAATTGTTCTTTAAAGACTCTCGAACTTCGATCCCCGGTCGTCACAGCCACCCTGTGGATATTTCAGTGAGAAACTCTCGAGCCCAAAGCTAAATTATTCTAATTATGAGCGTGAGTTTTACGATTTAGTGCAGAGCTCGAGACACTAGAGGCACTACCTGTTGCTAAAGGAGTTTATCCTACACTCTGATCACCAAGCTCTTAGATATATAAACTCGCATCATAAGCTTAGCCTAAGCTAAGAAAAGTGGGTGTCTTTCCTACAGGAGTACGACTTCGTACTCAAACATTGTAAAGGGAAGGATAACACACCCGTCGATGCTTTGAGCAGAGTTACTCTTGTCCTCACAGAGATGAGAGCACATGTGATAGGCTATGACGCATGATCGAGGATTATGCCACATGCCCTGATTTTAGTGGCATCTATAGTGCTTTAGTGGCCGACCCATACCACGACACTACGGACTATGTCATTCAGGACCAGTACCTATTTAGTGGCACACGACTATGCATTCCCAATACATCTATGCACAATTTTATAGCATGGGAGTTGCATGGTGGAGGACTAGGAGGATATTTTGGGAGGGACAAGACAATAGATCTTATTCAGGAGAGATTTTACTGGCCGGGGATGGTGAGGTTCATCGCTCAGATTGTGAGAAGCTGCAGGGTGTGTCAGGTTGCAAAGGAAAATAAGCAACCAAATGGACTGTACACCCCTCTACCCATTCTTTCCACCCCTTGGGAGGATGTCAGTATGAACTTTGTGCTAGGACTACCACGCACACAGCGTCAGCACGACTCCATCCTGGTGGTAGTAGATCGCTTCTCCAAGATGGCATATTTTATCCCGTGCCGCAAAACTGACGACGCCTCTGCCATGGTAAAACTTTATTTTAGAGAGGTGGTAGCTCATAGGGGTGTAGCCAAGACGATAGTGACTGACATGGATGTCAAGTTCACGACCTATTTCTGGAAAACCTTGTGGCGTCTTATGGGAACCAAGCTCATGTTCTCGACAGCTATTTTTGGAACCCGTAGACCGATGGCCAGACTGAGGTTGTCAACCGTAGCCTAGGGAATCTGCTGAGATGTCTGGTTGGGGATCACAAGGCTAATTGGGATCTGATCTTACCACATGCCCAATTAGCCTATAATAACTCATTAAATCGGTCAATTGGGATGTCTCCGAACGAGATAGTTCACGGCCATAGGGCTAGGATTCCTCTAGATTTAGTTCCCCTATCGTACACTCATAAGACGAGTCAGCTTGCATCAGAACTTACATTACAATTGCATGAATTACATGAGGAGATTGAGCGCAGATTGCACAGCAACTATGATCATTATAAGCTGCAAGCTGATGCCAGACAAAGGAACACATCTTTTGAGGTAGGTGACTTGGTGATGGTGCGACTGTGTCCGGATAGGCTTCCCTTGGGAAGCCTGAAGTAGTTGGCTGACAGAAGAACTGGACCATACAGAGTGACGAAAAGGATTTGTACGAATGTATACAAGTTAGCATTGCCATGTGATTGGGGAGTACATCCAGTGTTCAATGTGGCTGATCTGACCCGATTCTACAGACACCCACTGGGACATGAGGAGCCTTCTACAGATAGTTCCGAATCGAAACGTATGAGAGAGCAGTGTGTTGGTCAGGATATAGCTCCACAGACAGCCATGCCTACTTTTTCCCCTACTACTACCACCCCTGATGGTAGCACCCCAGCACCAGAGGACAGAGCTTCAGTTGATGACCTATTGCCGATACCAAGGTCCACAAACAAATTACCCCCGAGAAGATTCATTGCTAGAGCTGATTCTGGATGAGGAGACAGTTGCCACTACTGATGGTGGCTTTCAGAGATACTTGGTTTGTTAAAGTGGACGACCCGACATGGAGGACAGTTGGGTACTTGCAGAGGAGATAGAGATTGGATGCTGACCTCTTAGCCCGCTACCGCACAGACCACTCACCGGTTATGAGTGCTTTTGAGCGGGGGAGAGTTGACGGGGACAATCTTCGACGCGGGTTCCACCGCCGAGCCCGCCCAGACCCATACCGGCATTGACATTTCAGTTTTATTTTATGCATTTATTTTCGTCTGTTTCAGTTTTATTTTCGCATTTATTTTTGTCTGTTTCATGTATTGATTAGAGAGATGAATATTAGCCCTTCGATCATTTATTAAAAACACTATAAGGTTTAGATTGCTTTGAGGGTATTATAAATACCCAAAATCTGTATGTTAATTTCAATTTTGATAAATAAAAATTCTGAATTTTCTCCAAACAGCGAGAACGGCTCTTGTTTCCCCCGGAGAAACCCTAGTTTCCAAATCCTACCTCTCCAAACCC
The DNA here is from genome assembly GCA_016760335.1 of Gastrodia elata. Lineage (NCBI taxonomy): Eukaryota > Viridiplantae > Streptophyta > Magnoliopsida > Asparagales > Orchidaceae > Gastrodia > Gastrodia elata. The sequence goes on along the minus strand of CM028681.1, from coordinate 5,532,686 downwards.
TAGCCGCCACCTTCCGGACCCTTCCCATAGCTGCCTTCGGACCTCTCCCTGCATGATAGCCGCTGCCACCACCCCAGCCGTTGTTGCTACTCGATCACCGCTGTCCAGCCGCCACCGCTGCCCAGCCGCCGCCGCTGCCGCTGCCAACCGCCAGCCGCCGCCGCCGCCCCAGCCACTCCACTGCCAGCCGCAGTTGTTGCCTCTGCTATCACTGCCCAGCCGCTGCCGCCGCTCCAGCCACTCCACTGCCCAGCCATCACTGCCCTAGCCGCCGCAAGAAATCTACTCAGATCACCCTTCTCGCTCCCGGTTTAAACCGATGTGTGTTTGTTCTTCCCATACCCTAAACGAAATTTATTTAATTATTTTCTCGTGCGATTTTCAGGTAGAAATTATTTGTAGGAGCGCAAATCTAAATCCAGTCGCTGCGAGTGATTTCGGAACGGAAACACCTCCAAACACACCCGCATGGCAAGTACAACTCGAAGTGCGAGTTACCTTTCCGAACCGGAGCCTTTCCTTTGATTCGGAATCGGTGCCGACCGCTCTTCCTGTTCGTGACTCAAGACACCCCATTGCCAACGAAAGTTATTTTCAAATTACTGTGAAATCTTCTGCAGGCAAATGTTAAAGCTTAATTGATCTGAAGCGGCTACGCGAAAAGTGCTTAAAATTCTAAATACATCTTAAAAAATCTGCATTCACAAACCCTACGATTGCATTAGAGCCCAGCAACACCAAACCCTAGTATTGCCCTGCATCAAATTGTACTTCTGGCTCACAAGGTGAAAGATTGGACTGTAGTTAGTGTATTGAGAAACAATGTTCTAAGCAGAAAATATTTAGGAATTTTATAACAATTTTATGTTTTTAAACCTAAGCTCTATAGTACTCATATTACAACTAAATTCTAAGCCATGGAATGATTTTTATGTTTTTGTATGGATTCATACAGCTGCAATACTATCAAAACTCAAACGCCATTAATAGAAATAACAAATCATGTCAGTATTTTACATGCTCAGATACAGGATTAACAGAAAACCTCTCACTTTCTCATAAATATAATACAACAAGTAAAAAAGTAAGAAAATAAAATTAGAAAAACCTGTAGTATTCACAATTAAGAAAAACAACAACCAAGCAGCTGTAGTCAGTTTCCTCAGCTTTGGGATCTTTCATTATTCATGAAAGCTTGTTTCAGCCAGATAATCTCTCTCTGTTGGGGAGCCAGGAACAAAAGGGACAAACCCCCGGCCGCCGAAAACCGGACGCATGAAAGAATCGTCGAATTTGCGCCAATAGTGATGGACCGATTTGGAGGGCTTTGTGAGGAGCATGAGGAGGGTCGGCCGGCTGAAGACGACTTCTCCGGAAACTTCAGCATCGGATTCCTGGCCGGGTTCGAGAAGCCGGGCGAGAAAGGATTTGGGGCTTTGGGGGTCTGAGGACATGCTGCTGAAATGCTTCGGGGAATGAGGAAGCAGCAGCCTGATTAGAGGCTTTGTGAGCAGGCCAAATACCTGCATTAATATTATTATGAAATCAGCAGAGCAGTAAGAGATCCCCAAACAGGAAATATGATGCGTGCATGAAACATTTAACATGGGGACACTCAAGTTTTGTCTACTCGTGCCAATAGAGTCTAGTAGATCCTCTATATAAATCTTTAGTATCCATTATCCTCGATCAAATAACAACGCTTCTCTAAGCTCTAGGCATGTTAGATTATTCATAATGGCTTCTTTACTATCTTTTTTGAACGTCCACTTTCTATTTTAAAAAGAGCAAAATTCAATAGCTCAAGTTTCCTGACTCAAACATCTAAACAATATGCACGCTTAATATGCCCAAACAATCTAAGGCTTAGGAGTTACTCCAGCTTAGCTATGAATGTACTCATTTCTTACAATATCATTTTGCATATGCTTATTCATACATCTTAGCATTTTCATTCCACAACAATTATTTTATTATTCTTCTTTTGCTTTTCAAGACAACAGCTTGCCCCACACACAATTGTTATTTACAGTTGTTCCATTAACTTTCCTATGTAACAGCGTATGAACTAATGGATGTGTATATTTTAAAGATTTGAGTGCTATTTTATATAACATTCTGTTTTTTTTGCTTTTGATTAATTACTGAATATTTAACTGTGGCTTACTTTTTTTTTGTCTGGCGATAAATCTGTATAGGTTCAAGAATATAAAATTCTAGAGAACAAAAAGAAAAGGTAATTTTCATTCTTTTCCTTTTCTTACCGCACAGTAGGCAAAATAAAAGTTTCCCTCATGGTGTAATCTTTACCCTCATTCTTCTTGAAGAAGCAATGATCCTTACATAGTGCTAAGAAATTCCTCATTGCAATCCACCATCTCCCTTTTCTCGCTCTCTCTCTATTTGCCTGTAGTTAGTTGTGAAATTCTTTGCAACCATTGATTTCATCACCTTTTATAGAGGAATACAGCAGGGCAGATACCAAAAATCGTGTGAACAATCTAAAGTTTGTCAGCTACCAATTTTGTAATACAATCTCGATTTTGATAACCAGTAACCATTAAATAAAGCTTATATATATTTGAGTATCTATAATCACAATAGCAATGCCAACACCAAACCATGGTACCACTAAGTAGATCAGCTGCATGAATCATTTGTACCCATTATACTCAATCAAACAGCAACACCTTTCTAAGCTCTAAGCATGTGAGATGATTCCTAATAGTTTCTTTACATATATTTTTTGAATATTCACTTTCTCTTTTAAGAATAGCAAAATTTATTAACTCAACTTTCCAACTGAAGCATCTAACAATATTCACAATTAATATGCCCAAACAATCCAAGTCAGTATTTTAGAGCTTATGCTTATGAATGTATTGATTTCTTATAATACCATTTTGCATATACCCATTCATACACCTTAGCATCTTCATTACCACAAAGATTATCTAATTAGTATTCTTTTGCTTGGCAAGCTAACATTTTGCCCCACATAACATTGTTGATTTAAAATTGCTCCATTAAACTTTCTTATTAATTTTGAGCGTTATTTTATTATCACACACCCCAAAAGTGCACTTAGTAAATGTACAGCTTTGTAGTCAATTACCTGACATAAAACTAATTTTATTTAGGAAAACTCTGGTATCTTATTATAAACTGCGCTTGATGGCTCTCTTACAAAGTTTCAAAACATGACTAGAAATTTGTCCATCCTCTATTTCTTTTTTGAAATATGTATCACAATATTCTAATCATTTAACAAATTTTTAGTCTTCAAAATTGTACTGAATGAATTAGGTCAAACAATTCTACACAACAATATGAACGTCATTCAACACTACAATTTTCCAATATTTTTTTCTTTAAAGCAAACAAATCTCATCATAACTTGCCAAATAAAAAAACAATTAACATTAAATTTGTGCAATTTCATGCACCACAAAAATCATCCATATTTCTATATATGATGCATAAGTTTTCATATTTTACAATAGAAAATTCAACTCTTTATAAATCTATCAAACCTTAAAGTCTTTTAAACCATTAATTGAAGCTAAGATTTCAAACATAGCTAAGATGAGATTTGCAATAATCAGATTACCAAGCTCATACTAACTACAACTATTACAATATTTACTGTACATATATTTTGAAAATAATTCATACTTTTCTGTTGAATGAGCTAATTCAAGCAAGGGTTTTTCTGGCTATCATTGATAATACATGAGTGCTTCTCTCCTTTATATTTTTTCGCACCAAACATAAGAAGAAATTAAACTTGCATTTCTAAAGGTGCAATAAATCATAGGAGAAACAACACATCAAAATGAGATCTAGAATTACACTTAAAGAAGCTAAAATACTTACCACTGTGCTAAACAGAACAACAGTAATAGTACTAGTGATCATGATAGCATTGCCTCGCAGTTGCGTGTAACCTGCTCTTGTGAACTGCATATTTATATTATTAGATCCCATTGTTAAGAATCTTGAACAATATTTTATCAATGTAAAGATAAAGAGAAATATAAAATTCAAGAAAAATTTACTAACAAGAACTTAGCATCAAGAGTTGAATGCTATTCTGAGTGAAATTAAGGATATCGGCTACAAGATTCAAATGGCAGGTTTTCGTCAAGTTACTATGTTGAATAATATCAATAGTAATATATTTTTTCTTCATAAATGATGGCAAACAAGTAATGTTATAAAAAGATTTAGGAGGGTAAATTGTGTTTATCATAAAGCTAAATCTACCTGTCGATAATTATTTTTTATGATAAGTCATACTTTTATGTGAAAAAATGATGTTTATGCCAAAAACGTAATACTCCTAAGAAAATTGTAATAAACAAAAACTCTATCATTTATGGATACAGTTATGCTACCTAACCCAACAAATCAAAAGAAGTTAGCCAATTGATGGGATCCACAGCTCATTAGTGCAATTTAAACTATTTTTAGGTTGAAAGTTGATGTATAACAATAGCATAGATATATTCTGAGTTTTTGTAAATATTTGTTCAAGTGTTTAAGCTATTTATCAATCAATCCCTCAATTGGGATAAGATGTTAACAATTCTATCTTATTTTGACTTTTGCAAGCTTGAATAGAATTAGTATAAAATAATATCCATTAATAAAATTTTAAATAGTAAAATGGCATTTTATTTGTATTTATTATTAATTTTATTTTGATTTGTACATCATAAGGTTAATAACTTTTAAAAAGCTAATATTTATATATATGTGTGTGTGTATGTATGTATTATTAAATAATTTACCTTTAAGACTATTTTTAATTAATAACTTTTAAAAAGCTAATATATATATATATATATATATATATATATGTGTGTGTGTGTGTGTATTAGTAAATAATTTAATTTTAAAACTAATTTTAATTAGAAATATTTCAACATCGTAACTATGTATCTTTAAATTAAATTTTCAACAAATACTATCAATAGATTCTATGTGAATTGCATAGGAAATTTGTAGATATTTATTAATCAAATGATCTTAAAAAAAAAATGCTAAACATGAGGAAAATATGCTATAGATTACATTAACTAACATTAGAAATAAATATATATTTTTTAAATGACCCAAATATTGGATGGTTCTTTATAGGATAATGATAGAATCATGTTATCAAAGAGTGCATAAATTCTACAATACAAAAGGATAGCATAAGTTTAAACTAACATTAAGTTGGTCAAGGACAAAATGCCCTTTTAGCAGCAATAGTTGAAAAAATGGTAAATAACCTGATTATATGCAAGTGCGATTGAAACTGCACCGCGCATGAGTCCAGCCCACCATATTATAACCTGTTAATCAGAAAAAATAATAGATTGAATAATTGATTATCCAAAGAGAATAATAGTCCAACACACCATATAACAACCCAAAATTCTATTACTCACCTGCTGTCTGAAGTTGATCTTTTCTTCAGGAGATTTTTTGGCTAAGTTAGATAAAAATGAAAGGGGGAAAACGAAGGCGGCTCTTCCCACTAAAACCAAGCCTAAAATCAGAGAGCTCAAACCAATTTGTTTTAGAGGGCTGTATATGAAAACAGAGACATAATGATTAATAAATCTACATGAGCGCAGCTAAAAATAGTTATTTTTATAACAAAAAATTTAACTTGATGAATTGGATTAAAATAAATAAAATAGCAGACTTAAAAATCAAAAAATTGTTGCAGGTATGAAATAAAATGTAAAATAAAAGTTAATATCTAATGTAAAAGGTTAACTGGGCATTTTTCAGGTGTATGGTTTATGGGAACATGAATGCAAGAGAAAACTTTAACGTACTTGAAATCATCAAAATGCCCATTTAAACGTATCCTGAAATTGGCCAAAAAAACAGACTACAAAATTCCTCATTCCAGGACGTGGATCTTCCCTAGATCCAATCAAATATCCTAAGAAATTTTCGAGGTCTACCTTTGCAGAAAACCAAATAATTTAAGACGATAGCAATAACCCACTAATTTTCTTTACACTAAATTTGTATAAATAAACACTTACACCAAATCCTTATAAGAAAACAGTTTCAAAACACAATGGCATGGCAATTAGTTTTCACTCTTTCTACTCGTCCGTTGAGAGAAAATAAAAGAAAATTAAAAAACCCAAATAAACCACGATAGACCTACAAAAATGCAAGTTAATTTTAGAAAGAAAAGGATGGACCCATCATGATTCATAACTCAGGTAACCATCATAAGATTACAAGAAAAGAAAAGAGAGCGGCAAATAATAAGAAAATTAAGAAAATGGGGAGATAAGATGAACGATGCAAGGAAACTGAATAGGTAACTGCAGATGATGGCTTGTGCACATAAGAACATAAGGCTTTGATTTCTGGTAGCAACACTGGCTCAAACATTAAATGAAGCAGATCAATGCAAAATGTAACATTAATGGAAATGAAATATTAAAATTAAAAGTAAAATCATAGATATATACAACTTATTAAAAATAAAGACAGCTCAAATCAACTCAAACACTTTAACTTTTCTTTCATTTTGAACATTGTGCTCAAGTTCTCAAGAGCAGCCTTACTTCAATCACACGATATATTCCCTACAAAATGTAAATTTAAAATGTAACATTTGTGTGCTAAATAAATTAAAAACTTTCTTGTTTCAGAATTCCAACAAACAATGTCTACATATTTCCTAAAAAAAATCAACTTTTTTACCTGTCACTAACAAACCTCCACTTCTCAATGTCTAAAGCATCCATGCCAACATACAGAAAGAGAAATAACTCTGAGATAAATGACAGTGTAGCAAATGCATGCCTGCATATAATGGGAGTACAAAAGCAAATAAATCATTGAGGCAACCAAAACCAAAAGAAAAGAGAGGTGAAATGCAATGAAGCTACTTTGTTTTTTCAAAACTTGAATCACCTAGACAACATACTTTGTGGTAGTTCTAGAGCTTTCTGTCACATTGTGCCAAGTATAATGTGACATTACAATCCCACAAAAAAATACTGTGAGGATACCACTTAGATCTAATAGCTGCAGAAAAAATTGATGTTACTGCACAGGTGACAATCAATCAATAAACTGGTATGATAGAAGATGTGCTCCGAATTTAAATTAAAAGAATGATGATGTATAAACTTACTTCAGCAATCATATAAGAAAGATAAGCCATGAGCATCATAAGAGAAACCTCACGATCGGTAGAATGCCTGAAGTAGAAATGATATGTTGCAACAGCTGATTTTTTATTATAAATTTTGAATCTTTTAACCACAAAATGGCATCAAAAAATATATATTTATTATTGTGTTACATAACTGTAGAACCATTTCCATCTGCAAACATTGAAATAAGTAAAATGTATCTTATTTTTATACAAACCTGCCAAAATATAGCTTTTTTATAATGTAAGCACTAAGCAGGCCAGCCTGCAAAACAAGAAGAGTGTAAGAGCCATAAAAGTGTTTAAAAATAGATGTTAAAAATCTTTAGTAAATAAGGCTACACAGCTCATTAGGCTTATACCACAGCTCCAAGAGCAGTGCTCGTGAGAAAAAGATAGCAGAAGTTTCCAATGAGCTGAAGCGCGATTAAAGGGTCCAGATGAATGAGATCAAACTTTTGGATGGCATTGAAAAGCACAACTGATGTTGCATCATTGACAACACCCTCACCAAAGACCAAGCTATAAAGGAATGGAGTCTCGTCTTGATTAAGCACCTGTACTACATTAATTATGCATAACGATGTGAATTGCTAAATAGACAGAAACTTTAGCATTCGTAAGAAAATAGAACCTGCAAGGTGCAAACAGAATCAGTTGCAGAAAAGATTGCACCAATTGCTGAAATATACAAGTAAGAAATAAAATTAAATGAGAGATTTTTTAAGCTTAAAAAATATAATAAAAAAGAAAATCTATGAGACACTGAAAAGCCAATATGAAAAAAAGCCTTACCAAGATAATCACCAATTTCCAATGAGCCTATATTCAACCTTCTAAATAATCCAATTGCCCCTAAAGAAAAACTCTTAGTCAGAAAAATACCAACTGATTAGGACAGGACCCAAATCGTGGATTGCCAACAATATCAATGTCACGGAAAAAGATACTAGATTAATTGTCAAGAAAAAATGCATTAGATTGTAGAAATTTTTATATTATGTAGTCACTTCTTAAAATATCAGCAACTAGAAACAAAAGTGAAAAAGTTTATAAATAAGTTGATTGCAGCTTAGTTTTATACTCAGCTTAAAGCCATAGTTTTGCAGTTGCACAAATGAAATTAATTACGGTAAACTCCTTCAGTAAAACAGTACACCATTTGCAATATAATAGCACCGAAATAAAAGGTTTATTTAGAATATTAAATAAGCGTAGAGTGCACATCACCATTTAGAGTATTGAAATACTACTTCTAGAAGCTCAAAATTTCATGCAAGTTTCTTAACTCTGTTTAAATTTATAAATCACGGCTACTGCTCCCAGTTTGTTGCATTCCTGTAACAATTATGTATCCGTAAACATTTGAATCTATTCAACAAAAAGATTCTTCGTCATTGACTTTTTAAAATCTACATATAGCAAAATTATTATTGTGCAAAGCATGTTAGCTTTTGGTTACTCTTACCCTTCCTACATTTTTCAAATTAATTCTACAACTCAAAACCTCTACATGAAATCTAAGACATCCACCATTTGCTTGCCAACGATTCCTAACTATGCTTCTTCTAGCACTAATACTGGGTATATTGTTCTTACTTATTTTACAAAGCAATCATTTTAATAGTCAAGCTTTGATCAGTAAAATTGGTTTTAAAAAAGATCACCAACTCTCATGAAGATGATCAAATTGGTCAGCAATAAATGTGTTTCCCATGATGATAGTGATGCAATACAATATAAAAAATAAAATTATTTATAACAACACAAATAAAGATATTATTTGGTTATAAAAGGTCATATATTAGTATGAATTTCACAATAAAAATTTTATGGTAAACTGAAAGTCTAATTCTGAAGAGATTATTGCAATTTTATTATAAATTTTTTTGTCAAAATAGTCCATCAACTATTTTAGTTTGGTAAATTTAGTCTTAGACTATTCAATTTGTCTCTCAATTATTCAATATGCTCAACTTAGACCTTCAACTATTTATTTTAAGCCCAACTTATTTCTAAGAAATAACCATTTATGGACTAAATTGATCTTTAAATGAATAGTTGAGGAACTAAATTTGACATTTGCATTTGTTGAAGGACTAAAATGAACATATTTCAAAATTTTAAACTATATTGGCAAAACAAAAATAATCGTAGGGCTATTTTAACAAAACCTGCTTATTATCATTAAAGAAGTATCTATTGTTACCATAATTTAAAATTATAAGGCTTTCAACAAGATTAAAATTCAGTATAATAGACTTTGATTTTTGAAAATCAATTTTGGAAAAAAATTATTAGTGAGACTTAATTATTATCAATGAAGATATTACGAATGAAAGACAAGGTCCCTTCCTTGATTTTTCTTTGATTGAAACTTTTTTAACTCTAAATTAATTTTTTTTAGAATCTTAAATGAAATTAATTGATTGAAAGATGAATATTGTAATGAAGATATACTGCAAATAGACATGATATAATAATTTTGACATATTTAGGAATGAAAAACTATTGTTATTTCACTTTCTCTCTCTCAAATCTCTCAATTATTTTTATTTTTTACTTGTATATTTCAGCAATTGGTGCAATCGTTTCTGCAATTAATTATATTTTCAAATGTATGGACAAATGAAGTTTTCCAGAAAATGATTTGAAAGGGATTACATTTAATGAAATATTGCCAATAGTTCATCACATTTACAAAATGACAGCTTCTGCAGATTTGTTCATTGATTATGTAACGACCCAAAGTCGTTAATTTGTAAATTAGGTCAAATCCCGCTATAGAAATCAGGATTCCGGGGAATTTCGAATTAGGGCAAACAAGAATACCATAGGTAAGATTAATTTTAAAGATCAAAGTGCCCTAGTTTGAGAGAAATCCGAATAACGGAAACTCTCGCTATATTTTCTGAATTATTTAAATTCTAAAATCAAGAAAATTGAAATACGTGTCCGAATTCATCATTTTCTATGTTGTTGTGTTAAGTATATTACTTAAAAGTTGCTCGAGAAATTTCATCAAATTCTGAGTGCCGGTTTGATCGTAATTAATTTCTAAGTTTTAAACCTCAAAAATTAAAATAATATTATTCTCATTAATCAATAATAAGAACAATTCAAATGTTATAAATGACTATTATTTTTAATTTGTCAATTTCAATTCAGTCATTTTGATTATGACTTTTTCCTTTATACTTTATATTGATCATAATCTTAAATGTTATAATGTCTACAACTGCTTTAATAGCAACAAAAAAATTAAACTTCAATATAAATAGAAAAATAGATGAAGAACAGAATGAAAGTAAAGATGAAAAATGACTCCTAAAATATTAGATTAAAAAGCTAATTTAAGATATCCAAACTTAAATGCAGATTGAGCAAACTGTCCCTCATTCGAACTGTTGAACTTCTGAACTTAAGGAACAAAAGTACCCAATACATGACATGTATTACATTTTGCACTTTTACTGCTGCTTAGCTTATTTACTTTGAGCCAAATTCATTTGAAGCTTGGTTGATTGTTAGAAACCAATATCCTTTTCATTCAAGGGTTACTGAAAAATGACATCAGTAATATTAATGCTTGGTTGGTTGTTAGAAACCAACATCATTTTCATTCGGAGTTGTAGTTGGAAAAATGACATCAACAATATTCAGAGTTGTTATTGGAAAATGACATTAATAATATTCGGGGTTGTTACTGGAAAATGACATCGGTAACATTCGGGATTGATTACTGCAAAATGACATCAGTAATCTTTATTTGATAAATAATATTTGTTGCAGGAAATTGTTTATTTCGCACTATTACCTTATTTTTCTCCTACATTTTTACTTCCACCTTACTTCCGCTAATCGCATCATTTAAAAATGTAAATGTTATTATGTACTGCAGTACTTAGAGTATTCTCTAATTACTGAGAATTCAAATCTCGGTATTATTTTTTTGTGCAATACCAAGTCAGGTGCTCCTAGGGGAATACACGCAAGAACTATAATACTTAAAATGATTCAACTACCGATAGATCAACGACGCTATTTTTGTTTGTTTAACTTTTATCTTTTATCTTTTTCTTTATTTTTACTTTTGTACGAGGAGTGTTGAAAAGATCTTGTAATGTGAATATTGAAATAAGTGAATAATATCTTTTGGCTTTTGTATGTGTATGCTCTTTTTCTCTCAAGTTACTCAATATGATCCAGCGGTAAGTGAACGCCCGATGTCGGAACGGTTTCCGCTGAACCGGCCTCGGACCATCACAGATTAATACCTCACTCTAGATTTATAAAGAGCAAGAAGTGAAAGAAATTTAAGTATTCTGGGCCGGAAGGCATGCTGCTATACCATGTAACCACCATCCAATTTAAGTATTCTGGGCCGGAAGGCATGCTGCTATACCATTGCAAATTTAAAAAAGTGCATATAAAATAAAGTGCTGCTGCTGCACCATCCAATACAAATGCCATATTTTTTATGTGTTGGCGAACATAGGAGCAGCAAAGGTAGTGAAGTAACACAGTTAGTTGGTGTAGGTCCATATAGCCGTTTCTCTATTTTTAATTATCTTCTCTCTATCTCTCACCTCTTACCACCTAATCAATATATTTTTTGACAAATGGGTAGTTCTGCATTGCTTTTCTCTGCAGAATATCAGCACATGTAAACATAAGCATCGATTTGCTTGTTAGTTTATTTGATTTACTTATTCCGTTTGAATTAAATTAAAGTATATCTTCAAGTGTATGGACATATGAAGTTTTCCAGAAAATGATTTGAAAGGGATTACATTTAATGAAATATTGCCAATAGTTCATCACATTTACAAAATGACAGCTTCTGCAGATTTGTTCATTGATTGATACCCACCTCTAGAATTATAAAGAGCAAGAAGTGAAAGAAATTTAAGTATTCTGTGCCGGAAGGCATGCTGCTATATACCATGTAACCACCCACTGGATAGCTTCGTTATTCCAGAACATAAAGCATCCATTACCAGTGACTCCCAACTCTCTCATGCTGAAAATAATTACATCAAGCTTTAAAATGCATGAAATATACATGAGGCCTGCTGCTAGACCTACCTCTCACACTTGATTCCATATTGCTAAAGTGTATGGTAAGCCCTCCACATCAAATATCTTGCAAGAACAATACATGCCATTCATGTTCTCAGCTGTTGCTAACACATATTTGTCTGCTAATGAAAACCCAAGAAGATGTTGTTCACCTCAAAATCAGGACCATTTAAGCTTGATAGCGATTAACCATGTTATTATCAGCTTAACTAGGTTTTAAGCATTAATCAGTCCTAAGTGATCGTCTCATTAAAATAAATATCCATTAACAAGCACATATAGACTTTAGAGAAGGCAGCAGATATGTCACATCCGTCATTTTAAAATGAAAAGTTTTAAAGAACAAAACTACAATGCAGTAGATTCTGGATATGTATGTGACTGGAAAAAAGGGAATTGATACAATGCGAGATAACGATGATCCAAATTTCTTTCAAAGTTTTTTTTTACTAGAGTTTTTAGATATATCTGAGATAATTTATAGAAAAATAATTTTTTTCAATTTAAATATGTTTTCAATAAAGATTTATAAACCATTAAATTTATTTGAAAAGCCCAAAATGATGCATGCACGTATGGCATCACCATCTCTATTTTATTTCATTTGATTCATCAACAACTGCTTTTTATCTAATCAAATGACCATCAAGTGCAGCAGTGGCACTCAAACAAGCAAAACACTAGAGAAAATTCAGGTACAACAGCACAAAATTGATTGAAAAAAATTAATTGCATGCTAATTTTACTTTTTATGCCGTATTGTCGTTATAGCTTGTGCGCTTCAATATTATAAATTTTGGCGAGAATTTCCTCTATTCATAAATTTACTGAGAAAAGTTTATGGGAAAAAAGACGAGTATTCAGGCGTACCAAGCGAAATTATGGCAAAAGATATCAAGGTCCCAACAGCACCAAACATCATAATTGTGATGAAGTTGCGAAAGAATTGTTTCTTTTTGACTTGAAACCTGTTGCAAAAGAAAAAACTATATAAGGAGAGTAAAAAGAAAGTCATTATCAAGAACAAGGTCTACCATCTTTTATGATCCAAGAAAAAACTTAAGCGAGCCATATTGGGATAGTAATCATTATAGCACTCAAATATTTGGGGTTAGCTTAGTGAATCTTAAAAATCTTCCTACCTAGTACAGCATGTTTTGTTAAATTCGTTCTACAAAAATCATTTTGTAGGGGTGGTTTTGACCATTAATTTTCTATTTTTGGCATATTCAAAAAACTGTTATTTTCCCTACCCTTCTTATGATAGTTGGAGGAACCAAAAGTCTTACGTGCTTGTAGAGAGAGGAAAATGCCCTCCAATGGACAATGTTGTACACAAGCTAAGAACTGGGTGTGCTAAGATAAGAGGCCAATAGATAAGTTTGTAGCACACAGGCGTGCAAAGAAGCCAAAAAAAGTCAGCCAGACATTCCTTTATAAACTAAATTGTTATATAAGAGAGATGGTAGAGGTAGTAGAAGTTCCTTCAACTCTTAAGTTATGAGTTCTTCCTTATCAGTGTGGGAAAATATTATTAACAAAGTAGAACTCGCAAGCAATCAAATCGTGTATTAACCAATCTCATTCAAGCATCTAAAGTACAAAAAGTTTATTCTTCCTCCTTGGAAATATATTTGAGACGTACAAAAGTTTGTTCAACATTTCATATTCATACTCCTTTATGAAAATTTTAATCACAAGTAAAGGCTAATAGACATTAGCAAAAGAAATACTACGATCCAAAGCATTGCATGAAGGTGATTATGGTAATGTGAAAGTCGGTCGGTCCTACAAGAGTTGTTAGTAGATTTGGATTGTTCGGAAATCTTAGTCCCTGATATATATTTGATCCTTCAAGTTTGTCATACACAAGTCTAACCACATACAAGTTTAACTCCTTGAAAACCTGAGCCAAAAGTAGTTGTCCTAGTGTAATATATGAGAATGGCCAGAGCAAATTTAAAGTTGAGATTTAAGCAATTAAGGACTAAGTCTATTCTTATGGTCTAATCATAATCATAGAAATTATAAGGTTACTGGGAGAAATGAGAACAACAAGCAAACAATTATCCACTACTATTTTTCAAAGTTCTTCATAAAAATTCAATTTTTGAATATAAACTTTATATTTCCATGAAATTTTATGTTAAGGCCCCCAAAAAAATTGATCTAATCTTAATTCAAAAAAAGATGTCAAAAACAATGTTTTAAAAACCAAACTTGACCGGCCGGTTCAACCGGTTGGACCTGGAACTGGCCGATTATTAGCGGAGCTGTTTCAATCGAACATGAATGAGCAACTATCGTTGAACCGGTCGGCGTAGAGAATCGGTTAGTTCAATGAGTAGAGAGTTGTGATGGAACGACCCGAGGTCGTTACTTAGCAAATTAGGTCAAAATCTCAACTCGAAAATCAGGATCCCGGAAAATTTTAAATTAGGGCAAACAAAAATACCTCTAGATAAAAATAAATTTTTAGATCAAAGTGTCATAGTTTGGGAGAATTCGAATAATGAAAACTCCCGCCTTATTTTTCTGAACTTTTTAAAATCAAATAAATTAAGAACATTGAAATACGTGTCCAAATTCATTGATTTTCATGTGTCAGTTAAGAACACTGTTTAAAAGTTGTTCATGAAGTTTCATCAATTTTGGATAGTCGGTTTAATCTAAATTAATTTTTGAAGTTTAAACTTCAGAAGTTATTATAAAATAAAATATTTGTCTGAATCGAAAATTTTTGGCGCGAGAGTGTTCATTACATCATAACACCTCGGTGTCAAGTTTTGTTGTATTTGGGCGCCAAACGGTGAAAAAATGCGAAAAATTTAACTTTAAGTAAATTTTCAAAATAATTCCTCAAGTTTTTCATCTTCCCCACACACCCCCATCTTTTGACCCTTCATCTTCTTCTCCCCCCTCTCTTTTTATTTAAACCCTCTCCCCCTCTCATCTCCCAACTAGCAGCCCCCTCCACTCTCCCAACAGCCAGCCACTAGCCCGACAGCCACTCCGGTTACCCCGGCAGCCACCTGACACCCCATTCGGACCCTCCAACCAAACCAGCCCCCTTCCCGGCTCTCCAAAACAGCAGTAGCCCTCCTTACCCCTCTCAAACCCCTCCAAATAGCAACAGCCCTCCTGTTTCTGACCACCAGCTAGCCACTTCGGCCACCTCCTGCAGCCGTCCGGCTCCCTCAACCTCCCGACAATACTATCCTAGGTAAGAGGAGAGGAAAATGAGGTAGAAATGAGGAGATTTTACTATTATGTATTTCATTTTATATACTTAATATTTCATTATTATGAAATTAAATATGATAAACTTTATGTCATCACATTAAGATTGTTATCATTAATCAATAATGATAAACAACTGCATATGTTATAAGATGACTATTTTTCTATTCAAGCACTTTTCATTCTGACGCTTTATAATTATTATTACTTTCTGCAATTAATTTATATCATTTCCATTCTATTTTTTACTTTCGTATATTATTATTATCTTAATAAAAATACTAACCTAATGTATAGTAATTACTCATAAGAACATTGGATTAAAAAGGCTAATTTAAAAATATCTAAAATCAAATGCAGATCCAAAAGTCGAACTGTCAAACTTTGGATCTTAAAGAACAAATGTACCTAGTATATGACATGTATTACTTTTTATAATTTATTGCTGCTTAGCTTCGTTTATTTGCTTTGAGCCAAATTCATTTGAAGCTTGGTTGGTTGTTCAGAACCAACGTCATTTCATTCGTGATTGGTTATTAGAAAAAATACATCAAGTAACCAACATCATTTTTTGTGATTGTAATATTTGTGGTTGGTTATTGGAAAAATGATATCAAGTAGCCAACATCATTTTTTGTTGTTGGTTATTGGAAAAATGACATCAAGTAACCAACCTCATCTTATTCATGGTTGTAGTATTCGTGGTTGGTTATTGGAAAAAGACATTAAGTAACCAACATCTTTGTGATAACACTCGTGGCAAGAAATTTTTATTTCTTTTGCATTATTTCCTTATTCTTCCTGCATTTTTATCCTCATATCTACTAATCGCATTTCTGCTTTAATAAAAATGTAATATCATTTTATTTACTGTGGTACTTAGAATTAACTCTAATTATTGGAAATTTCAATTCCGGTATTATTTTCTATACAATACCAGGCCGGATACTTCTGGAAGAGCTTAGACAAGAACTTTAAATCTTAAATTATCAAACCGCTGATGGATTTACGACGACATTACTTTCATTTTTTATCTCTGTATTTTCTCATTTGTTGAACAATGTTCGTGATGTACGATGAAGATCTTTTTTGTAATATGAAATTTTCAAATGAATGGAAAATATTTTTGGATTTTGTATGTATGTTTCTTCTTCTCTGAAATTGCTCAATATGATCCTGCGGTATGTGACCACCCGAATGTCGGGACATCACAGTTGATATCAGAGCAGGATTGAGCACATTTGAGAGGGAAGAATATATATACAAAAATGAAGATATGTTCATTCTAACAAGATTAAATTAACTTAGAATGTTATTACCATGATAAGTCAGGAAGTGGTAACCCTCTTTCTTCATTGCAACTAAGGCACAAAATACGTAGTATCAGGTATTAATCTCACCCATATTTAAGTTTTGTTTGTATAATTCGAGAACGACATCATTTTTAAGTAAGGGAGTTTGTAACGACCCAAGATCGTTACTTAGCAAATTAGGTCAAAATCCCAACTCGAAAATTAGGATCCTGGAGAATTTTGAATTAGGGCAAACAAAAATACTTCTAGATAGAAATAAATTTTTAGATCAAAGTACCATAGTTTAGGAGAATTCGAATAACGAAAACTCTCGCCTTATTTTTCTGAACTTTTTAAAATCAAATAAATCAAGAATATTGAAATACATGTCAGAATTCATCGATTTTAATGTCATCGTGTTAGAACATTATTTAAAAGCTGCTCATGAAATTTCATCAATTTTGAATTATTGATTTAACCTAAATTAATTTTTGAAGTTTAAAACTTCAGAAATTATTATAAAATAAAATATTTGTCTGAATCAAATTTTTTTGGCGCGAGAGTGTTCATTACATCATAACACACCTCAGTGTCAAGTTTCATTGTATTTGGGAGTCAAACAGCAAAAAAATGTGAAAAAATTAACTTTAAGTAAATTTTTAAAATAATTTCTTAAATTTTTCATCTTCCTCCCACACCCCCATCTTTTGACCCTTCATCTTCTTCTCCCCCCTCTCTTTTTATTTAAACCCTCTCCCCCTCTCATCTCTCAACTAGCAGCCCCCTCCCCTCTCCCAACTAGCAGCCCCCTCTCCTCTCCCAACTAACAGTCCTCTCTCCTCTCCCAGCTAGCTCCCAACCAGCCACCAGCCCGACAGCCACCCCGGCACCCCATTCGGACCATCCAACCAAACCAGCCCCCTTCTCGGCTCTCTAAAACAGCAACAGCCCTCTTTACCCCTCTCAAACCCCACCAAACAGCAGCGGCCCTCCTCTTGTCGGCCACCAACTAGCCACTTCAGCCACCTCCTACAGCCGTCCGGCTCCTTTAGCTCCTGGCAATACTAACCTATGTAAGAAGAGAGAAAAATGAGGTAGAAACGAGGAGATTTTACTATTATGTATTTCATTTTATATACTTGATACTTCATTATTATGAAATTAAATATGATAAACTTTATGTCATCACATTAGCATTATTATCATTAATCAATAATGATAAACAATTGCATATGTTATAAGATGACTATTTTTCCATTCAGGCACTTTTCATTCAAACATTTTATAATTATAATTACTTTCTGTAATTAATTTTCATCATTTCCATTCTGTTTTTTACTTTCGTATATTATTATTATCTTATAAAAATACTAACCTAATGTAAAAGCAAAAGAAAAACAGAATGGAAAAGAAAATAGTAATTACTCCTAAGAATATTGGATTAATAAGGCTAATTTAAAAATATCTAAAATCTAAATACAGATCCAAAAGTCGAACTGCCAAACTTTGGATTTTAAAGAACCAAAGGTACCCAGTATATGATATGTATTACTTTTTATAATTTATTGTTGCTTAGTTTCGCTTATTTGCTTTGAGCCAAATTCATTTGAAGCTTAGTTGGTTGTTCAGGACCAACGTCATTTCATTCGTGGTTGGTTATTGGAAAAAAGACATCAAATAACCAATATTATTTTTTGTGGTTGTAACATTCGTGGTTGGTTATTGAAAAAATGACATTAAGTAACCAACATCATTTTATTCGTGGTTGTAATATTTGTGGTTGGTTATTGAAAAAATACATCAAGTAACCAATAATATTTTTTATGGTTGGTTATTGAAAAAATAACACCAAGTAACCAACATCATATTATTCGTGATTGTAATATTAGTGGTTGGTTATTGGAAAAAAATACATCAAGTAATCAACATCTTTGTGATAACACTAGTGATAGGAAATTTTTATTTCTTTTGCGTTATTTCCTTATTCTTCCTATATTTTTATCCTTATATATGCTAATTGCATTTCTGTTTTTATAAAAATATAATATTATTTTATTTACTGTGGTACTTGGAGTATTCTTTAATTACTGGGAATTCCAATTCTGGTATTATTTTCTGTACAATACCAGGCCAGGTACTTCTAGAAGAGCCTGGACAAGAACTTTAAATCTTAAATTATCAAACCGCTGATGGATCTACGACGGCGCTAATTTAATTGTTTTTTTACCTCTTTATTTTCTCTTTTGTTGAACAATGTTCGTGATGTATAATGAAGATCTTTTTTGTAATATGAAATTTTAAAATGAATGGAAAATATCTTTGAATTTTGTATGTATGTTTTCTCTTCTCTCAAATTGCTCAATATGATCATGCGATATGTAACCACCTGAATGTCAGGACATCACATGTGAGTCTTCCGATTAAATCTCAATGGCCCAAATTCCTGGTGTGCGGCCGCCTAAACCTTAAAATCTCGAAATGACATTTCATTTTTTACCAATTCCCATTTAATTCGACACTACGATGAACTGCAAAGCAAAGGGCGAATCGGTGAAGGAGAAGGCGAATGTAGGCTGCTACGACAAACCAAGTACAAATAAGAATGTTCTCTAGTACATCATAAAATCCAAGTCATTTTTACAAAAAAGAAAACTTAGTACATGTTGTTTGACGCTATAAAACAGCTGTTAAAAATAACCTCACAAACAAATGAAAAAATCATAAATGACAAACATGCCCACAAATTTGCAATCATAAAAGTTATCTTTGAGAACTTTTCTTCAAAAAAAAGAAAAAGATGGGATAAGAAAATAATTGATTGAAATAAACAAAAAGCTTGCTTGCATCCAAAGTTTTCAAAATCAATCAATGCCATGGTATTTTTCTTTTGATATTGGTCATTTAACTAATAACTATATTAATACTGTATTTTTTCATTTACATGCTTTAAGACTTCCTGCATTTTTCTTTGTTACCTGCAACACCATATATTTAATACATCTCACTGCACAAATTCTAACTTTTTGCTTGAACACAAATTGCAAGTATTACTAACATTGAAAATATACAATAGAGTTAAGTAAACCTTTAGTGATTGCAAGATTGTTTAATGGCATGAAGAAGTTAAAATTTATAATATGTATGCGTAAATATTTATACACACAAAGTTTTGAAATCTCAGCACCAAGTGCAGACATCATTTTAGTGCCCCAAATTTGCAAAAAATAGCTATACATGTTCTTAGTCAGACATCTTCATTGTTAGGTTGGCGCATAACTGGAGCACGTTTGAGCAAATTCATACAAAGCAAAGGAACTGTTTGGAATATCAAAGGTTGAATGATCTTGTCTATGTTTAATATAATCTTAATTTGAAGAATGAGTATATTTGTACATGTCTCTAAGTTAAATATTTTTTAAGAGGATAATTTTTTTTAAAATGAAAAGATCTAAATTATTTGTTTTTTATGTATATTGGAGCTATAAGAAATACAATTATGATCCATTGGATTACACTAGTCTTGATACTGTAGACTTCTGGGTGGTTGAAAATGATCTTATCCCAAAGCTTGAATTTATTAGCTTAGCCAATGATATTTACAATGAAAATATTGTTCCTATTCTTGAAAATACTAGTAATCAAATGGAAATTGAAGGTATTTAATATTTCAATTTTCTCTCTAGAGATAGCGGTACAAAATTTAATAATGTATACTTAATATTTTCTTATAGATGATCGTTGTTGCATTAGTGACAATGACATAAGTGAACTGTATAGTCCATGTGATTTGAAATTTTTTGGGGAGACAAAGTTTGAGTCATTGAAGCTAAATTTCATGGGAGATTAAACGTCGTACTCACTCGATAGTTTATTATTAATTGAAAATACAAAGCAATGCCATTGTTATGACTTATGAGTATTTTGTTGTGCCTTTTTGCTATATTTATGATTACTTTTTTAGTATTACATGTGGCTAGTATATTATAGCTTAAAATTAAGTTTAATGAAACTAAAATGATATATGATGTTATTTTATATTCCACGTAATTGTGCATCGTTCTTTTAGATGTTTCTTTCGCGAATAGGTATGTTAATCAATTTCAATTTAGTTTATTTTTTTTAGTTGAGTTGTTTGTTTCTATTTTTTATATTTCTTCATAATTATAATGAATTTATGGATTGCTTCTTCTCATGATATTTACAAATATGATTTATCTCTTCAAGACCTCAGGTATTAACAATTCAATATTCCTTAACTTAGTCAATAAATATTGTTTAATTAAAATTAATGAGTTTCCCATAATATATAACAAAACTTGATTAAATTTTAAAAATAAATATTTATCACGATGTTAATTATGCTTATTATTACATCATAACAGTTCAACGGTTCAAATCCAGCTCAACCTCTGGTTCAACCTTCGGAACTTGAACATTTTCTCCTACTGGTTTGATTTTAAAACCTTAGTCAAAACGACATAAATTTTAATTTTAGAAATCAGTGAAATCCGGCATTTTATAAAATTAAGAAAAACTTTACGCATTTTGGCAAAACTAACTTTGATATATTAAGAGTATCAAGTTTGGATAAAAAATTGTATTCTTAGAAAACATAATTTCCTGGATTTAATGAGACCTTGAGAAACTTTCAATTTTCATAATTTTTTTTTGAATTTCTAGTATCTAAGAGTTTAGAATATTATATAAAATAAAATATTTATTAAATCATAAAGCTAACAGCATTTTTTAACTTCTTGCTTTTTTGGGTAAACTAGGATATGTTTTGTAATTTTAAATTTTTTGGAATAATATATATTTATATTTATATATATATATATACACATATTTATATATATATATATGTATATATTTATATATTTATATATATCTAATATCCTCTCTCTCTATCACTCTTTTTTCAATGCAAAAGTTGGCAAACTTTAAATACAAAATTTTTTAAAATTTTAATATCATTATTATTATATTTTAATACTAATAATAATAATTATTATTATTATTTTATTAACATTTATCCTATTTACATTTTATTGTTTAACCTAAAATTGAGCTGTTGCGCAAAGTAGGCACACAAAACAGTTGTTAGCCCATTAAATCAAGTCATTACCCTCCTTAGTTATGTAACCGCCAACCAACCATTTATGGCCAATTCGACCCTCTACCCCCTTTTTATCACCTATGTAAGCATAGGTTATACCCACTCATCATCACACCTCTTCCTTCTTCACCTCGACCACCCCTTCGATTGTTTCTTTAATTGTGAGCCCTAAGCTTTGATGAGCCTCCCTAAAGGTGCACGAGTGTCGGTGAGTCGAGCCGGTCCAGTCTCAAGCCCAGCCGAACCTTAATCCAGGTTCTTCCATGTGATCAAACTTCCTTCTTCCAGCGGATGATCTCTTCCTCGCCAATCGAAATCCTCCGATTGGGTGGATATATACACATGCATGAGAGTGCATTAGTGTAACATGTATAAATTAGTATTACTTATATTCTCTATTTATTAAACTATGAACTTTTATACTAAATGAAAGAAATGAATATTATAAGAATATACTATTTTAACTTGCATTAGCAATGAAATTATATTAATAATAAATTATTTAAATTATATTTAAGTATTAATAATTTTATTTTGATGCAAATTAAATTTTCTTGATATCAATATAATTATAGTTATTGAAATTTGACTACAAAGTTTATTTTTTCTATCAATATTATAAAAAATATTATCTTTATTAACAATACTAAGTAAATAATAATAGTAATGGCTATTGTGTGTATCATTTTTAATTTAATGATTAAATTTTAAACATATTTAAAATTTTATAAATTTATAAAATGTATCTTTAGTGATATAGCTAAATTGAACATCCAAATAATAATATGAATGCTTCATATTATTATTTTGTATTTAAAAACTACATAGCTTGTTAGTAACATTACCTAACACTTGTACAGTATTAAAAAATATAATAATTATTAGTAGCAATTATTTTATAAATTAAAAAAGTTATGTAATTTATTCCAACATATTTTTATAATAAATATTATCTTTATTAACAATACTAAGTAAATAATAATAGTAATGGCTATTATGTGTATCATTTTTTAATATTATTACCTACCATTTAGCTATAACATATTATTATGGATTAATTAACTATAATATAAATATATATATTATTAATTGTACTAAATATATATTAACTATTAAGGTTAATATATAAGGTTTATGGCTATATATAGTAAATATATATAGTACTATTAACTATACTAAATATATATATATATATATACATCTTTCCGAATACTATAATTAAAATATATTAATAACTAAACAGCTAATAAAAAATGAATTTTGCTTGTATATTAGATGGCTTCCACATCCAATAGTAAGACAATGTTCTATCTCTTGAACTTTCAACCTCCAGATCGTTATTACCTAATGTGCCTCTTGCAATGTGCCTCAAGTCATTGTTGAGCCTCGAGTCACCATGAACTCGGCAATCACCCATCTAACTCAAGTTTAAATACACTTGCACAAGGCTAAATATTACATAAAATTTGTTGATACCAACTAAGGCAAGCTAAATTTCACAAGGCCCATCCATGTGTGTGGTCATTAAAATTTTGTTTACTATTTTAGAATATAAAGTTTATAATTATTTTTTATTTATTCTTGAATATTATACACACACTTGCATGTAAGAAAATTATGAGATATTTTATGTGATTTTTATTGGTGTTTGGAAATTCCTCATTGAAGAATAATTACTGATATGTATATATATTTAAGAGTTGAGCATTAGTTAATTAAACGAAGTGTTAAGGAAGACATTTTCATTCCAGCTAAAGGATGATTAACAAGTTAGGTGTGAATTATTAAAACACTCATCAATTTTTATTACTACACATGCAAATGAGCTTGTGTACTACATCAAGAATGTCCAATCTTATTATGCAAGATCTAAAACAGAACATAACATTTTAAATAATCTAAAATTGTCTAAGTTACATTTACTTCAATAATGGAAAATATTGCAATTATTTTTATTTTAAAATTTGCATTATTTTATTACACGATGACTCTCTTAATTATCACATATAAATGTTAATTTTTTAAATCAACAATGTTTGACAATTTAAAATCTTGTGTTAAGCCTCATAAGTTATCCTTTTTTAATAGTTAATTATATATAGTGAAAGGTGTTGTAGTCGGTTAAGGCTCTGTATTTGGTATCTCATATCATGAGTTTAATTCTCATTGATCACATATTTGCCTCTTACTTAAAACTCACCTCCTTTCAAATAAAAATGATAGATTATGATTCTTCATGTGATCATCAATAGCAATTTGATTCGTAATTGCTTGGCAAGATAGTATATGCTAAGTTATGTTAAAGTTGTAAGTGAGTCTATAGTGATTGTGACAAATATTATGTATCTTTATTACTAATAGAATTGCTTTTACATTTTCCTTAGATACTATAATGCTTTTGGGTATATATTTATTATTATCATTATATTATTATTATTATTATTATTATTATAAAAAAGTTTATTAAAGTTTATCTAATTTTTAACTTTATCTAAATTTAGCTTAAGACGACCCCACTTTGTGGGATTAAAGCTTGATGTTGTTATATCCAAATTTTAGTTGAATCTTGCAACTATCACATCCTCACCAAAATCCTCCAACATAAAAAGAATATCTTGGACCAATTGAGATAGTGCATGCCTTTGTTCTCCATACCTTCCTACAAAAAGGGCCTCATTATTTTCTCATTTCCCAACAAACATGAGTATATGATAGGCGAAAATATCATAATATACATTGAACCGGTAGCGAGCACCATTTCAATCAAGCAAACTCTATCAATAAGCGAGAGCATGATTTCCCTTTGCACAAATGCAAGCACACAAACTTTCTCTACATTATGGAAAAAGTCATATTGCAAGGTCTTCCACTAATCTTGATTACAAAATAGGTGAGAGTCCTTACTAAAGAATCCAAGAAAGAATAACACTCTTCGTTGCTTGTAAGTTTTGCTAAACAAAACCTAAGATTTTGATGGAATTAATAAATTGTCATGTCGAATAATCACCATACTTCCCTGTAATGCGTAATATATGCTTAGAGACCTCCACCGAGGTTGAAACACACATAATGACATTATCAATATATAATAGAAGCAAAAATATAGACCTTCTGTAACGACCCAATATCGTTACTTTTCAAATTAGGTCAAAACCCGCCTCAGACATCAGGACCTTGGGGAATTTCAAATTAGGGCAAACAAAATTTCCATTAGATAGAAATAATTTTTAGATTAAAGTGCCCTAGTTTAAGAGAATTCGAATAACAAAAGCTCCCGCTTTATTTTTCTGATTAATTAAATCTAATAAATGCAAGAATATTAAAATACGTGTCAGAATTTATTAATTTGTTAAGTATATTATTTAAAGGTTGCTTGAAAAGTTTCATCAAATTCTGAGCATCGGTTTGATCATGATTAATTTTCAAAATTTTAAAACTTCAAAAATTAATTAAAAATAAAATATTTGTCATAATCGAAATTTTTTGGCGCGAAGTTGTTCGTTATGCTATAACACACCTTGGTGTCAACTTTTGTTATTTTTGGATGTCAAACGGTAAAAAATTGCGAATAATTTAACTTTAAGTATTATTTAAATTTTTTCTTTTAAAGAGAATTTCCATTTCCTCTGTTTTCTCCCCCGTTCGCCCCCACCCCTTGTTCCGCCCGACCGATCGCATCCTGCGATCGCAGGCTCTGTCGCAAGACAAAGCCTGCAGCGGAAGTTCCGCCTGCCTGCGCTGTTTTTGGCGCAAGTGTCGGCCAAGTAGGCCGACCCCCTCCTACGACCCTTTTTTTCTCCTCCCTTCCACAGCCCTTTCTTATCCTCCCTCCCCTCAGCTAGCAGCTCCCTCCCCTCCTCACACAGCAGCCCAGGCCCCCTCTCCTCCCTGCCAGCAAGTCTTCTGCAGCGGCAGCCGGCCAACAGCCAGTGAGCAGCCGTCCGGCCACCCCATTCCGGCCAGCAGCCCGGCCAGCAACCCCACTCCGACCTCCCTCCGCTTTTCAGCAAGCCTAATCCTAAGGTAAGAAGAAAAGTATAAGAGAAAGAAAAAGGGAGAAGTAAAGAGGAGAAATTATTTTGCTATTTATTATATATACTTAATAATTTTTATGAAGATAAGATTATATTATCATATTAACATTGTTGTCATTCATCGATAATGACAAACAATGTATATGTTATAAAATAACTATAATTTCAATTCAAGTATTTTCATTTTAACAGTTATTTCTGTTATGTTCTTTCATTCTTATATTATTATTATCATTACAATAATAATAATAATATTATTATATCAATTAATTACTATACTCGGTGACTTAATAAATGTTATAATAAATATTACTGTCATCGCAATATCTTAAAAATTAAACTTCAATCATAATGAGAAAGCGAAAAAAGAACATAATTGAAATGAAAATAAATATTACTCCTAAAAATATTAGCTAAGAGCTAATTTAAAAAATATTCAAAACCTAAATGCAGATTGAGCGAACTGTCACTCATCCGAACTGTTGAACTTTTGAACTTATAGAACAAGGTACCAGATGTCTTTTATTACTCTTGTTTAATATGCATTTATGCTCAGCATCGCACAAATTTGATAAAAGTGCTTTTAAAGGTCATATAAAATGATATATGAACAAGTTTGGATAAGTGAGAAGCAAGGTTTCCATATTGATTTATACTTTCTGTCTGATCAGACAACCGTTAGGACGGGGCTGTTCGATATCGGGAGTCATAAGGAGCCTATACTAATAAGCTTTTGAGAGAGCAGGTATAGAGGGAAGTTTAAATATGTAACACAAAAATGAACCCCCATTTTCCTCAATTTTGTATTTGCCCAACAAAATCATATTTTGCCTCAGATATCAAGCGCTAAAATTCTGTATTTATTTTTGTGACTGCAATTATTTTTATGCTGTTTCAAGTGCAATTGAAACAGGTTTGCAGGGATAAGTTTGCACAACTTTTATTTCCTGTCAAATATTGATTATTTTGCTTATTATTTAACATTTGTAAAGATGACATCTATCAGTAGTTAGTTTCACAACTAATTGGTATTCAAATCCTCGCACTTTTGAAACGTGCCCAGATCAGGAGTTTATCCTCAAGGAAAGGTGCTAAGAACTGAGCAGTGCTGATACTGCTACCTGCTGATCCACCACTTTATTTTTGACTCTATCCACTTTTAAGAAATTTGTAACTTTTCTTTTATTTTAATCTTAGTAATCAAAACTTGTGAATTAATGAATAAATTAATTATGTTTGATGTCTATATATTTATCTCTTAAATCACTCAATATGATCATGCAGCTAGAGGACTTGTTATTGTTGTTATTGCTATCCCACAAGCAACCGGTGCTGGATAAGCTCCCGCTGACCCAGCACCGGGTCCTCACAGCTTCCTCCATCCAATTAGAACCCATAGGTTTACCAATATCTATACTACAATTATTAGCAATTGAGAGTACTTTAGAGAAAAGTATGAAGAGACATGAGAAGGAGGACACCTCTAACAAATCCCTCTTCAAACATTGGTCATGGAAAGTTTCCTCCCATTAACTAAGAGAACAAATCTAGATGCAATGACACACTACATCACCCATTGACATCATTTGAAAGGAACCAAAATTTCCATGAACTTCATATAAACACTCCCATTTCATGTGACCATAGAGTTGATCCATATTTACCTTGGTGATATAATTCAAGGTAGAAAATCTTGAAAGAATCTCATGCGATGGTTCTCACCAATATCTATTCCAGGAAGAAAAGCTCTTGGTTCCTTGGAGATGAGTTTGGGTAGAAGCATCCTAACTGGCTGATTAACACTTAGGCAATGATCCTGTAGCTAGAGCAACAAAGGTTGATCAACCTAACCTTAGTCAAAATCATATCATTATCCTCTCCAAGAATAAGTACCACAAACTGGGTGTGCCTCTGGGCGTGCCTCTAATGACATGTGGGAAATTAGCCTTGGCACAAGTATACGATAGAGCCATATCTGTTTAAAAAGATAAAAATTATTTATCAAAATGAATAAGAATTTGTAAACATAATAAATTTTAAATACTTAAATATCATCATATGGTTAGGTGTAGAAAAATGAGTATAACCTCACGTTTAGCAATGAGTTGCTTTGGTTTGCATGTCCAAGGCATGGGATATAAAGTGAGGAGAAAGTGTGCCATAATTGCTTGCCTTTTATGATAAACCCTTGTCCCCGCCTTTGTATAAAATCTGCACATTCTTGAGTGCTAACGCAGCGAATGAATGTAACATCATTCATTGTGCGAACTTATGCACAATTTTTAGACAAAAACTTGATTATTTGAGCCATAAGAAAATTATAGAAAGTTTCTGAGCTTCATAGCTTGGTCTATAATACTTGGATGAGGCATGTTGGGTAGTGGATGATATGACATAGTTCACGTAGGTCATTACCAACTCCAAGTTAAGGTATGAAGTTGATGCATGTGAGCCGAGACCAATCTATAGAGCTCCATTGCTCACCCTTGATTTATGCGAGATAATAAAGCATGTTAAGCTATGGGCAAAGTGACAGAAACTCATTTAGCTTCGCAGCTCATTACCTTAGCTGAATCAAGAGTTGAAGCATATGAGACATAGATGAAATCAAGACCAAGTGGTCATAAAATAAAATATAGATTTTATCGCTTAAATGTAAGGGTTTCACTAATAAAAAAATCACAAAGATGACTATGTGCTAGATCGAACACAAGTGTATTCATCTAAAGCACTATATAGGATTTAGCAACTTAAATGTCAAAATTGAAAAGCTAGATCTCTTGATAATAAAATAAAAAGTCAAATAACTCAATTATGACATGACATTAAAAAGAGAGTAATTATGCACACAGCTATGATAAACTGCATGTTTGAACCCTATCTCTCTCTAATTTTTCAAACTTGATTACATGATCATTTTAAATTAGAATTGTTTAATTATTAGGAACAAAACCCCAATGGATAATTACTTAAACATTATTGAAATTAGATATACGCTAGCAATAATTCACACACCATTCTCAAAGGACGATAAATCTCAGGATATCACTGTCCCATATTACTTCAGATCACGTACATTTGCATGCGAGCACAGACTACGTAATTTCGGTCTGTCATGAGGAGATCAAGATATTAATAAACTAAAGATATCTTGGGTTAATTAAACTACTAAGATAATATGCAGGATTTGCAACAAATGCAATGATCCATAATTATGACTTGTAATGTCATTATCCATATATTCAACCAGCCAATCTTCTCGTGTTTGAGCATATCTAGAGTTGTTATATCACCAATAACACTAAATGCATTCTTATGTTGAGGCACTAAGTCATAGCTCAATCTATAAGCTAATCTTCAGATAAGTATCTGAACATTGCATCATTCTTGATACTCCTTGATGTTCATTTTCTCATCCAACTGAAGTCTACTAATATAGATGTCATTCCTAAGCAATTTAAATTATCATGAAAATTGGCAGATACAACTTAACAACCTTAAGTTAATATAAGCTCTTAAATCTAATTAAGGAATCTCGCCTAATATATTAAGTAATAAGAACATATGATTTAATGCAAAAATTCGTTTTTCAAAGTCTAATAAAGATTACAAATATAGCTTTTGCAGATATTAAATTTTTTAGTATTTTCAGCATAGTCAAAATCCAAGGTACCCAGGAAATAACTTTTGGCACTTGTTTGTTTTTTATGCTCGCTTATGCTTCGCTTTGAAATTGTTTCCATGTTGACGATAAAGTATTTTACTGTCAAAAAAATGTCATGAATATTTTTATTATATCTTGTGAATGAATGCAAGGGTTCAAAGAACGGTGAATTTTGGGTGGGTTAAGTTAGGGATAGGGTTAGTTCATTTTGAGGGTTATAAGGCTGTCATGTTGTAACTGGGGGGTATGATGTCTATTTTCTTATCATGAACCCATGATCTCAAGGTTTTGACCTTGCCCAATAGAATAAAAATAATGTTGCTATATAAAATCAAGACATATACTAATATACAGATACATAATTTTTTTTTTTAAATGCATAAATTTATTTATTTATATTACTTATTCATACCTTAGCGAGGTTTGGATCATATGAACTTATTGTGCCCCTTGATGTTCAAATCTCTATATGAAAGGTTGTTTCTTCTTTTTACATTAATGAAGGTAATCTCCTTAAGTTTATTCATATATGATTTACGGCTCACATTTACACCATTCATAATATTTATAATGATTGAAATTGTTCTTAGTCAGCCTAAAATCTAATTGCACTCAAAGTTGCCCAACAAATCATCTTATAGAATCATGGTGGTGTTGATTTAGCTGTTAATTCTAAACCATAGCTCCAAGATAGTTCAACTCCATTTAATGGCACACTAATAGCTTTTATTAGAAATTTAATGAGACTGAAGTAGTTGGTTGCCCCACTATAAGCAATTATTATATTAATAATTCTTAGTAATATCATATTGAGGATACTAATACGTTTATTATCATTGTTAAAATTTAAAAAAAAGTTTGAGGGTAACATATTTCTATTCTTGCACCTCGCATGGGGATGGCGATAAGATGAGCTTCACCTGCTATGTTGATTCGATTATTCACTAAGATACCAAGGCTCATAGTAGTAAATTATTTTAAGTGATTATTTTGGCCAACTTTAGTTGAGAGCCATAGGTTGATGTGGATTTCAAATTTCCAGAACCATCGATGAGTAATGCATTAAAAGCTATAATACATCAATGTTAAGTAATTTAGCAGAAACTTTGAAGCGGACTATATTAGCTCAACTTTGCATTAGCCTCAACCCACTACTAAATTTCAATTCAATAGGAAGTAAGATGCTTCACACAACACCAATTGGATTATAAAGTGCATCACCAATTATATGAAAGAAAACTGAGCTCACATCAAAGTACTAACTCAAGTATAGCTAAAAAATACATTGGAGAAACAGTCACAAAAACTTAAAATAATTGAGAAGTGATCCTCAACTTGAAACATGTTTTGCTATCATGAAAAATAGTAACAAAGAATTCAAATGCCATTTAAAAAGTCTTTTAAATTTTGGATTTAAAGAAACACGTGAAAACTAGGCTACAAAGAGAAAAAATCATTTTTTGGGAATTTTGAGTGGAAACAGAATAACTCTTTAAAAACTTGAAATTTGCTTCAAGAAACATGACAATATAGTTCAGTGAAAATATACCCGGCATTAAATATAATTGGCGGAAGCAAGTATATGAAGAATAGATCCTCGCTGAAGACCAGAATACGTGAGCTTTTCCCTTTGGTGGTAAGAAGAATTACCACTCCACTTATTAGCCCCTGCCAACAGCCACAGCCCACTAAATTCAAAATTATCTGATGCAACCCACCCAAAATAAAGAAATACACCCATCGCAAAAGCACTCACAAAGAATAGAGCTGTTATCGATTCATTCATCCAACGATTTTCCTCCAGAAGGTGGCCAGTAACAATGCAAGCACAAAGCAGTGCAACAAAGAGGGTAATGGATGCCACATAAGTATAATCGGATTTCACAAGCAACTTTGTGCTAAGGTGAATCCCATCCAGATTCAAGCCCATCGTTGTCCTTCCTCCAATATGCAAAATTTACACAATCATACGCCAAATATTCCAAGCAATTCACTTTCCCAATATCGAGACACACAATATACAAGGAAATCTAAGCATTTCAATTAAAGCAAAGCGTTTCCAGATGATTTACCTCCCAGATCACAACCACCGATCAAAGGCACAAATCGTCTCTGGTATGAACTTTCCGACGCTTACGCTGTAATTCCTTTCATTAACTGCTTAAATCGCTCTCCATCTTGGGATGGGAATCGAATATGGTTCGCTGATGCCTTCGCCAATGCTGAGGGTCAAACAAGAGTTCGTGGAAAACAGAAGGACCGGACGAAAGTTGAGAACGACACTGGCTCCGCCATTCTTTAATATTATATCAGATCAATATTATATCAGATCAATGGCGTCAATTCTTATTCCCACAGTAACATGGAATGAAACCGGATGGCAAGGGCTAACTCTGGATTGATGCCTTCTAGATTAGCGAAATCTGATGGGCTCCGGGTACAAATTGAATCAGGATCCAATTTTTTTAGTCATTCCTGCATCTTACCCCGGAGATTTTGCCGTATGGATGAGCGCGTTCTTAGCTTGACCGTTCAACCAATCATCGGCGGATGATTTTCAACTGCAATTCGGACTCCCCGCGCATAAGCTTTTTTTTTTTTTTTTTTTTTTTTTTTTTTTTTTTGGCACACTAGTGTCACCTTTCACTTAACTAGTATTAAGCATAATTTTTAAATCTCAATAAATATTTTCAGATAACAGTAGAGTTTCTGATAATAACTCTAAAATTAGGTGAGAGCACTTTTAAGATGAATGATATGGAAGTTATATTTTGAGGATAAAACAGTGAAGCCTTTAAAGTCAAAGCGAACAATATATTGATGCTTAAAAGTTTGGACTATTACAAATGATATCATAGAATGTCATAAAGTGTCAAATATGAGCTAAGTTTCATATATGATAAAGTACAACTCCATGTAAACAGCCTCTTGAACATATTATGGTTAAGGTGATACATGATTGTGAGTATCTCTTGAATTTGTATGGGTCACCTTTAGTCTTATCTACCCAATGGATGGTTCTTGGATTTGTACATCAATACTGACAAGGACGTCAGTTACTTAAGTTTGGGAGATTGTGATAACCCACTTAAGCAGTATTAAGTAGAACTTTTAAATATTAAGACACATTTTCAAATAATGATAGAATTCATGATAAGAATTCTAAAGTTAAGCGTGCTCATGTGGGAGTACTTCAAAGATAAGTGACTATTGGGAAGTCCTCTTATGAGAACAAAAATGTAAAATGGACAATACATTAATGCTTAAAAATTTGGGTTATTACAATTGGTTCACATAAAAATGTATTCTAACTAATTACGTGCTTACATATATGATGACTGTCACGTCATCTATATTTTATCTTGATTATTTATTTGGCACTGTAACATTACTCTTCGTATAATACATAAAATTTATGTAATTGTAATGGAAAGAATTTTGCTAATCTTAGACTAGTGTATCCACAATAATGTAAAGATGACATATATTTTATATCCATATCATTGGTCTCTTATAAAAAAAACATCAAATGATCTAATCTCCTTACTTCTCCTATAATAACTTATAGTTGTTACTTAAATTTTTAATCATCAAATTAGCTTATGAATTTTTCATTTATCTTAAAGTAGTATTAAAGCCAAATCCTGAAGTTTTGATGAATTTTGAAAATTATTTGAGTGGGATTAATATTTTGATCAATTTAATTAACTAAGAAAATAAAATAATTATTTAGACATCCAATAAAAAATTTTATTTTATTTTTGAGTTCCTCAAACTCAATATAGTAAATGGTGAAATTTGAGAATTTTTAGAATCCATTTGGTCTAAAAATGAAGCTTAATTTAAATTGTATATAATTTATAATAATTAAAATTAATTATTTATATTTTTATTTACCCGTTAACATAATTAATCATCGATAACGGAAATTCACTGCTCAGCTCCGAACACTAAGTAATGAAATTCACTGCATATGTGTTGTCCATCCTTATTTATATATAGATCTAACAACGAGACCTCGTCAACGATAGAAGCACGATCTGACCGTTGGATCGAGGTTCTGATCCAATGGTTAGGATCCTTCCAGTGAGAGATCAGATCAAGAGGGTTGAACCAGAGTTGTCTAATCTCAACGGGTGGTTGAGATGCGACAGAGCACTGCGCAACGCTCTGTCGCCTGCTCTAGTTCAACCGTGGCCGCTCGGAGTCGGTGACGACCGCCCCGAATCATTGTTTCCCCGTCTCTTCGTGTAATGACCAATTTAAGTAGTAATAAGTGAAACTCTTAAATATTGAGACGTCTTTTCAGATAAAGATGTAGTTCCTGATAAGAACTTCAAAGTTAAGTGTGCTCAAATAGGAGTACTCTCATGATGGGTGACCTGTTGAAAAGTTATGTGTAACAACCCAAATTGTTACTTAGGTTAATTAAAATCAATTTAAGTCTTAATTGAGGTTCTAAGTCACTAATTAAGTAATTTAGAACTTGTCTCTAAAAACTAGGTCAAATTAGAAGTCAACTGGATCAAAATCAGAAATTCTGGAAAATCCAAAACCCTAGAAATTGACTTTTTATCTAGATCTCAGATTGAAAATTTGACTTCGCCATTGCATTCAGAACACCCAAATTAGCTAAGGGTGAAATTTTGGAGGCATTTGGAAGTCGTTGGGTTTTCGTCAAATATTTTAATAATATTTAAATACCTGAAAATTCAAATAAATAAATACTCGTCAAATAAAAAATCCAAACGCGTCGTTGCGTTCCTCACCCCTCAATTAGCTAAGGGTGATTTATTGGAAAATTTTGATATTCGTTTAATTAATTAATTTTAATTAATAAAACTGTGTGAAAAGTGTTTAAATATTAAACTTAATTAAAGCATTTAACGAATTCCATTAAGTTCCCTAACAAGCCGTCGCTTTCCTTTGGCACCGTTTGGTCGCGTATCATGCATTTTGGACCGTTCGATCTAGGTTTGATCGAACGGTGATGAGCCTTCCCTGCCGATTTGCGCCACGCGTAGTTCGCGTGGCAACCACCGATCGCACCGCAGAGCTCTGCTCGACAGGTGCAGCTCGCTGCTTCCAAGGAATGGTTAAGGCTCTCTCTCTCTCGCTCGAACTCATGGCAGGCTTCTTTTGCGAGGGATCTTCACGTCTCGGCAGAGCACCTCGAACACCCTAAAATCCATTCCTGCGATCGAGAAGGTAATTCACTTCTCCATATCATTCGAATTCGAGTTATTACATTTAAATTGACTCCCAGTGATTTTTGATCTGCTGCAATTATTCAAATTTTGAGATCAAAGTTTCTTCATTCAATCAACAAGTTAGGATATCTTCTTTAACCCTAGCCCAATTTTAGGGCATCATAGATTCAAACTAGGGAAGCAAGCATGTCTTGATTTCTTTAATTTATTGGGGAGAAGTGATCAAGGGCTTGCGTTCAGTACGAGTTGAGTCTTTAAGAGTACCTTGATCGACCAGTAGAATGATGCCCTGATTTCTCTTTGTCCGCCTCTTGAAGAAGACGAAGGCCCCCGATGGGTTCTCGGGTCTTGCTTGACCCGGGCGAAGCCGTTCGGCCCGAGGACGCTACGCCCTCCACGTGGTCCAGATGGGACTTGCGCCGTTCGCATGAGAAGCCGCGCATCGTAAGGATGAAGCACGGGTGGGGCCCGCATCCGGGGAAATCAGATCAACGCTCAGTATTGTGGGACCCTCAAAGCAATCCTTAGCCAATTATAGTCTGCCGTGTGGCAAGTGCAGAACCTGTCTTTGGCGCCAGCTGGAAGTCGGGGCTCGCTGGTCAAATCCCGCCATTATAATTAAACTTAATTTGTTTTAATTTAAGTAAAACAATTAAATAATATTCAGTTAATTAAATTAATTATTAAATCTTCAATCATTAATAACTTTTAATCCTGAACTCCAAATGTAGCAAAATTATATACCATTGGATTCAACAAAAATAGAAGAATAATTTGGCACTGTTAATTTTGCTGTAGGAACTGTATTTAGCAAAGTGATATTTAGGGTATTAAATTAGGTCCAAATAATATCATAAATTTTATTTAGCTCATAACTTTGTGTAGATTGATCCAAATATACCCAATATGGGTCTTAAAGTGATCAAAAAACTCTAAGGATTAATTTGATAGTATTCATTTTGTTATTTGGATTAGCATTTGCCTAATCACTTTTAGGTTCTAACCATAATTACCCTAATTAACCCTAGAACTTCAATTGACCATAACTTGGTCAATTGAACTCCAAATTGGAAGATCCAAATATTAATCTAGATCAAAAAAACCTAATTAACAATAATCTGTAAAGATATTTTAGATCCAACAGTTAGATTTGCTAATCATTCCTAATTACTCCAAAACTTGATTAGTAAATATTAGCAAATCTAATAATCCAAATTGAGTGATTTAAGTTTTAGAGGACTCCTAGAATCATTTAGAACCTATCTATAAGATTGGATTAGTGTTTGAGTGCTTAATTTTGCTAATCACTTACTAATCACTCTTAACCCCTAATTAGGTCTTAACTTAGTCAAATTAGATCCAAATTGAGCCTACCACATGTCATTATGATCAGTGGACTATTTGTAAACCATAGCCACTAATTTTACTCAATTTGGACACTAATTGGCAAAGTTAGGATTTTTGACCCATAATTAAGAATTCCTTAATCCCCTTTTAACCCTAGATCTTATATTGACCATAACTTGGTCAATACTTATCAGAATTTAGAAAATTTAGGTTCTATGGAAAGTTTAGGCAGTAAGGAATATTAATCTAAAAGAAAATTTAACTTTTACTTAGTCAAATTACTAATTTGCCCTTATGAGTCAAATTAACTAATTTGATCTCATATGGTTTATTAATCATCCAAAAATAGTTTAGTTACTGTCTAATCTTATATTAGATAGTAAGAATCATATTCCGAAAGAAAATTTTAGATTTAGAACCCTAAATCAAAATTTGATCTTTTGAACCCTTAAGTAGGGGCAAAATGGTAATTTTGCCCAAATTTAGGGTTTAGCATCTTAAAGCCCTAAAATTATTTTTACAATCTTATTAATCAGTAAATATAATGATTTATAGCTGAAATTTATCAAATCCAAGTTTAAATTAAATTTTTGATCAAAATCTCAAAATTGGCTCCTTAAGAAAATTCCTAAGTAAATTGTGAGTGTTCTCCTTTCCTTAATCATTCTTAGACCTTACCTTAGGTCTTATATCATTAGTTAGGATGTATGTCTTGAGAGATACTCTTAGTAATTAAGAGCTTTAATTCCTAAGATTAAGAATAGATCTTAAATTAGAATTCATCTATTGAGTAAATTATGTTACTCAAATAGATGAAACCTTGAGTTTACTAGTTTATAGATTTTCTTAGTTTATTAAATGATTATTTGATCTTTAAACTTTAGAACTAAGAGTAGAGATCTATCCTAATGAATTGATTTATCATTAGGATTTACCTTAACTTAATTGGTGAGATTTGGGTTCTAAACCTTAGACCTTTAGATGCACCATTTGGATTAAGTGATTAAATTCCATATTTGGAATTTAATTCTTAATCCTTTCATCTTGATTTGATCAATCAAGATGAGGTTGGGACTATTTAAAAACATTACAATAGGACGTTTGACTTATTATTTACCTTATCTAGTCGACATTGATTTGATAAGATTAGAACCTGATCACTTCTAATTATTTTCCAACTTGTAAGGACGTGAATCTGAGTTACACTCGATAATAAGACCTGGAGATCCTGAACTTGTATAACTTAGAGTAGATAGAATGAATAAAATAGATAACAATGGATATCACCTGTATTTTAGATAGAGTCTCTTGCTCACCTTGAATTGATGCTTTGCATACCTTATTTTGAGCCCCTTACCTTGTACACATATATTGGACATAGGATATTTGATAAATATTTCATGTTAATTTTGAATTGCATACATATCATTCATGATTGATCGATGTTTTCAATTTTTCAGAAAGTTGTGGCGTAACTAGTATGCCTCTTCAATCCTCGAGTTCGGCATAGCACGCTGGTTTGTTACTGTCGGTAAGTCTATCCATATCTGGTTGAAATAATTCCCAGGATGGCGAGAAATAGATTTTGCGCTCTTTAATCAGGATTGGACATGGTGAGTACTAGTTGAGAGTAATTTTGGTAAGGTGTAGCTTAATTAGTATACATCTTCGATCAACTCGTTCGGGGTCGGCAACCTTTCGAGGGTTTAATGTCCGACAGTCTATTGGCCATGCCTAATCCATAGGATAGGATGGATAGACTCTCGCCCTACTGACTATAGAGTCAGGATTCTGATATGGATATACTAATTCAAGTACACTTACATTCGGATCTATCTTAGCTCATCGGGCTAAGAGTTTTCAGTGATGTTCAGTTCAGAGTTTCTTAGCTCATTAGGCTAAGATTTGCTGAGTTTGTGTTCAGTTTGGGTGACTTAGATAGTCACTGCAGTTTCAGTTTACAGTTATTGTTTTACTTGCATATTCTGCATTGTAGCACTGTTTTACTTTCAGTTTACCTGCACTATATAGGATGCTAGTTATACTTATTGTTTTTATATGTAGAATGTTAGTTGTTTTTAGTTTTATACGGTTAAATTTCTGTATACTTAGCATAATCTGTTTGATCATATGCATATTTAGGTTGTATTTTCTTACAGTTTTGCTTTTCTTTCACTTACTTGTCCTTGTTGCAGTTGCTGGGAGGAGGTACGTGTTTACTTCCTATTTGTTTAGTTATAAACTGAAGTTTATAACTTATCGCTATTCTTTTATAAGCTTTTCTACACCTAGTTTGCTTAGTTCTATTTTATGGTGATATCTATTTAAACATAATAAATTGCTTACTCTAAAATGTGCTTAGACAATAGTCTAACCAGTTTTTCTTTTGTTGGCTGGGGCCCTACCATTATGAAACTGATAATGGTAGGTTCTGAGTTTGTTAGAGCAGCTAATCCAGTGGAGTGCTTACCATTGGAGAAGGAGCCAGTTCCTGAAGATCTATAGCTTTAGATTTCTTTCTTTCAGTGAGATTGAGAGTTCTTTGAGTCCTATTTATCTTATTAAATGTTATAATAATACAGGTTTAACTTTTCTTTTCAGCACTTTACTTATTCTATATTGTTGTATTTATACTGTATGGATGGATGTTATATTTATATTGCTTCCTCACTCTGAGTTCTAGTATGATCATTTAGTGATAGTTTGTCTGGGTTGAATGGCAAAGTCCTTAGTTAAGTTGGATTAGAACTTGTGTCTAATCCAATTTTAAATGGGGACCTTGTCATTTGGTGACCCCTCCACCGTAATCATGTTAACTTAAGGGTTAACAGGACCACGACGGGATAGGGCCGTCACATTATGTAACAACTAAATGTTGTTAATCACCATTTAATAGTTCAATTAACTTCAAATCTCTTCTATCAAATCTAAATTAGTCATTAAAAGCAAGTTCCAAAGTTTTGATCAAATTTGGAATTTAAACGAACAAAACCCTAATTTTGAATAATTTTTAAAATCAAGAAAATGAGAAATTTATTTTGACCTTATATTAAAAATCGAATTTTATCATTGTATTTCTCACACCAAAATTAGTTAAGGGTGAAATTTTGATGAGTTTTGGAAATAGTCAAAAATTTATCAATTATTTATTCTCAAAAACTTAAAAAATAAAATAATTAAGATGACTTCTGATTAAAGTTTCCACTCTATTTTCAAGTCTGTCACCCCCAACTTAATTAAAGAGCAATTTTTCGAAATTCCTTTAGAAACATATAATCACATAATTTTAATTAAATGAAATTTCTAAATTAATCAAATAAAACTATATATATATACATACATAATTTCTTTTTACCTTAATATTGCATACCCTCTACCCTAATCCCCTTACTCACCACTCGGTCCCGAGAGGATCGCTCTCTCTTTCGATTCGAGGAGGGCGACGTGTGCCACTCACTGTTACTCTCACCAATGGGAGAGCAAGCGAGAAGAATGCTGTCATCCCTATCTCAATTAAACCCATACTGATCCCCTCTTATCAATACCTCCTCATCCTCTCTGCACGGGAGGATTATCCGAAGGCAAGACAACGAAGTAAGTGTCGAACCCTAGCAGCGGTCTCTCAATATCCAATAAAGTACTCCACTTGACTTCTTAACCAATATAATTTATATGAAATCATCTTGAAGGATTTATAGGAATCATAGATAACTTTGTGATGGATTTTTTTTTTAGTGTTTATTAGTGTCTTGATGTTTGGAAGTCTAATAAATATTTTAGTTAAGAATTTGTAAGTTTTAGGTTTCATATCATCCTTTTGATCTTATATTAAGTCTCTTGGTGTCAACAAGTCAGGTCATAAAACACCATTTAGATATTGTTTTCATACATTAATTTGCATCATTAAAGAATTAAATATAATCACTTCTCTTCTCTCATGTAGGTTGATATGTTTTTTATGTAGCAGTCTTTGATTTACACTTGGAGTTTAGGCCATCACTAACAATTACATACTCTTGAAATATTGAAGTAGATAAGATGAAATAGCATAAATGATAATTAGTCATTATCTAAATATATAAATTATTAATTCATTGACCTGTAGTCAATAGTTAGTTCATTTTATTATGATTGCTGATAGGTTGAAAAGACAATCTAATATTGAACTTTGAATAATACCTTTAACATCTTATAATTTGTGTATGTTTTGATTTTTGAAATCATAATGTCCTTTCTTCATTTCTTAATTTGCTAATGCCCTTTATCTTCCTATCACTATTTATTTTATGGACTTATCTAAAATAAGTTGAATAAGTTTTACTGTGTATAAGATTTTTACGACACTTTTGACATGAATTATATTCTCATTTTATTTAATGGCGCTTGATACCTATCTAGAAGTTAATGAATTAGTCTTTCATGCTATAATTGCAAATTATTTTATTCTAAAAGGATACTGCCAAAGTTCTCATGGCTGTGAAAATTTTATGATCCTTGATAAATTTATTATCAAATGATGCTATTTTTATAGATAATGCTTTTTCGTTACATCTCATTTAACTTTGTTTTGTTTAGTGCATCATGGTTGGAAATATTGCTAGCAAAACAAGAGTTTATTTGCAAAAAATAGCATTACTGCCCCCTTCTGTATTCGACATATCTGTTAGATACATGATATTTTTGAAATAGAGCAAACTGCTGAGTTTAAATTGACAGAAGGCTATTTTTCTCTTAATTAACATTTGTTATGAGATGATTGGATGAAACTTTTGCCATTATTTAAGTATACCTGTAGTAAAGTTGTCTTAAACTAATATGGGGTATGATGATGCATTATTTGTAAAGTTGTCTTAAGTGGCGTATAGTGTCATGCACTTTACTAAGGCTACATGCTGAACCCTTTACTATAATATTACTCTTTTTTTTCAATACTTGTCTCAAATAAGTGAAGAGCAAAAATTTTATTGAGAAGAATTTACTATATACATTATTATTTTAAATGGGCCTACATGCTAGTACTAGTTCATTAAATGAACTCCATTGCTAAGTGCGTACGGTTGATAGTTGTAATGGTTGAGTTTCTAATACATTGAAATCTTGTTATGACGTTAAATACTTTTGGAAGGCCTTTCCACCTGTATGAAGTAAACATTGTTTTTAAGATCCAAATTCAATATACCACATCAATTAATATATAAAGCTGTCTACATTTTTGCAGTTGTTTCCTAGATTTGCTATAAATTGCATTATTATCAATAATTATTAAATCTTACAACATTTTTTTTACAATTGTTGAAATATATGTCATTATCAATAACCAATAAATGCTGAAATCTATGGTATATAAATTTCTGGTTTAATATACCACGAGAATTTAGTATAAAATTTATTGTATACAAGGAAGAGAGGATGACAAGAATGTGGCTCATCTTATTCATGAAAGTGAAATAGAGAAGAAGTGTTAACCTTTGACTAGAGTTACAGTGATACCGAAAGATATTATCCAAAATAAGAAATCACATTATTGCTAGACTTCAATAACTTTATTCTATAGATTATACCCCCAATGAAAGTTGAATATCAGGATTCATTAATTCAGTTTAAGTGTTGGAAAAGTGTAAATTTGTTTTTATCAATCAAACCTCTATATTCTTAATTATGGTAAGTGCTCTGTCAAAATGTTTCATCTTGGCTGTTAATTTTCCCATTATATATATATAACTGTTAAATCTATCTTGCTCTCAATATATTTATGAGGTCTCTCTTATAATTTAAAAACTGCACTTTATGATTTACGAATGAACTCTAAGTGATGTATTGCTCAATTTAAATATTCGATACCTTAATATAAAATTTTAGTATCTATAAAATTAGAAATTGAAAATCTCTATGAGGATCTGCTGGATTTTGGGAATGTGAAATGCCATTAAAATGTTGCAAATCAGGTTATAGGTTTAAGACAACAATCATTATTTTTCTTTTTATTTACATGATTATAGAAGTAAGGAGATTATAAAAGTATGATGTAAACTTTATATTTTATTAACTGTAATTCTTCCTTTTGTAGTTCTTACATGACATGATGTTTCTTCAGCATTTATTGATCTTTATTCTTAATTGTTTTTGTGGGTGGTTATTTTCAGCTATTTTGATTCAAGGATTATGGGCTATTATACATCTGACTTGTTCACCTA
This sequence comes from Gastrodia elata, assembly GCA_016760335.1. NCBI lineage: Eukaryota > Viridiplantae > Streptophyta > Magnoliopsida > Asparagales > Orchidaceae > Gastrodia > Gastrodia elata. Next base: position 5,490,324 of record CM028681.1, on the reverse strand, counting down.
ATCTGGACATTTTTGGGTCTGCTGTGAGTGTTAGGGCTGCATAATTCTTTCAATCTCTTTATATGAATATCAACAATTGTTAGTTTCCTGATAGTTCAATTCAAATCACATCTGTATCTATGATATTGTTAGCTTCTTCTTTGTTTATTGTTACTGCCATCATTGCCATTAGATAAAGATCTATCCTTAAGTCCTTAATTTAACTTTTACTCTTAACTCTTTTAATCACATGTCATCAAACTACAGTTTATATTATTGGCAGCATTTTAGTTCAAAATTATCACAATTATATATCATGTTGTTTCATAATAAAATTTTTAGTGTAGCTTGTTATATGTTTTGCTTTAATCATTGTATTCCTTATTTATTTAAATCCAATTTTGAAAGATACTCTATAAAGGATACTCAATATTTAGTAATTTACATGCTTAATATCTCGATCACCACATGAGATTCTCTAATCACATATTTTTATAACATTTGCTTATTTAACATGATTCCAAGAATATTGTTGTAGTAACTTACAAATTTTTTTTATATGTTTATTTATCTTATGTTGTACTATTTTTTTGTGCAAATCTCAAAATAACTAATGAGGACTTGTGATTAAGAAGGGAAAGACATTCAGATGCTTTAATTCAATTATTCAAAGTTTCTTATTAGTTAAGACTTTTAAATTCTACAAAACTTCAGAAGAGCATTCTTATTAAGAAAATGAAACTTATTTAGAAGTCTTGAAATAGAGTTAGGAAGGCATCATTTTAAATAAGTTATGCAACCACTCTAATTTCTATAAATTATGAATTGTATTTTTAGAAATATAAGAGAAGATGCCTATTATAATTTTGATTGATTAATTTCCTTTTTAGAAGAATAAACAATAAATAGCTATTGTTGTTTACCACATAAATCAAAACTTACAAAATGAATAATAATTTTTCTATAAGATACTTATCTTGAGTTTCTTAGTAAAATACTAAATGGTAAATCTATAGATTGAAAATTATATTAAACTTATCGAACTTGAAAATATATATTCTCTAAGTTAGTCAAAAGTCATTATAATAGTTGATCAAAAATAAAAAACAATGGATATCACTTGATTTATAATACTTTGATAGAATTTTTGTGCTGCAACGCATTAAACCTAAATCTTGATTCATACATCAAGATTTTGTGTATATAATAAATATTTTAAGAAAATATTTCAGAAGGATTTATATGGAGGATTTTAGTACAACTGTCATTAAGCCTGGGCAGGCTATTGGTGTATCCGAAGACCACATAATTCCTTTGAGGGAGAATGTGTGTGTTTATAGTTGACCCCATTTATAGATAAGTTGAGTAGACGTACTAAACTCCTCACTTGTTCTACGCCCACAAAACAAAATTACAAGATAAATAAATTATAAATTGCATTTCTCACAATCTCATTGATTGTGAATAATATATTCAGTCTTTGGACTGAAATGATTTACAGCATTTTAAATCTTTCTTACAAAAATTTATACAGTGTAAGATTTCATTTAAAAATACAGTTTTTTTTCTTAATCTATTTTTTTTTCTTCTTACTTAGCATATTAAATCATTTGAACATATTCATATTTTCCTTCATTTTGCAAATACTTCAAATGCTATACTAACCTAATTATTGCAGGATTTGTAAAAATACTCCAGCACTGTGAGTAAATTTTCTTACATACCCTCCTTACTATTTTCATGATTATTGCACCGCTTATACTTTAAAATTGTAAATATCTAATGTGATATCTGCTTAATTAATGTTTAGCCTACTTTTTATTTTTATATCTTTATGTGAGAATCGGCTTTATGAATGAATATTTGTAAATTAAATATTTTGTGATGTGTGTAAACTATTCTTTCATATCATTTATAATTTCATATTATAAATAATGAATGTTTAAGTTAGAATCATTGAATTTCCTTTCACCCATAGATCTTTATAATAAAAGATAGTATCTAAAGTTGAGTTAGGATTACCTAACTCAATATTAAATACTACCGCAACACCCATTGTTAGATTATTATATTTAATCTAATAGTGAGGCGCTACAAGTTATCTTCTGAAGATAAAATTGTGAAATATTTCAGACCAAAGCGGATAATAAATTAATGCTAAAGAGTTTGGGCTATTACAATTGGTATTAGAGCGAGATTATATGGTATTATATAGGAGCTAAGTGTCATGCATAGTTTAGTACCACTTCATGTGAGCAGTCTCTTGACTCATAATGGTTAAATTTGTAATAACCCAAAGTTGTTACCCAACTTAATGTTAGCTTAATCGTATATTAAGTATCATTTTATTAAGTTCATCTAGCCATTAAAACTAAACCCTGAAAATTTGTAGCAATTCGGAGCTCAATCGATATTTTTGGATTATTTTAATATTTAATTAATTAGAAAATTAAGGTATTTAATTTGATCTCGAATTCAAAATCTGACTTCACCGTGCGATCGTCACCCCCAAATTAAATAGGGGCGATGTTTTGGACGCATTTGGATGTTGTCGGATTTTTGCAAATATTTTAATATAAATAAATACCCCGAAAAATCATGATAATTAAATAATCGTCGGAATCGAAATCCGACTTCACCGTTAAATTCCTACCGCCAAATTAGCTATGGGTGAATTTTTAGGATTTTTTGGAGCGCGTTTCTAAAATTGAAATTTTTAAATGATTAAAGAAACAAATATTTATTTATTTCTAATTTTTTAATTTTCCTATTTGCTTTCCTAAAATATTTCTTTCTTCTATCTCCTTGTTGGCTCCCCTCATTCGGCGCCCCCATCCCCTTGCACGCAAGCATGGCAGAGGACTCCCCCTCACCTCCCACTCCCTTGGGCCATGTCTTCTCCTCTCTTCTCTCCTCCTTTAAGAAGGAGCTCAGTCCCTCCTTCTTCTCCTTGCTGCCAAGCTGAAGGTCCTTCTCCCTCATAAGCTCTCCCTCATTCCTCCATTGTTGTACCTTGAAGAAGAGGTTCCTCACCAAAATCCTTGAAGAAATCAGAGTTTCTTCTTCTTCTCCTAAAGGCTAAGGTACCAATTTGCTCCTCTTTCTTATCTTCTACATGTTGCTATTATGCTTGATTGTAGCTTTAGAAATCCATGATCATGTATGAGAGGCATTAAAGCTCTTTAAGGCATCACATTTCCTTGAAAGAAAACTGCTCTGTTTTTCGTCCATTCTGTATACTCCAGCCTTTATCACCATTATTTGTATAGTTAGGAGGATTCGTTTGTGCTGATTTTGGTATCGATGGAAAGGTATTGGAAAGACCTTTCCATTGATATATAGCATTGCTCATGAAATACTTAAGATTGAGAGTGTTGAGCCTGAAATATGATCCTTCGTGATTTGCGCACAAGCGAAACCACCGTCGGGCGCTATAGCGCGCCGTAGAGCCCAAAACTCAAATAGTTTTCGCTGCAGCGCGTCACAGCGCACCGCAGCAGGATGCAATGTCATTTGATAATAAAGCATATGAAATCAATAAATAAACTAATTGAATAGAAACCCGCAAGTTAAACCACTACGTCATGCCACAGCGTGCCGTAGTGGGCTGCGACATCATTTCGGGAAAAACTATAGGAAATTAAAAGAAAAACTAATTGAACAGTAACACGAAAGTTGGACCGCTACACGTGCCGCAGTGGGTTGCAGCGTCATTTCGAGAAAAATAATAGGAAATCAAAAGAAAAACTAATCGAATAGTACATAAAAGTTGGACCGCTGCAGCGCGCCACATCGGGTTGTAGTGTCATTTCTGAAAAACTATATGAAACCAAAAAATAAATTAATTGAAAAGTAATTCTACAAGTTAATCTACTACAGCGCGCTGTAGCATCCAGTTCTCGGATTAGTTTCGCCATAGCGCGCCGCCGCATCAAAAGCGTTGCAGCGTGCCACAGCGCGCTTTAGCATTATTTTCCGCCGTAGTGCGCCGTAATGTCTGAAGCACTGCAGCGTCACAGCTCGCCGTGGCGCTCAGAATCATCCAAAACTGTCCAGAATTGGTTGAAATTGCCAGAACTTTACTGTTGTGGCATTTTAAGGTCCATGGGACCATAATGAGACTGAATTATATTAATTTTGAATATAATTTAATTAAAATTGAGCATTGCATAAAATTTTATGTGAAAAGTAAATTTGAAAAATTATCCTTTTTAACATGCACTTAAAATCTCTTATATAATTTTGTGCTAAATATTAAAGAGTAGGATCCTTGGATGCTTGCATTGGCTAAGTAAGTCTTAATAATCAAATTGCATGAAATCTAAGTCTTTTAGAATTGTAATCAGGTGTTAAACTCTTTATTTTAATTTAGAATTTAGTTAGCTTTAATTATATTCTATTTTTTGTCATCTTTATATTCTTATATTTTCATGATATTATGCTGTATGTTAGAGAACTTTATCAGTTATTTAAACACTTAAATATGTTTAAATTGACATTAAACTATATTTGAACATAATAATCTTGAGAACTTGATTAAGTAAATGATACTTAATATAAATTTAAAATTTGATATTAATAATACACCAATAATATATTGATTTGTCATTAACCCTTAAATTAACCATTGGTCTTAATTTTGGTAAAGCTAGGGGTTAAATCCTAATTTGTCTTGATTAAGATCTAAATCTTAATAAAGTAATCTTGATTGAAAGATAATTTAATTGACATGATTCTAATAATACATATGATTTGATATTGATCTTAAATCATCGAATTAGAAGTGCTAAGGTTAATATTAAATCTGTGTGATTGAATAATCTGAATCTAAACTTTAGATCCTTAATTTTCTCTTATATAAGACTATTAGCATAAGATGGATAATAAAATTATAATAATTTATGAAATGATCTAACTCTAATAATATCTTTAATTTTATCCCATGATTATAGAATAGGCTATGATCAGATGGATTTTATACATCTGATCTGATCACTTTAATCAAAGACTAAAAAATAAACATTAAACATTAACTTAAGAGATAGAATAGTGAGATCAAAAGGGTCTTGTTTTATGATTGTTCTTGAAATGCTTAAAGACCTTAAATATTGATACATTGAGGTAGGAAGAACTTTTGTAATTTATTGAGGTAGGAATCTAATATGATTCTTCATAACCTTAGAAGTTGATCTTGACGCCTCATGATAATGATCACCTAAAGCAGTTAGAATGGAACTTCTCCATTTCAATAGAAATCAACATTGAGTGATCTTTTGATCACATCTTTGGAGCCTTGTGTAGGATTCACTCATTTAGCATAAGGGTTAATAGCTTTGATAAATCCTTATTGATTAAATAGAATCTTCTGAACCCAGATTATTGGTTGGGTATAATAGGGTATACCTATAGTACTGAAGTATTTTAGTAGTATTCAGGAATGGTTGAATCACTCTAAGTAAGACTTATTTTTGTGCTATACTGCGGGCTTAGGCGGATATAATCTCACTTAGAGTAAATCAATCAATCTTAAGAGTGTTATAAATAGGGACTTATTCCTTAGTTTGATTAAAATACAAATTGCCATCGGGTGATGCCTCCTAGCGAAGATCGCTTCAATAGGTGTGGCTTAAACAAACTAAGTAATTCGAGTCACATTCTTTAAGACACTAAGTGTGATTGTGAGTTGAGCATCTTAATGATTTAGCTTGAGATACAAATCGCCATCGGGTGATGCCTCCTATTTAAGATCACTTCATTAGGGTGGCTTAATTATACTAAGTGTTAAGGGCCACATTTCTTGCAAATATACTACATATGTGTATACAACCTTTTCATCTAATGATTTTTAAGTAAACTCTCAACTTTAACCAATTATCAAGATTCAAATCTAGGAGTCAGAATCCTTTTAGTATGATTCATTATCAGATTTCAAAGCATTTTTTGGATTTAACTCATGTAGCTTAGAAGTATGAGCATGAGCATAAGCATAATGTATAAATATCAGTATGATGTATGAGTATCAGTGATGATTTATAGGTTGTGAAATATTGCATATATTAACTAGGAAATTTCAGGATGCATCAGCATCGCAGTTCCCAACTGGATGTATGTATACATTGGACCGTACGACTCATAGTTATTTAGTGATATTTTGGTTGCATATCAGTAGCATGCAATATTATGGTATATTCAGATGCATAATTTCAATAGCATACAATATAATTTTACATGCTATTACTCAATTTTAAATCCATTACTATTTTTGTTTACTTTTAGTATTCAGTTTCTAGTTCAGTTTTATTTTACTTTACTTTACTTCAGTTTTATACAATTTTATACCTTCAGTTACTTTATAGTTTTTCTATAGTTTTATTATGTAAATGCTAAATGAATAACTAGAACTATTTAGATTAGTTTCGATGTGTTAGACTTATTGTCTAATACGGGGTACTTTTGGGATCCCGCAATTTGATAGATCTTGAGCAATATATTGAGCCAGGTCAGGAGGACACCCAGGAGATTCAGGAGGAGACTGCGGAGCACTAGTGGACTCTTCTCTAGCTCGCTATTTTGCTTAGTTTATTTCAGTCAGTACTTAGCTTTTATTTATGTATTTCAGTAAACTATTTGTAATAATTATGGATGTATTTTTCTTTTCTTTTCTGAGATGAATATTTTATTTAGCTTCTGTGATAAATATTTATGGATATTTGCTTTAGCTTCCACACTCTGTTATATACTACTTATACTTAGTACTGTGATGTGATCAGTATACTAAAAATTCTGATATCTTATACATATATTAGATTTCTCATATATTTTACATCCAATGTATGTATTAGTCTAATACTTAGAATAAGGATACCACTCTTATCTTAAGTATTAGCTCTCAACTCTCCTTGAGGTTGAGTTAGCAGCCCTTCAAGTGGGTTTGGTTACAGCTATTTGGGGAGACGGGATATTCCTCCCCGAGGGGCGCACCGCTCCCCCGCCGAATCGATTATGACCATCTCTTTTGCGCGCATCGACGGGGCGGGGTGCTACAAAGTATTACATGTTTGTGAGTATCTCTTGAGCATGCAGAGAACACTTTTAGTCTTATATACTTAGTGGATGATTCATGGATTTGCGTGTGGATAATGATGAGAATGTTAATTGCTTAAGTTGGAGAGATTCTAAAGACACATTTAAGTAGTAATAAATGAAACTCTTAAATATTGATACACATTTTTAGATAACAGTAGAGTTCCTAATAAGAACTCCAATATTAAGCATGCTTAGGTAGGAGCACTCCCTTGATGGATGACCTACTGTAAGTTATCTTCTAAGGAAAAAATTGTGAGGCATTTTAAGCCAAAATAGATAATAACTTTTTAACAACCCAAGTTATTATTTAGATCAATTAGGACTAAACTAAGTCATAATTATAATTCTAGTACTCTAATTATATCATTAGGAGTTTATCTTAAAGACCTAGACCAAATCAGAAGTCAAATGGATCAAATCCTAATTTTGGGAATTTTTATGAACTCTGGATATTGACATTTAAATTGACCTCAAATTAAAAATATGACTTCGTCATTACGCTCATCACCCCCAAATTAGCTAAGGGTGATGTTTTGAAAGCATTTAGAAGTCGTTAGATTTTTGGCGAATATTTTAATATACCCCAAAAAATGAAGAAATTAAATACTCGTTGAATCAAAAATTCGTCTTTGCCATTTTGTTCCTCACCTCTCAAATATTTAGGGGTGATTTAATAGAAATTTTTGTAATGCATTTAATTGATTAATTTTTAGTTAATATAATATGTTTAAATCAATTAAATAATATTATAGCTTAAGTAACCCGACGGCCGCCGTTATTTAAATTGTTTACGCCGTTTCTATCTCCCGGCTCATACATTCAAACCAGACGGATATCCCTTGTAACAACCCAGGTTGTTACCATAGTTAATTAGGGCTAATTCTAAGTCTTAAATAAAATTATAAGTGCTAATTCGGTCAATTGGAGTCAACCTCCAAGACATAGCCCAAATCAGGAGTCAAATGGATCGAATCCTAATTTCTGGAAATCCAGAAACCCTAAAATTTGACCTATCTAAATTGACCTCTGATCGAAAAACGGACACCGCCATTGCGTTCATTGACCCCAAATTAGCTTAGGGTAAAGTTTTCATGTCGACCGGAAGTCGTCGAAATTTCGACGAATATTTTAATAATAAAAATGTCCCGGAAATCGAGGAATCAAAATACTTGTCGGATCGAAAATCCGACCTCGTCATTGCGTTCCTCACCCATCAATTAGCTAAGAAAAACATGTTCAAAATTTTTGGAAATTTAAAAAAAAATTAAAAAAATAATTGACGGCGCCGTCAACTTAAATGGACGGCGCTATCGGCGCCGTCCGATCGGACGGATCCCTCCAGACCGTCTGATTTGCGCGGATCCAACGGCTCCCAATCGCAATGTAACAACCCAAGTTGTTACTTGGCTCAATTAAGACTAATTTAAGTCTTAATTAAGGTTCTAAGTCACTAATTAAGTAATTTAGAACATATCTCAAAAAACTTAGGTCAAATCAGAAGTCAACTGAGTCAAATCAGAAATTCTGGAAAATCCCAAATCCTAGAAATTGACTTTTTATTTAGACCTCAAATTAAAAATCTGACTTCACCATTGCATTCAGAACACCCAAATTAGCTATGTGTGAAGTTTTGAATGCATTTGGAAATCATTGGATTTTCGGCGAATATTTAATATTATTTAAATACCTGAAAATTCGAATAAATAAATACTTGTAGGATCAAAAATCCGAGTGCGCCGTTGCGTTCAGCATCTTTCATTTAGCTAGGGATGATTTATTGGGAATTTTTGGGAAGTTCCTAATATTTTAATCCTAATTAATTAAATGTATAAAAGTTTATTTAAATAGTAATATTATTTAAAGTTTTGACCGGCACCGTCCACCTTCTCCCTACATCATTAATGAGCCGTTAAATCAAACGGCTAATTCTCGACGGTCCGATCAAAGATCGAACGGCCGAGCTCTTTTCTCCTCCGAAGAACCCTAGGGCTGCTACGCGTGGCGTACGCTCGCGACGCGCGGCAGATCGACCCGATCTGCGACCGCCAGATGGCCTTCCACCGCCCTTATAGCTCAGTTTAATTCTGCGAGAGGATCGGCAGTCTCCACTTTTCACAAATTTACTAAGAAACCAAAGTCGATTGAGTTCCTAGGCCTCCATCTCGAGTCGAGCAGCCCCGCATCGTTGAGTCAAGGTACACTTCATACCCTTAATCCTCCTGTTAGAATTACAATCATTCGTTTCGTGAAGCTATTTCGCGTGCTTGATTGACCATCCATCATGCTTGATTAACCTAATTGAATTCGATCATGCTTAAATTTGTGTTTCCGCTACAGTTCTTACCGTTATCGTCCTTACATCGCATTTGGCTCAATTAGGGTTAGGCCCTACGCTCGAACCAGACCACCTCAGGAACGGATCTTTTTACCATTGAGTACCTGCGTTCGTCCCCTATCCGTTGCCATACGGTCCGAGACAGGGTATCACCGGTAAGGCCCCCAGAAGTCGAACCCTAGCCGCTGCTGTCGGGGAAGTTGCGTCGAAGGAGGAAGACGATGGGTCGGGCCGGGTTGACCCGGAACCCGCGAAGCTCGGGCGTATGACCACAAAGTGCCGTGTGTCTCATATGGGACACGTGTAGCAATCCTACGGCTGCACAGCTGTGGTGGGACCCGCAGCAAATCAACTGCTTTCGAATGTCTAGTCCAAAACAGCGGTGGGCCCCACTCGCCAGTGCCAACCAATTATGGCTGGACGTGTGTCATATGTGGGGCCGCCGTCTGCCAAAAATAGAATAAATTATTATATATAATAATTTAATAAATAACTTTATCTATTAAATGAAATTGGTTAAATTAAAAATACCTAAACTTTAAATAATCATAAGTTGAAAAATATAAGTCCAAATATAGCAAATAAATAGACCATTTTGATCAGCAGAAAATAAAGAATATTATGGAATTGTCAAAATTTCATTTAGAGCTATATTTAAGATAGTGACATTTATGATATTTAAATAACCCTAAAAATATTACAAATATTCATTTAGCCATAATTTTATACACACTAATCCAAACTTATTAAATATGGGTCTTAAAGTGATCAAAAAATCTTAAGGATTAATTTGGTAATATTATCTTTGCTGTTTGGATTAGTATTTGCCTAATTACTTTTAGAACCTAACCCTAATTACTCTAATTAGACCTAGAACTTCAATTGACCATAACTTGGTCAATTGAGCTCCAAATTTGATAATCCAAATATCAATTTAGATTAGAAAAACCTAATTAATAGTAATCTATAAAAATATTTTAGATCCAACAGTTAGATTTGCTAATCACCTCTAATTATTCTAAATCTTGATTAGTGAATATTAGCAAATCTAGTAATCCAAATTAAATGATTTAAGTTTCAGAGGACTTCTAGAGTCATTTAGAATCCATCTGTAAGGTTGAATTAGTGTTTGAGTGATTAATTTTGCTAATCACTCGCTAATCACTCTTAACCCTAATTAGGTCATAACTTAGTCAAATTAGATCCAAATTGAGCCTACCACATGTCATTTTGATCAGTTGACTATTTTATAAACCATAGCCACTGATTTTACTTAATTTGGATACTAATTGACAAAGTTAGGATTTTGACCCATAATTAAGGATTCCTTAATTGCCCTTTAAACCCTAGAGCTTGTATTGGCCATAACTTGGCCAATACTTATCAGAATTTAGCAAATTTAGATTCTATGGAAAGCTTAGGCAGTAAAGAATAATAATCTAAAAGAAAATTTAACTTTCACTTAGTCAAATTACTAATTTTCCCTTATGAGTCAAATTCACTAATTTGATCTCATATGGCTTAATAATCACCCAAAATTAATTTAGTTGCTGTCTAATCTTACATTAGACAGTAAGAAATACTTTTCAAAAGAAAATTTTAGAATTTAAGCCATAGATCAAAAATTGATCTTTGAACCCTTAAGTAGGGGCAAAATGAATATTTTGCCCAAATTTAGGGTTTAGCCTTTAAAAGCCTTAAATTCAGTTTCTAATCACTAAAATCAGTAAATATAATGATTTATAGCTGAAATTTATCAAATCCAAGTTTAAATTAAATTTTTGATCAAAATCCCAAAATTGGCTCCTTAAGAAAATTCCTAAGTAAATTGTGAGTGTTCTCCTTTCCTCAATCATTCTTAGACCTTACCTTAGGTCTTATATCATTAGTTAGGATGTGTGTCTTGAGAAATACTCTTAGTAATTAAGAGCTTTAATTCCTAAGATTAAGAATAGATCTTAAGTTAGAATTCATCTATTGAGTAAATTGGGTTACTCAAATAGATGAAACCTTGAGTTTACTAGTTTCTAGATTTTTCTCAGTTTATTAAATGATTATTTGATCTTTTAACTTTAGAACTAAGGATAGAGATCTATCATAATGAATTTGATTTATCATTAGGATTTTGCCTTAACCTAATCGGTGAGTTTTGGGTTCTAAACTTAGACCCTTATATTACACCTTTATATTAAGTGATTAGACCCCATTATCTGGAGTCTAATTCTTAATCTTTTAATCTTGATTTGGCTAATCAAGATGAGGTTGGGATGAAATAAATTACAAAATTAGGTCAATGATTTATTCACTTTAACCAAATAGTCGTCTTTTGATTAAGTTAAAATTAGGACGTGGCCAGTCCTAATTATCTTCAACTAGTAGGATTCGTGATTCTAAGTTACAGAATGTGTAAGAATTGATGATTCTGAAACTTATGTAACTTAGAGTAAATAGAGCAAATAAAGTAGACAATAATGGATATCACCTGTGTTTTAGATAGAGTCTCTTGCTCACCTTGAATTGATGCTTTGCATACCTTGTTTTGAGCTTCTTACCTTGTACACATATATTGAACATAGGATATTTGATAAATATCTCATGTTAATTTTGAATTGCATACATATCATTCAGGATTGATTGATATTTTCAGTTTTTCAAAAAGTTGTGGCTTAATAAGTATGCCTCTCTAATCCTCGAGTTCAGCATAGCACACTGGTTTGTTATTGTCGGTAAGTCTATCCATATCTGGTTGAAATAATTCCCAGGATGGCGAGAAATAGATTTTGCGCTCTTTAATTAGGATTGGACATGGTGAGTACTAGTTGAGAGTAATTTTGGTAAGGTGTAGCTTGATTAGTATACCTCTTCGATTAACTCGTTCGGGGTCGGCAACCTTTCAAGGGTTTAATGTCCGACAGTCTATTGGCCATGCCTAATCCATAGGATAGGATGGATAGACTCTCACCCTACTGACTATAGAGTCAAGATTCTGATATGGATATACTAATTCAAGTACACTTACATTCACTTCTATCTTAGCTCATCAGGCTAAGAGTTTTCAGTGATGTTCAGTTCAGAGTTTCTTAGCTCATCAGGCTAAGATTTGCTGAGTATGTTTTCAGTTTGAGTGACTTAGATAGTCACTGCAGTTTCATTTTACAGTTACTGTTTTACTTATATATTATGCATTGTAGTACTGTTTTACTTACAGTTTTCCTGCACTATATAGGATGATAGTTTTACTTACTATTTTCATATGTAGGATGTTAGTTGTTTTCAGATTTATATGGTCAAATTTCTGTATATTACTTAGCATAATCTGTTGATCATAAGCATATTTAGGTTGTATTTATTATAGTTTTGTTTAGTCTTTGCTTACCTGTCTTTGTTGCAGTTGCTTGGATGAGGTATGTATTACTTCATATTTGCTTAGTTATAAACTGTTTATTTATAACTTATTACTGTTCTTTTTGTACATTTTTCTGCACCTATTGCTTCAATTCTGTTTATGGTGATATCTATTTAACATAATAAATTGTTTACCCTAAAATGTGCTTAGACAATAGTCTAACCAGTTTTTCTTTTTGTTGGCTGGGGCCCTACCATTATGAAACTGATAGTGGTAGGTTCTGAGTTTGTTAGAGCAGCAGATCCAGTGGAGAGCTTGCCATTGGAGGAGGAGCCCGTTCCTGAAGATCTTTAGTTTTAGTTTCTGTTGCTTGTGAGATTGAGAGTTTCTTTTTTTTTTTAGTTCTCTTAAACTTATTAAATTTTGTAATAATACAGGTTAACATTCTCTTTTCAGCATTTTACTTATTCTGTATTATTGTATTTATACTGTATGGATGGATGTTATATTTTTATGCTTCCGCACTCTGAGTTCTTGTATGATCATTTAGTGATAGTATTTTTGGATGAATGATAAAGTCCTTAGTTAAATTGGATTAGAATGTGTGTCTAATCCAATCTTAAGTGGGGACCTTGTCATTTGGTGACCCCTCCATCGTAATCATGTTAACTTAAGAGTTAACAGGACCATGGCAGGGCAGGGCCGCCACACATGATCCGCGTCGTGCGGTCCGGGCTGATCCGGGCAATCCGCGTGTCGAGGGATCGGATGGCCCGGGGTCGTCATCCTCGCCCTCTTCGCCCGACGCCACGCGGCGCGCCTCGCCGCCTCCCACGCCCAACCGGTGCCTCCCCCAGCCTCGGCAAGGTCGCCGCCTCCTCCCTTAAATCCCCGACAGCTCGTCGGGCTCCGGGTTAGCGAAACCGGAGCCCAAAGTGACATCCCGACCCGAACCGAGCCCTGGATCATCCTCAACCGTCCGAACCCAGTTCCTCCGATCCCCCCTTTCGTTCTTCTTTCACTGTCGGCATACCCTAAGATTGTAGAGTAGGATCTAGATCGTCGATTAACCGGACCCGATCGACCTTGATCCGGTCCGGTTGACTCAAATCAAGGCTTAAAGCCTCGGGCCAAACCCTCGTCGCGTCCGCCGAAACCCTAGGACCTAGGGTTAGCTCTAGCCGCCGTCTCCGACCACCTCCGGCGAGGGTCCTCCCGCCGACGTGTAGGCCTCGTCGAGGGCTACCATCGGCCGTGCGGGCCAAGGTGGTCCAGCACCGGGAAGGCCAGTAAATGCCGTGCCCTAGCCCGGCGCCCTCGGGCGTCTCCGCGAAGAAGGCGAAGTGCGGGTCGGGCTGGGTCGACCCGAGCCCGCCCCGACCGCGTCAGGTCCGCGTAAGCTGTAGGTGGGGCCCACTACGCCACGTGGCCGCCTTCGGGCCCGCCATGTGTCACGTGAGGCCCACATACCGAGCCCGCGACCCTTCGGCTTCGGCCATGGGCCCACCAGGCCACGTGGCAGCCCCTGGGCACACCACGTGGCACATGGCAACCCCGCGGCTCTTCAGTTTCGACCGTGGGGCCCCTGCACCACGTGGCAGCCAGTCGGCACGCCACGTGTCCCTTGGGGCCCACTGACCGAGCCCCGCGGCTCGTCGGCTTCGACCGTGGGGCCCACTGCGCCACGTGGCAGCCAGCCGGCACGCCACATGTCCCGTGGGGCCCACCGCCTGAGCCCCGCGGCATTTCGGCTTCCTCGTGGATCCCAGAGTGCCACGTGGCAGCCTCTGGGCCCACCATGCGTCAAGTGGGACCCATTGCCCGGTCACCCGAGCCGTTTCGGCTCCCTGTGGGGCCACTGTGCCACGTGGCAGCCTCTAGCAGTGCCACGTGTCAGGTGGGGGCCCAGTCACCCGAGCTAACTCAGCCTACCCATGGGCCCACAGTGCCATGTGGTAGCCTCTGGCAGTGCCACGTGTCAGGTGGAGCCCACTGACTGTTAATTAAATTAAAATTAATTAATGTTATGATTAATTAACTACTATTAGTGATTAATTAATTATAGTTAATGGTTAATTAAATTAGAATTAGTGTTAATGATTTTGGAATAGTAATTTTATAATTAATTAACAGTAATTAGGGATTAATTAGGGATAATTTAAAATTAATTAAACCCTAATTATATTTAGAATAATTAATTATTAACAGATGATTAAAGACTAATTAAATAAGTAATTAGTGCTAATTACTTTGTTACAGTAAAATAATAATAAATGTAATTTAATTAATTAATTAATATATTAATTAATGTTAATTAATAATTAAACCTAATTAATCACATATTAATTAAAGATTAATAAATTCAGAAATCATATAAATAAACTTTAGGAATGAACAGTAAAATTATTTAATTTGAATAAATGAATAGTAAATTAATTCAAATTATATTTTTAAATAGTAAATCTTAAAAGTTTAATAACTTTTTATAGGATAATCCAAACATAGCCAATATAGGTCTCATTTTGATCAAAAAAAATAAGGAATCAAATAATATAAGTCAAAATTAATTTCGGGGTACGTATAATGAGATAGCATTTTAGAATCTCTTTAGAACCTCATAACTTTTTACCCAATTATCAGAACATAGTCAATATGGGTCTTAAAATGTTTAGGAGAGCGGCTCCATCACTGTAGTAGTATTGGATTTCTCATTTGGATATCAGTACAAAAAGTCAACCTTAGAATTCTTAGTGAAAAATGACCAAAATACCATAAACTTCAAACAGCCATAACTTAGTCAAATCAACTCCAAATTTAAAAATTCAAGATGCTAATCAGCCTAGAATTTCAATATCATCAATAAACTGAAAGGATATTTATGATTTGAACCTTAGAAATTTAGGTAAATGACCAAACTACCTTTTGCCTTATTTTGGTCATAACTTGATCGTTTCTCATCCAAATTATGCGTACTTACTGTCTATCTTCAAGTTAGACAGTAATGGATCAGTGGGAACTAAGATAATTTAATTTTGACCCATAAGTCAAAAGTTGACTTTTTGACCCTTAAAACAGAGGCAAAATGGTCATTTTGCCCCAAGATTGGACTAAGTACCCCTAACCTTTAATTAATATTATAAATCACTAAAACTAATATTATAATCATCTTAGTGACATTTAAGTGAGTGAAATCAGCCCTTAAGTCAGACTCTAGCAATCTCTCTAAGTCTTAACACTACACCTTAAGGACCTTTTCTAAGACTAGGACTAGATTATAGGTTATAATTTATTCATTAGATAAATGGGTTACTCAATGGGTGAAACCTTAGTTTTAGTAGTTTCTAGACTTTACTTCTATTTTACAACCTATTCTGATTATTGTCTTTTAACTTTAGATTTAAGATAAGAGATTCATCATATTAAATTTGATTATTTAATAGGATTTACCTTAACTAGTAAATCACTTATAGAATAAAACCTATAACTTAGGCATTATCCTCTTTAGATTATGTGATTAAATCTAAATCTCATGGTATTTAATCCATAATCTATAGGTTTAGAAGATCTTGATCAGATCTGAGTTAGAACATCTAAATTCACAAAATTAAGATGTATGATTTATTGATTTAACTCGTAGTCGTCTATCTGATTGAGTTAGATTAGAACCTGATTAGTTCTAATCCGTTTTAACTTATAAGGATGAATTTTTGAGTTACACTCGATAGTAGGAAAATAGTGATCTTAAACTTGTGTAACTTAGAATAGTTAGAATGATTAAGTAGAAAATAAATGATATCACCATGTTTAGTAGAGTCCCTTGCTTCTATTGATATTTTGTTGCTACGCATTCCTTGATTTTGTGCCATATTTCTTTGAGCATATCATATAAGATTTTTGATGTATAAATAAATTTTTAGGAAAATATGGAGACTCCTTAGATTCCTGGTAAAAATATTAAAGTAATTCACGAGAAGATAATAATTTGATGTGTTGAGCTGCCTCTCAGTATTTCTTTCGATCATACTGATTGTTGCCCTAGTCGTATCGTGCTAGGAACTGCCCTAGCTGTACTGGTGCTAGGATCCTTCGGTTATGACTATTGGTGCCCTAGCCGTATCGTGCTAGGAATCGCCCTAGCCGTACTGGTGCTAGAACTTTCGATTTTGACTGTTGTTGCCTTAGTCGTATCATGCTAGGAACCGCCCTAGCTGTACTGGTGCTAAGACCCTTCAGCCCCTTTTTGGTGAGCTAAAGTAGCTCTCTTCTGTATGGCAGATTATACACATTTATTTATATGTAGTTGATGTTTATTTACCTTTCAGTATTCTTATTTAGTTAGATATTTCCTTGTACTGCTTTTATATATATTTAGGATGCTAGAATCTTGTTGTTGTTTATATATACCACTCTTGAGTTATTTTATTTTAATTGGCATATTTTCTTTTGATCACCAGCATGTTTATGATGTAATATTTCTTTTCTAGTACTTGTTTAGTTATTTATATTCATATGCCTTACCTTATTTAGCTTGCATGTGAAGCATGTCTTAGCCTCTCCTTTTTGTTTAAATTATAAATGATAATTTATAGCTTTTTCTTTCTCTTGTATTTCTTACTGCTCCTTTATATATATATATATATATATATGTTGCTTAGATGTTGTAGAATGGTGATATTACTTAACACATATAATAATTTATCAGCTTAAAATGTACTTAGACAATTATCTAACCAGATTTTTTCTCTTTCTTTGGCTGGGGCCCTACATTGTGAAACCGACAATGGCAAACCCTCTTCAGTTAGATGAGCAGGAGTTAGGAGTTGAGCCATACCCAGAGAAGGAGCCCGTGGAAGAAGCTATCGTTAGCCTTCTTATATTCTTAAGTGAGAATGAGAGATTTACACTTTATTTTACTTAAACATTTGAATGATGTAATAATACATGTACTATTGACTGAGTATTTAAATTTTATACTTATATTCTGAGATATGTTTCCTTATACTCATGTTGTGATGCTTGGATGTTATGTATATTGTAAATTGCTTCCGCACTCTGTATATTTACTTAGATAGTGACTGCATATTTGATTCTATGCTCACTCCTTCCCTTATTAGGTGGATTGTGGATTTCATCCTAATCTAATTATAAGTGAAAGGTTAGCTAGAGTGACACGCCATCCCTTAACTTAATTCTTGTGGATTAAGGGGTGGGGCGCCACATCCCTATCCGTCTGATCGGTAGATCTGACGGTCTAGCGACCGTCTCTTCCGCATGCATTTGCAGTGAGCAGCACATGTCCTACCCGCGAACACGCGACGTCCACCGCCGGTCTAGGTGCCCCTCGCCGCTTCCAAGGGAGCAATTAAGCTCTTATCTAGCTCATTTTCAGGATTCACTCCTCCTCGTATCTACCCAATTTCGTATTCGAAAGACTAGGCATCCCGAATTTGAACCATCTCGTTTCCTCAAAGATCAGCAGTCGTTAATCAGGTACTCTTCATTCTCCCAAATCCATCAATGCCTTGCATTCGAATTATTTCCAGTAGTTATTTCATGTACTGGATTGTTAATCGTGCGGTTTCGACCGAACTTTAATAAGTTTGATCGATTAAATTTAGCAACCTATCTACAGTTGTATACAGTGCTCCGTCCCATTCCCGCACCCTACATTTTAGGGCTAGCCTTATCTCAAGATATTGACATCCTCTGTCTTTGATTTGCCCATCTATGGATAGCCCTCATCAACCTCCATCCATAGCCATGCGGTTTGAGACCCGTCATTGCCTTTTTGGCTTCGAAACTCCTTGCCCTAATCGCATGCGCTCGGATGAAGCTGATCGAGAAAAGAAGACCTTTCGCTCGGGTTGTATTTTTCATTACTTTTAGTAATTGAGGCAGAGATTGTTTACTTGCTTATTTTGTTGCAGCACCTTACTTTACTGCTTTATATACATACAGTTTGTACAATATATCTTTACTTACTTATCACTTTCATATTTCTCTACACTGTTGTGGGGCCCCCGTACTGACAATGAAAAGTATGGTGCTCCAACTGTGGCAAATTCCTAACTTAAGTAAAGTTATGTAAATCTAACCTGCCTTAAGCCAAGGACTTGTCACCAAGTACTATAACATTCATCAATATATATACAGATATCAAAGTGGCGGAAGCAATAGGCGAGTAGTAACATCCACAAGCACAACATAGTAGAAAAGAAAAGAATACAATATAGTAACTCATCACAATGCATGAATGAAATATATCAAGAATTAATTATTACAAACTAAATTTAAAAGGAAATGAAAATGTCTCTCAATCTCACTAAAAAGAAATACATAATCTATCTAAACTGCAACAGCAAGGTCCTCCTCCTGAACGGGCTCCTCTCCTGTAGCACTGCCCACAAACAAGTCTGAATCTGATATTTGTCGGTATCACAAATGCCAGAGCCCCAGCCAACAAAATAAAAAGTTACAGTTAGATAATTATCTAAGTACATTTTAGACTATTTTAATGAACTGAATATTTTAAAGATATCACAATTTAAATTAGCTAAACATGCAAGCGGTAATGGGTGCAACAAGCTATGAAGAAACGGGTAACTATAAACTATCTATTTATAGCTAGCAACTAGTATGGAAAATAACATACAATGCAAAATAAGCAAGGTGAGGCTAAAAGCTAAAAGAAACAGCAATTATGATACAAATTCTGATCCTAACATGCTTATGATCATATCAAGATATGCAGAGTACATAAAGCATACAATACTGAATAAAATACATAATTCTAACATCCTAAATATGTCAATATATATAAGTAACTATATGAGTATACATACAACATGCTAAGTAAAAAAAGCCACTGAGACATGTGGCAAAAGCAAGGAAAACCATGAAAATCCATTGAGACATGTGGCAAAAGCGAGCAAGTATTGAAAGTAAGGCCACTGAAACATGCGACAAAGCAAAATAGAAAATAATACTGAACAATCCAGCTAAAGTAGTAATAAGCCTAAGATATAGTACTGTTATACCAGTCATTAGGCTATATAGGGCCCCCAATATTAAAATATCAATCAATACCCAGCCAATAGGCCATCCCAATCCTCTAAGCCTGGGTCAATTCTAAACAATACTATTACTGAAGAGGCAGACTACGCTAGAACATATTCTACCAACTGCAAGTAAGGCAAGAACTGAATGATATACAATTCAAGTACTAACTTAGGATGTATCATCCATATCCTAAGTTCTCTTATTATGCTCAAGGAATATGGCTCAATAACTAAAGGTATGCAAAGCAAATTAAATTAAAGTAAGTAAGGGACTCAATCTAAACTTATATGATATCTGTTGTTATCTAATTACCAAATCTAGCTATTATGAGAAGGTACAAGTTTAGGATCTCCAATATCCAGCTATCAAGTAGAATCTCAAATTTACGTTCTTAAAGTTAATATTAGAACTTAACAAGTTCTAATTCAAAGTCATGTGATGATTATATGGTTTAAGTAAATAAATAAATGACCTAATTTATTTATATTTTACTCTTCTACCCCAAATCTTGATTAAGTAAATCAAGATCTAAGGATTCTGGACTTAAACCCCACTTTGGTGTTCAAATCCTGAACCCAAGGAAAAAGTCCTATTAAGAATCTAGGGTTCACATTATATCCCTATGTTAAGGATAAAGAATCCTATAAGCTGAAAGATCTAAGAACTACGAACTTAGTGAAAGGGTTATTCTACTGATTATAAGATAAAATAATCAATAAGAATTTGAGAATCTAAGATCTATACTCAATCCTTAAGATAATTTCATTATCATATAGATTGAATCTTTCTATACCCACATGGAAGACTTCAAAATATTAAACAATGAATCATTTGAGAATTTCAATTGGAGATAGTTTGATTCAAGTAGAAGGTCTAAAGTCTAAGATCTAGAATCTAAGATCTGATTTTTGATCACTTTAGTTTAAACCAGGTTTTTAACTTGGACTTCACCAATTGCACTTCTTTTGGCATTTGATGTTCATAATTTAACTAAATTGAACTTATTGAAGTGATATTTAATAATTAAAATTATTATAACTAAGCATTAAATTTAAGTGACTTCTTTGGGGTCACTTAAGATCTAAATGTATTAATTAGAGCTTAATTGAAGATTTCTTAATTTAAGGACCACATTAGCATTATTATTAGTCTAAGAGTTCAGAGAACATTTATAATATATCTTAGGGTAGTTTACTGAATTTCCAAGGTTTAAAAGGCATTCAAGCTTATTTGGTCAAAATGACCAAAATGCCCCTCTTAAGGCTAAAATTGGGATTTTAGGATTTAGTTATCCAAGGTAGATCTAATTTGTTTTAATGTGTTTCATATTGATTACTGAAGTGGAAAACATACTTATTTCAAGTTTTGATAACCTAATTAAGCTTAATTAGCACTAATTACTTATTTGAGCTAATTATGGTGATGTAACAGCTCAAATTCTTAAGCACCAAGGTATTGTCCGTTTTGGCCTGAAATGCCTCACCATTTTTCTCTCAGAAGATAACTTCCCAGCAGGTCACCCATCCTGAGAGTGCTCCCACATGAGCACGCTTAACTTTGAAGTTCTTATCAAGAACTCCATCGTTATCTGAAAAGGCGCCTCGATATTTAAGAGTTTCTCTTATTACTACTTAAGTGGGTCATCACAATCTCCCCAACTTAAATAACTGACGTACTCGTCAGTATCCATACACAGATCCAAGAACCATCCACTGGGTAGATAGGATTAGAGGTGACCCCTACAGGCACAAGAGGTACCCACAACCATGTAGCTTGATTGCGAGCTCGAGCTTGACTGCGAGCTCGAGGCGCAAACCAGATGATCGAATGATCAAATTAGGCTAGCCCAGACCCTATGGACAATCACATTGGGTTTCCTAAGTGGCTACGGTTAGCTAGGCGATATCCAGAGGTTCAATTCAAGACCATATGAAGAATTGAATCAGGAAATTTTAATGGAGGAAGGTTGTACCTGAAGTCGAAGTCGCAGGCTCGGCTGAGGGAATTGAAGTGCCTTCGAGCTTCCTGGATGACAGACGAAGGTTCACAGGGGGTCTGAACATCAGATGGGCCCTCTATCAGCAGTCCTAAGCTCTAGAGATGTCGGGAAATTGCCGAGGTGATGGGAGCTCCAGCAGGCCTTTAGCTAGGTAATTTGGGGATTCACTGTGAGCAAAGGGACTAATTGTGAAGTCCCAATGGTATTTATAGGCGCCATGGAGTCCTATGAACGGAGACCAGGGCTCGGGAAGGGAGCTTGGCTCTGCCTGAGGGTCCTCACCGTTTCCTAAAATTGGGAGGGTCCAGGCCTCCCAGGTCGCCCTACTAGGCTCGGCCATTCTCGGAAGGTCCTAACGGTCTTGGTGACCTGGCGAGGGGAGTGGAAAACAGGGTTACGTGGCTCAGTACGGCGAAATTCTCCTCTGTCGGGCCGAATCCTCGCGAGAACGAAGATCCATAGTGGTGGGGTTCGCCTTCGCTGTCTGATCCACAAAGCTATTGGTGATAGACGGTCTGATGCGGCTCCTGATTAACGAAACCGCGGAGAAGATCTCATGTGTTGGATGCTAGATGCCGATCAGGCGGGTAGGATGCGATCGAGGCGCGCGGTATGAGAGCCGTTGGATCGAGAGCGCTAAGATGCATGTCATTGCATCGGGTGGCTTATACGCATGCGCTGCTGTCAGGGCCCCGCAGCGGATCTGCCGTGGCCCCGACAGCGAATCCAGCCATTTTAATTTTAATTAAAATTTAATTTAAATATAAAAAAAACTAATTAAATAATATATAATTTTTCTTAAATATTCTAAATCCAATTTATGACCAAATGAGCTCCAAAAATTCCCAAAAATTTACCATTAACTAATTTGGGGGTGAGGAATTCAAAAATGAAATTAGATTTTGATTTGGAGATCAATTTAGTTTAGGTATTTTATAGGGCTTAAAAATAGCCAAAATACCAAAATTTCTAATTTAGCTCCGATTGATTCCAAACTTTTTGGGTTAGGTTTAAATGACCCATTGAGTCCAATGGAATTGAAATCAAAGCTGGGTTTGGCTTAATTAAATCCAGATTAACTAAGATAACAGCTATGATTGTTACAACTATCTTTTACTTAGCATTGCTTACTTTGACATATACATGTTCCATTTACTTGTTTAAAGTGCATTTTTGTGTCTTATTAACCTACTTGATGAAAGATTGAATAATTAAATGATGAGTAAACTTACTTGCAAACTTTATAGTATTTGATAATAATTTTTTTTCTAATAAATCCTTTGCATTATGCTCCGCTTAAATAAACTGCAAATGACTAATGTGATATCTGCATGACAAAATTAATGTTTTATATGCCATTAAATTGTACTTATACTTTTTAAAGTCTAACAATTTATTTTTTTTTATTTGTTGTGCTCTACCATATTAAAAATCAAATACGTATGTTCATGAGCTTTTTAATAGATCTTGGACTTGAGGTGGATCGTGTCCAGTTATTGTAGTTCATGCACTTTTCCTATTCTCAGTGTTTCTCTTTATATATCTTGAGGACATGTGTCCTTAAAAGGTTGTATAAATATTATAAAATGTTGCATATTATTTTACTAATATGTGATGCATATTTCTATTATATGAATGACTAGAATAATATGTATGTGTAATTACATTATTTATGCATCTGATTTTTTCTCTTTATAAATCAATAGCTTCCCGTAGTATTTAATAATGAGTTTAGTATATTTAATATAATATTAAGTATTACAGTAACACTCATTATTAAATTATATTACTTAATCTAATAACAGAGTGTCATATTTAAACTGATGAATCTCAATTAATATCAATTCAATACTACATTTAAATTTATTAATTGTGCTAAGTACTCAAAAAAAAACATCAATAAAAAAACAAGATAATTATGTGTATAATATATAAACTTTTTGTATTTGTAATAGAAAACATTTAAATATTCACACTAGTACTAAATATTTTTATCTAGGCATTTAAATACATTTAATAAATTTATAATTTTAATTTTAATATGGTGAATTTTAATATTAATTTAACATTAAATTTAAATGTATATATTATACCAAAGCACTAGAAAGATTATTAGCACCAAATTCATTTATAAAATCTTAAATGATTTATTTAATCACACAAAATAAGATAATGACATTGATTTAATTAAAGAAGAAAAATGCTTCAATATCATAATAAATATCTTAATAATTTTTTCTAAGTTATTATTAATTTTTAATAAATTTTTAATCATAATTTTAACTAGTGAATTTTATTTATTATGAATTAATCATTAATTTTAAATGCATTAATAGTTGTAAGGCATTGGAGGAAATATATTTAAAAATATTATAGTAATTTCTTGAAGAAATTGAGCCCAAGTTTTGTCATAATTATATATATATATATATATATATATATATATATATATATATATATATAATAAATAAATAAAACACATTTATTTGATTAGCATAATCACATAAATTCGTATAATGAAATATAATAATAAAATATAAGAAAATAAGATAAATTTATTTATTATATTTATTTGGAAAAAACTAAACCAATTACAAAAAAATATGCATGATGAGCAATAATTTTTTTTTCTTTTTCTTTATTTACATGAATTTAAATAAAAATTATATTTCATCAATTATTTATTTGTATATAAATTTGATTTTATTTTGACTATTTTTTAAGATTTGTAGCACATTCACAATTTTGAATTTATAAAAATGATGAATTTTTAATATATATTCATTTTTATTTTAAAATAGAAACATTAAAGAAAGTAAAAAGATATAATAAGTTGATTAATTTTAAAATATATATTTTTTATAGAGTAATTGTTATATTTACATTATTATATACAATAAAATATATAGATGATATGTTAATTTAATATATAAATAAATTATTAGTTAAATGTTTTTTTTTTGATAAGATATATATATAAAAATTATAAAAAAAAAATTTATAATTGCTCATGAATATTTTTTTTAATATATTTTTTTAAAGTAAGTATAGTATTTTTTTTTTTTTTTTTTTTTTATATATAATATTAAGAGACGTTGTAAGAGACAGCTGACGTGACACACACTGCTAGCCGGAATATAAGGCATCGCGCGGGCCAGTGTAATTTAATCTCCATTTTCGCTAGCAGTGGCGTCGACATTCTGGCCGACTTTCTCGCAGTTCCCGACGGCTAGATGTCCGATCATGTCGCCAACGAAGCCATCAGCAGTTTCCGACATTGCCGTCCTCCTCAATCACAAGGAAATCCTTCAAAGCGACGATCCCTATCCTTCTCGGATTTGCCTCTTACGCCTCCATTCCCTGCTTCACAGAACACTGGCTCGCTCGAGCCATAACCAGCCTCGCCATCGCCGTGATCTTTACATGAAAGTTCTTGAGATCGCCGTCTGTCCGTGAGAGGCAGCGCCTTCCCAAACGAACAGTTGTTGCTTCGGCTGATAGTTCTCCTGCTGTTCTTAATTTGAGTGATTTGGATGAGATCCAGGAGATCGATTCTCCATGCAAGGTAGCATTACGGCTGCTACTTTGATATGATTTATTAGTGCCTAATCTTTGGTATTTTCCAACTATTGTTCAATGAAACCAAGCTGGGTTTGGATGTTTGTTTTGATGCATCTGTCTCTTTTGATTGAGCTGCAATTGCTGCGCTTCTGCTGCTAAATATATGCACGCAATATCATTTACTTTATTTTCCCTTTTTGTTAGCTTAGTCTTCAACAAATTGTGAGGAAGCGGCTTGGTGGGTGCAGAAAGGTACGCAGTTGTTAATTTTGTCAAGCAAGTAAAATTGTGTCTAAATATCTTTAAAATATTCAAATGAATATGGTTGAGTCCTTTCAAGTATAGCCACTCTTCGTTCTAAATCCGTGATAATGGAAAAAATCTTCGAGCTGGTCTTCTCTTCTCCTACTACACCAACGCAGAGGTGCTGTTTTTCCTTCGTGAAAACAGATTTATATTTCTTAATCTATCATTTACAGGTACAACTTTATCATTTACAGCCCTTACCCTTAATACGACTTCAAATTCAACACAGCAGCCCTTGCAACCTTAATGTGAGTACAGCTGCAACTAGCCTATAGCTTTTTCTGCCATTTACATGATATATCAGTTGCATAAGCAATTATAAAATTTGTATAATTTTCATGGATGACGTTAGAGCTGTTTCCCTTAATAATAAATGTATTGACTGTTTTCAGTTCTAAAACTGGTAGGACATTGAAGTGTTAGAATGCAAAGTGTTAGAATTTTTATTAAAAAAGTAGAGACTAAGCTTATACCAAAGTAAATTATGTTGCCTAGATTCATCAAGTGAAGACCAAGCTTGCATCCCCAAGATATAAGACATCCTATCCTAATTTAATGAAAGGACTTTGGTAGGATAATGATCGCTAATGAGCATTCAATAAAGAAGTATGAAAACGCTTTTATTCTTGATCCTTGATTGAGGAAGTTTGAACTTACGATTTAATCACTGATCTTAATATAGATTTTGACGTGTATGGGTAAATCTATGGAGATGCACTCTCATGTATTAAACAAAAAAAAATCTTGCATTGTTTATTATTAAAAAAATGAATATTACTATTTGGGTATTTATTGATAGAACACCTAAATTTAACATTCAAACATGTTGGTACTTATTAGGTGATGCAAGGGATCAAACCCTGATCCTCTTGCATATAATACGAGCGCTCTTCCATTTGAGTTACATCCCAATCAAATTAGCAAGCCAATTGCAAAAAGCAACTCAAATATCTTTTAGCACAAACCAATACAATTCATTCTTTAATAAAAGTAAATCCTACAACTTGACCTTAAATGGGTAGTAAGTTGCAAAATGCAACAACATATTGTACATTCATTTGAAAGATATAAAAAATAAAAGGTTTAATATTTTCAGTAAAGTATGTTATCTGCAATATCAATTATTCACCAAATAAAATGAATCCCAGACAGAAGAAGATGCTCTTTGCGCTAGCATTAATAAAGAATTATTTGGATGAATATATCATCCAAAAACTCTAAATAAAGATCAAAATCCTGAAACAAAAAAGATCAAGAGTAGATGGATGCTCAGATACATGGAAATGTGCAAAGAAAATGGGTTGCTCCTTTTGAAGATCACTTACCATTCAAAGAAAAATTTGCATATTGTAGGTATAACCGTAGCAAAAACCTTGCTCAAAACCTAATACTCATGTAGGAGTATTAATTGGAGTATCAATTGGAAGAAGAAATATTCACATGATGGTTTAAATCCCCAGAGGACCTGTTGATGACGTTCTAGTGAGTTCCGAGGCAAGGCATCATTGCCTAACAACAAGTCGGGTGCCCAGACGCCCAAAGACCTCTGCGCCCAGGTGCCTCCTAGATAGAGACCTGGGTGCCTAGGTGCCCCCAAGATATTGAACTGGGTGCCTAGGCACCCGTGAAGCAGGCCCAAGCCACAGGCTTGGGCGCCCAGGCTCTTGCAACATTGATGACTTGAAAAGAAGCGTACCTAGGGCATTTGGGATTTTTGGGGGTGGTTTAAAAGCCTTCGAGGGTGTGACGGCTGTAAGAAACTCCAGTGTTAAAGTGTGAGAGAGTGTGGCGGCTGTAAGAAACTCCATTGTTGAAGGGTAAAGGGTTTTCAAGAAATCTTATTTGTAATTTTTCCTCCATATAGCGAATTCTTCTTCCTCCCTCCCTGTGGACATATGTGTGTATATACCGAACCACGTAATTTTTTTGTATTTGTGATTGTGCTATGTTTGTGTTTGGTTTTCTCTCGTGTTTGCTTGTTTTTTGATCATAACATTCTTTTCGTCCTTTTTGTGGTGATATTTAGCATAAATAAAATATAGAATAAAGAATTTTAAATTTATTAAAGTTTGTGAGGCAAATTTACTTGAAAATATCATATCAAAATATCTAAAATATAAACAACACTAAATCAAACAAATATTGATGTCTAAATATCATTGTTATGTTATCTTATGTATTTTCTTATTATTTATTGCAACTGTTGTTTGTTTTGATGTTATCTCTAACACTGAATTTATTTGAAAGATATTAGCAATCAAGATAAAATCAATCTAAATAGATGCCAAATTGAATGCTACCTATATTACTTTAGTCTCCATGGTGTATATAAGGAACATTAAAAAAAAACACGGTTAACCATTCTAAAAAATATTGCTTTCTTAAAAATTAGATGAGATTAAGCCAACTAACAGCATTGAAAGATAGCTTTGCCACATCTGAATTGTGCTGTTATCTTGATAACAGAATTATCTAAATATCAATGAGCAAAAACAATGTTTAAAGCTTTTTTTTTTGATAATTTGAAGTTTTTCTGTTTGTTTAAGTTAATTCTATTTTTTTGAAAGGTCCGCAGATTTTATCCACACATTTTGTGTATATTTTACATGTACTTGTAATTTTAATATGCACATTTAAAATTTAGGTAACTCTTTTGTCTTTTATTTTCCTCTTTTTAAGATCTTTGTTTGAGCAAAACCAGCTTTTGGAGGATTTGGGTTCACTACCAACCAGGTTAGTCCGTTTGGTAGCCCATTTCACAAACACAGACAGCATTTGGAAGCAACATGTTTGGTTCTTCCTCGCCATTTGGTGCTTTAAGAACGTCTTTGTTTGGTTCTTCAAGTTCTCCATCATTTGATGGATCAAGTACCTGCATTTGGTTCTTCTAGTTCTCCAGTGTTTGGGGAATCAAGTGCTCCTACCTTCAGCTTTGGTTATGCGCCATCGTTTGGTCAGTCAACACCTGCACTTGGGAGCTCTCCATTTGGAGCAACGCCCTCACCTTTTGGAAATCAGAGCTCCCCATTTGGTGAGATTTTATAACATTTCATTTGTTTGGATACTCATTAGGTTGTTGCTGTATCAGATAGGAGGTGTGGTGTGGCCTGGTTGCTTAGCTTTTTGAAAAATGGTTTTTGATAGCTGTTTTTCATTTGAGTTTTTTAATTTGTCCACGTGTCTTAGTTTTAACATCATTTTCTTACTTTCTTCTCTTAATATTACTACACTCGCTTAAAGCTTTGACTTGATTTATACTATTCAGGTGTTCAGACGTCAACTCCTACATTTGTGAGTCCTGGATTCGGACAATCTTCTTTTGGGAGTCAAACTGGAGGTAGTCGAGTAGCACCTTATACTCCAACTACTGAGTCTGATGTTAGTGGCACACAGCCTGCTGGAAAGCTAGAATCAATATCTGCAATGCCTATTTACAAGGATAAATGCCATGAAGAATTGAGATGGGAGGATTACCAACGTGGTGATAAAGGTAAATTTACATTTGACCATATCGATGCAATCACAGTTTTGCTTAAGGAGATATATGCACTCATTCTATCGTGGAGTTAGATAAACAAGTAGATGCAGCATAATTGTTTAAATTGTCAAGCTGGTGAACTCATTTCATGATATCACAGTTTGGTCAGGCCTTAATATTTTAGAAGACATCCTTACTAAAACAAAATTTTCCCCTCTAATAATGCAGAAATGTGGTGTACAAGTAACTAGTCTTAAAACATGAAGTGTACAAGTAATGCCGACCTAATACGACTTAAATGTAATTTTTTTTTATTTCTACAGATTCTACCCATTCTGCTAGAACTATGTTATGAAATTTGGAGGTATGAGAAATTTAGTTTTATTGGTGTGCTTCACGCTAAATGTCACATACACTTAATATTGGTAGGTGTAAATGTGTAAAGCGTGAGTCAATTTTGGTTATCATTAAGTGCACCTTGTATTAATTGAACTTGTTAGAGCTTGATTTTATGTTCAAAGTTGCTCGAAAAATTTGTGTGTCTTTGTATAATTGTAGGTTCTAGCTCGTGTCTGGCTTGTGTTCATTTAGTGGATCAAGTGCTTCTACGTTCAGCTTTGGTTCTGCGCTGTCTTTTGGGAGTTCTCCATTTGGAACAACACCCACTCCTTTTGGAAATACGAGCATCATTTAGTGAGATTTCATAACCTTTCATTTACATGGATACTCATTATATTGTTTCTGTATCAGATAGTATGGTGTGGTCTTGGTTGTTTGACTTTTTGAAAATTGTTTTTTAATAGTTATTTTTTATTTGTGCTTTTCAAACTGTCAGTGTGTCTTATCTTTAACATCATTTTCAGACTTTTTCTCTTAAATTTAATATACCCTTGACTTGATTCATATTAATCAGGTACTCAGACGCCTACTACATTTGGAGGTCTTGGATTCGGACAATCTTTTTTTGAGAGTCAAACTGGAGGTAGTCGAGTAGCACCTTATACTCCTACGACTGAGTTTGATGTTAGCGGCAAACAGCCTGCTGTAAAAATAGAATCAATATCTGCAATGCCTGTTTACATGGATAAAAGCCATGAACAATTGAGATGGGAGGATTACCAACGTGGTGATAAAGGTAAAGCCACTGAAATTTGCATTTTGGACATATCGACTCAGTTACATATTTGCATTCATTTTATGAGTAACTTTCAAATAAATTACTGCTCATCGCTTTCTCTGTTAGAGTTACATTAACAAATATGATGCAGCATAATAGTTTAATTTGTCAAGCTGGTGAACTCATTTCAGGATATCTCAGTTTGATCAGGTCTTTATATTTTAGATGTCATCTTTATTAAGATGAGGGTACCCATTTGTGCTTTTTCCAAGTAATACTGACACTTGAGGCTAATTGTGGTTAAAGTTGAAACGGAAGAAGCATACTTAGCCATTAAAATTGAAGTGTACAATTCATGAAGACCTAATGCACAACTTAAATGTAGAGAAAAAACATTTTTTAACTTTTACAGTTTTTTTACCCATGCTACTAGAACCATATGCTATGGGGTTTAAGGGTTTTTGAAATTCAGTTGAGCTAGTAAAGTTCAATAAATTATTGGTGCACTTCAAGCTAAATGTTACATACACTAAATGTTGGAAATTTAGGTTGTATTTGCGTTCACCTTGTTTCACTTTGAATTTGGTTGAGCTTGATTTCATGTTCAAAATTTGTTGAAGAATTTATGTTCATGTTTGCATTGTTGTTAGGTTCTATGGGCTCGTGGTTGTATTGTGTTCATTAAGCTTTATATTTTCAGCCTTTAACCAGTCAAACATGATTGGATAATGCTCTGTTTGTGTTATGCTCATTAAAGGAATGAGCTCGAAACATTCAAGGTTCGTTTGTTTTCTTATTAAGTGAGCCAAACATAAACTAAAATAATGAGTTCATGGAAATTCTAAATAGTGGTGATCTCTCCAATACCAAATGTATTGGATTTTAGATATTGTTTAGAATGCATAGGATAGCATTATGGTCGCTAACATCTCACCAAAGATAGGCAGATCATGCCTTGCTCTTCAAAGCATCTATTGGAGGAAAGGTGCACCATTTTCATTATGTAGGTTGATGATTTTATTCTTAATGAAATAGATTTTCTATTTCCAAGTCACGTTTGCAAATTTAATTTAAAATGCAGCAATCCTGTCAAGTGTTGAAGAGGCACTTGGATAAACTTCACTATTTTTTTTTGGAACAGATGATTCAAGAATTAGGAAAGTTATTTCAACCAATAATAACACCAAGCTATAATCCCCAATAAGTGGGGTTCACCTCTTGAATAGAAAGATCCTTTCTAATAATTTCTTTAGTTTTCATTGTGCACAATCAAATAAAATCCCTTCCCTAAGTTTAATTAGATAAGATCATTCATAATAGTTTCTTTCTATATCTTTTTTGGTTTTCTTCTTTCTTTTTTAATATGGGCAAAGTTCATAAACTCAATTTTCCTATTAGGGGCATTGAAAGGTCTATGTTTAATATGCCCAAACCATCTAAGACATCATTCTTTAATCTTATCCACCACTGGAGCAACTCTGTAACGACCCGATGTCATTACTTTGTAAATTAGGTCAAATCCCGCCTCAGAAATCAGGATCCCGGGGAATTTCAAATTAGGGCAAACAAAAAATATCTTTAGAGAAGAATAAATTTTAGATCAAAGCGCCCTAATTTGGGAGAAATCCGGATAATGGAAACTTCAGCTTTAATTTCTGAATTTTCATAAATTCAATAAATCAAGAACATCAAAATACGTGTTTGAATTTATTGATTTTTATGTTGTTGTGTTAAGAATATTATTTAAAAGTTGCTCATGAAGTTACATCAATTTTGGATCATCGATTTGACCTAAATTAATTTTTAAAGTTTAAAACTTCAGAAATTAATAAAAAATAAAATATTTGTCTGAATTGAAATTTTTTGACATGAGGGTGTTCATTACATCATAACATACCTTGGTGACAAGTTTCGTTGTATTTGGACGTCAAATGGCGAAAAAATGCGAAAAAGTTTATTTAAGTAAATTTTCACCTTAAGGATAAACTTCACTATTTTTTTTGGAACAGATGATTCAAGAATTAGGAAAGTTATTTCAACCAATAACAACACCAAGCTATAATCCCCAATAAGTGCGGTTCACCTCTTGATTAGAAAGATCCTTTCTAATAATTTCTTTAGTTTTCATTGTGCACAATCAAATAAAATCCCTTTCCTAAGTTTAATTAGATAAGATCATTCATAATAGTTTCTTTCTATATCTTTTTTGGTTTTCTTCTTTCTTTTTTAATATGGGCAAAGTTCATAAACTCAATTTTCCTATTAAGGGCATTGAAAGGTCTATGTTTAATATGCCCAAACCATCTAAGACATCATCCTTTAATCTTATCCACCACTGGAGCAACTCTATAACGACCCGATGTCATTACTTTGTAAATTAGGTCAAATCCCGCCTCAGAAATCAGGATCCTGGGGAATTTCAAATTAGGGCAAACAAAAAATATCTTTAGAAGAATAAATTTTAGATCAAAGCGCCCTAGTTTGGGAGAAATCCGGATAATAGAAACTTCAGCTTTAATTTCTGAATTTTCATAAATTCAATAAATCAAGAACATCAAAATACGTGTTTGAATTCATTGATTTTTATGTTGTTGTGTTAAGAATATTATTTAAAAGCTGCTTATGAAGTTTCATCAATTTTGGATCATCGATTTGACCTAAATTAATTTTTAAAGTTTAAAACTTCAGAAATTAATAAAAAATAAAATATTTGTCTGAATTGAAATTTTTTGACATGAGGGTGTTCATTACATCATAACATACCTTGGTGACAAGTTTCGTTGTATTTGGACGTCAAATGACGAAAAAATGCGAAAAAATTTATTTAAGTAAGTTTTCACCTTAAGGATTCCCCTCCCCCCCCCCCCCGATTTTCCCAGACTACCAGGCGCTACCCCACCCGCCTCTTCGTGCCCCCCCATTTTCTCTATTTAAATCCCCTACCCTCCTTTCCCCTCAAAACCCCCCTCACCGCTCTCAGCCCCCTCTCCCTGCTGCCAGCCCCTCACCCAGGCTGCCGCTAGCCCCGGCAGCCACCCCGGTCACCATTTCGTCCCTCCAAACCAGCCAACCCCTCTCTTCCCCTTCCTGTAGCCCTCCCCTTCCAGCAGCAGCCCTCCTATTGCAGGTTACCAGCCAGCCACCATTTCGGCCACCTCCTACAGCCGTCCAATGTCCCCCAGCCTCCTGGCAATACTATCCTGGGTAAGAGGAGAGGGAATGAGGTAGAAATGAGGAGATTTTATTATTATGTATTATTTTCATATATACTTATAATCATTATTATGAAAATAAATATGATAAAGATTATATCATTACATTAGCATTGTTGTCATTAATCAATAATGATAAATAAGTGCATATGTTATAAGATGACTATATTTTTATTCAGATACTTTTCATTATAACATTTTATTATTATTATTACTTTTTGCAATTTAATTTTCGTCATTGCTATTTTGTCTTTTACTTTCGTATATTATTATTATTATCATAATAATAAATGCCAACTTAATGTAAAAGCGAAAGAAAAATAGAATGGAAAAGAAGATAATAATTACTCATAAGAACATTGGCTAAAAGCTAATTTAAAAAAATTCAAATCTAAATGCAGATCCAAAAGTTGAACTGTCAAACTTTGGATCTTAAAGAACAAAGGTACCTTGTATATAACATGTACTACTTTTTATAATTTATTACTGCTTAGTTTCGCTTATTTTCTTTGAGCTAAATTCACTTGAAGCTTGGTTGGTTGTTCGGAACCAATGTGATAACATTTGTGGGTTACTGAAAAATGACATTAGTAACATTCGTGGGTCATTGGAAAAATGACATCAGTGACATTCGTGGTTGGTTATTAGAAAAAAGAAATCAAGTAACCAACATCATTTTATTCGTTGTTGTTACTGAAAAATAACATCAGTGACATTCGTGGTTGATTATTGAAAAAAAGATATCAAGTAACCAACATCATTTTATGCGTGATTGTTACTGGAAAAATGACATTAGTAACATTCGTGTTTGATTATTAGAAAAAGACATTAGGTAACCAATATTTTTGTGATAATACTTGTTGCAGAAAACTTTATTCAGTTTGCGCAATTTCCTTATTCTTCCTGCATTTTATTTTATCCTTATATCTGCTAATCGCATATTTGCCTTTATAAAAATATAATAATATTTTGTTTACTATGGTACTTAGAGTATTATCTAATTATTGGGAATTTCAATCTCGATATTATTTTCTGTACAATACTAGGTCAGGTACTTCTGAGAGATCCTGAACAAGAACTTTAAAATCTTAAATTATCAAACTGCCGATGGATCTATGAATAATGTTCGTGGTGTACGATGAAGATTTTTGTATAATGGAATTTTGAAATGAATGGAAAATATCTTTGGCTTTTGTATGTGTATGTTCTTTTCTCTCCAATTGCTCAATATGATCTTGCGGTATGTGACCACCAGAATGTCGAGATATCACAAACTCCAATCTTGCTATAGATAACTCATATCTCATTATTTCTTACAAGTATGCCCACTCATCCACATGCATCATTATCTCTGTAACACTTGTTTTATTAGTATTTTTTTGTTGGCCAACATTCAATCCTATATAACTAAGTTGCTTGTATAATTGCTTTATAAAAATTTCCTTTAATATTGAGTGGAATTCTCTCGCACAACACCCCATAAGAGCTCCTCCATTTCATCAAACTAGCTTGGACTTATTATTCATATTGCTCTCCATTTCACCATTAATTTGATTAATTGTACTAAGGTATTTGAACCTCACTTTGCTTGATCACATGATATTTAATAGCTATGTATCTGTAACAACCCATTGTCGTTACTTAGTTAAATTAGGTCAAATCCTGCCTCAGAAATTAGGATCCCGGGGAATTTTGATTTTGGGCAAACAAAAATACTTTTTGATGAGAATAATTTTTAGATCAAAGTGCCATAATTTAGGAGAAATCTGGATAACAGAAACTCCCGCTTTAATTTTTGAATTTTCTTAAATTCTATAAATTGAAAATACTAAATACGTGTCCGAATTCATCGTTTCTCGTGTCATTGTGTTAAGTATATTATTTAAAGGCTGCTTGAGAAGTTTCATCGATTTTGGAGTGCCGATTTGATCTTAATTAATTTTTGAAGTTTAAAATCTCAGAAATCAATTAAAAATACAATATTGCTTTGAATCAAAAAAATTTGGAGCAAGGGTGTTCGTTACATCGTAACACACTTCGGTGTCAAGTTTCGTTATTTTTAGACATCAAACGGCAGAAATATGCGAAAATTTTGAGTTTAAGTAATATTTTTAAAATTTCCTTAAAGAAAATCCATTTCCTTCTTCCCCCTAATCAAGATCGCAGATCCTGCGATCGCAAGCTCTGTCTTGCAACAGAGCCTGCTCTGCAGGCGAAACCTTCCAGCGCCCATGCCTGCGCCGTTTTTGGCGCTGGCTGTCGACCAACTTGGCCGATCCCCTCCCTCTCCCTCTCTCTTCCCTACTTATACCCCCTCAGCCCACCCTCTCCTCTCCCACAGCAGCTCCCTCCTCTCCTAGCCAGCCACCCAGCCGGCAGCCAGCCAGCCTCGCTCCTTCGACCACGTCCGGCCTTTAACGACCCAATGCCGTTGCTTTTCAAATTAGGTCAAAACCCGCTCCAGACATCAGGACCCCGAGGAATTTCAAATTAGAGTAAACAAAATTTTCATTAGATAGAAATAATTTTTAGATTAAAGTGCCATAATTTGAGAGAATTCGGATAATGAAAACCCCAATTTTATTTTTCTGAATTATTTAAATCTAATAAATTGAGAAAATTAAATACATGTTTGAATTCATTAATTTTCATGTTGTTGTCTTAAGTATATTATTTAAGGGCTCTTCGAAATTTTTTGATTTTTAAGTGCCGGTTCGGCCTCAATCAATTTTTGAAGTTTCAAACTTTAGAAATTAATTAAAAATAAAATATTTGTCCGATTTTTAAGTGCCAGAGGGTTTTTCCTATGCCGTTTTGGCGCAGGAATGGTCGGCCCATTTGGCGACCATCCCTCCTGATCCCTCCTCTCTATATAAATCCCCCAAGCTCTCCCTCTCCCCCTCACAGCAGCCCCCGTCCAACCCAGCCATCCCTCTCCTGCTAGTCTCCCCCTTAGCCTGCTGCTAGCTTGCTGCCAGCCCTTCTCCTCCTTTTCCCAAAGAGCGGCAGCACTCCTCCCTCTCCCAACAGTCTAGCCCGCCTGCCAGCCACCGGCCACCTCCTCCGATCCCTCATCCGGCTCTCAACAGCCCTAACCCGAGGTGAGTGTAGGAAGAAGAAAGAAAAAAGGGAGAAGAAAAGAAAAGAAATTATTTTGTTATTTTCTTTATTATTATATATACTTTATAATCTTTATGAAGATAAGATTATGTCATCACATTAGTATTGTTGTCATTAATCAATAATGATAAACAATACATATATTATAAAATGACTATTATTTTAATTCAGACATTTTCATAATATTTCGCACATTTTTACAGTCATTTTCGTTCTGTTTTTCTTTTATTCGTATATTATTATCATTGAAATAATGATAATAATAATATTATATCAAATATAATTGCTACCTTATGAGACTTAAAATGCTATTTTCTATTAAGATAAAAGAATAAAAGAAAAGCAGAATGGAAAAGAAAAAAGTAAAAATTTAGAAAAATATCATTTCACTTTCATTTTAATATTAGCTAAAAGACTAATTTAAAATATCAAAAACTTAGATGCAGATTGAGCTAACTATCACTCATCCGAACCTAAAAAACAAGGTACCAGATGTCTTTTCTTACTCTTGTTTAATATGCTTTTTTTCCGCTTATCATCGCACAAATTGATAAAAATATTTTTAAAAGTCACATAAAATGATATATGAACAAGTTTGGATAAGTGAGTAGCAAGGGTTCTATGTTAGTATATTTTTAGTCTGATCAACAACTGCTAGGACGGGATTCTCCGACATCGGGAGTCATAAGGAGCCTATACTGATAAGTCATTGAGGGGGCAGGTATAGAGGGAAGTTAGGATATGTAACACAAAAATGAAACTCTCATTTTCCTCGATTTTGTACTTGCTCAACAAAATCATGTTTTGCCTTAGATATCAACGCCAAAATTCTATATTTATTTTTGTGATTGCAATTACTTTTATGCTAAAGTTTTAGTGCAGCTGAAACAGATTTGTATGGATAATTTTATACAACTTTTATTTCCTATCAAATTATTACTTATTTTGCTTATTATTTAACATTTGTAAAGATAACATCTATCAATACTTAGTTTTACGACTAACTGGCATGCCCAGATCAGGAGTTCGTCATCGAAGAAAGGTGCGAAGAACCAAGCAATGCTGATACTGCTTCCTGCTGATTGCTGCTTTTTAAAATTATTTTAAAATTTGTAACTTTTATTTTATTTTGATCTTTGTATCCAAAACTTGTGAATTAATGAATAAAAGAGTTATGTTTGATGTCTATATATTTGTCTTTTAAATCACTCAATATGATCATGCGGCTAGAGGACTTGTTATCCCCACAACCGGTGCTGGATTAGCTCCCGCTGACCCGGCACTGGGTCCTCACATGACCTCCCTTCGTTTTCCGGCGATCCTAATCCTAAAGGTAAAGAGAAGTATAAGAGAAAGAAAAATTAGAAATTATTTTGATTCTTTTATTTTCAATTATACTACCTCTCTATTAGTTATTCATATTATTATTATTCTCATTAATCAATAATGGAAACAATACAAATGTTATAAAATTATTATTATTTTCTCATATTAAAGCTTCTTATACAATTAAATTTACACTTTATATATTCTTTTTTAGATCTACTAAGATCAAAAACTTAGATTTCTAAAGTAGTCCCTCGGAACTCAAACTTTGCAAAGCTCTATCTCCAGTCTTATAAATTAATAGAATGTTATGTACAAACATCATGCATCAAGGAAACTCCTCTTGAACATGTTCAATAAAAACATCTATAATTAAAATAAAAAGGCATGAGCTGAGAGTCGAACATTGATGTAAATCCGATAATAACAAGAAAGCCATTAGAGGAGCCATGTTATGATTGAATACCTGTTACAACCCACTCTACATATCCCAAATAACATCAATAAATATAACACAATTCCATTTTCTCTTAAAATCTCTTCAAAGAACTCTCGGTACTCATAGGCTTTTTCAAGATAAATTAAAATTAAATAAAGATCTTCTTTTCTTTCCTTAAATTTTTTCATCAAACCTCTAAATATATGCATGACTTCCATGGTAAATGCACCTGATATGAAACCAAATTGATTTTGAGTAATACAACTATTGGTAATTTGAATTAAATTACTCTCTTTCAAAATTTTAACAAATGACATATTAATTTGATTCCTCTATAATTTGCAATCTAAAATGTCTTTATTCTTAAGAATTGGTATATTAATACTCTTTCACCGCTAATTTGGATCTTTTTAATCTTAAAATTAATATTAAGCAACTTGGTAAGCTAAGAAATTCCTTTGAACACACCCAAATACTTTTGAACATTGATAAATTCTTCTTTCAGTCATTTTGCTTTTCTGCCCTTCACCCTCTTTAAAGCATTCCAAATGCCACATTTATTTATATGTCGAATGAAAGTGTAATTGATATTATTTATCTAATCAATAAACTCATATGTATTAATTGTATTGGCATAATCCTCATTAAAAACTTAGTAAAATAACTCATACAATTTTTAAAAAGAATTTTTTATCATCATCTTTGATATTTTGCCATGAGTCAAATCTTTGATTTTTTTTATAATTTAATTTATTTAGCTTATAAATGTCTCCCCCTTAATTGTTTTTAATTTATTATATAAATTCTTGAATGCTACACTTTTAGCATTATAATTGCTATTTTGGAATTACAATAATCTAATTTATATTTTTGCCAATTCTTATCAGTGTATATTTAAAATATTCTTTATATCACATATTTTTATTTTTATTTTTAACTTGTTTATCTTATTTTCACAATCATTCATCTTTATTATTGGGTTCTTTACCTTTTGGTTCACTTAATAAATTTTACTACATTATAAAAACAACTACAATCAAATCCCATATAAATTTGATTTTACCTTATCTCATTATTTATATTTTAAAACTTTATTATTAAAAAAAATTATATTACCCTTATTAGAATTCTACTATCTAGTTTTATGACATATTTTAGATTTAAAATTATTTTTGTAATTTCTTATTTTCAAATTTAAAACAAATTCACAATGTTGGATTGTCAAATAATTTTGGATTAATCTTATAATCTTTACAATATAAAAGATTTTTTTAAAAAGAAAATAATCAATTTGAGTTTTACATTTTTTTTTTATAGATGATAATTTATTCACCTCATTATAAATATTATTGAATTCTTTATCCTTCCGATACATCCATTTAAACTTCTCCTATAAAAATATCTCCTCTTGAAGAATTTCTTGAACTAACTTATCGTGCTAAAGTCTTTTGTTTTATACATATCATATTCTTTTTGAAATAATTGCAATATTAAAAGTTTTTTTATTAATTATAAGCTTTAAAGATATAATTATACCTCTCAATTTCTTAATTCTTACTATATTATCCTTTAAATTCTCCTCCATAATAATACCCACCAACTTAGCATAATATATAAATTATTATATTTATCATAATATCAACTAATTTAAAAAGTTTGCCAATGAGAGTGGTAATATTCCAACTATCTAATTTTAATGATTAGCTTTTTTACCTCCATTCGTCCATAATGCAAGAACCCTTGCTTATTTGACACTACACCCAAACTCCGATGTAACGCCATTTGCACACTTTTCATTACATTTAGGAAGTGCAACGCATTGCTTCCAGGGAATTCCCTAGCTCTACCACAATTATTTAAAGGATTTAGGATAATAGGATTTGAAAAGCTTCAAGTTGGTTGTAGTCCTACCTTAGGTAACGCTCATTTCTCATCCAAAATTTAGAATTTGGCAACGATGGAGTTAAAGAAGAGTGGAATTGGAAAACAATAATCAGAATGGGAGCTAGAAAAAAAAAACAAAAGCCATGGCACTGACACATTGTAATGGGTTTGTAGCTAAGGCTATAAATAGCAGTACAGAAATATATCCTAATTGTGGGTAGTCAACCGTTGTTGCACATGTCCACCTCTATTCTCTTTTAAGAGATCAGGCACCCAACCATAATTTTTTGTAGCCAACGTGTGGTTGCTATCCTAAGGATCGTTCCCCCTTTGCTATGCAAGAGAATAGATCAGAAATGGGGTCCTTAAATCCTTTGACTTGAGTGGAGCCTTCTCAAAAATTGAACTTGCGGTTTCAAAAAATAAAAGAAAAAAACTCCACTTCTCATGATATCGCGACACATTACTTTATTGCTCGATTTGGTGTCATCTAGTTAGGAAATCGAAAATCATCCCAACTCAATTTTTCTCTTTAATATATAGCATTTAATACAGAAAATGGGAGGTGTGCATTATGCATACCCATTCCCAAACGTTCCATATAGTATTGAGCCTTATATTTGCAGATTCTAGCAACTCGCTGCATATTCCGGAACATGGTTTTTTATTGTTCAACGCCGGATGTTGAACGATTTTGGCTTTCGAACGGTCTAAACAGTCATTTTTCAACAGCCATAACATTTATCCATTCAATGAAAATGCATGATACTAAATTGTTATCCATACATTCCAGAATATGTAATATTATGGTAATGCCATTCATAAATTGCTATAAAAATTAGGCGTAAAAACCATAATGCCTTCTGTGTCAATCGTTTGATGGGTTCATTGAAGGTTTGAGTATTCAACCTCATTTGAAGCTAATTAGCTTGTTCAACGAACCATTGCTGAATGATGTCGATTGTTCAGCGATGCTCTTAGGAACTAGAAACCCCTAGATTTCATCCTAAAGTATGGAGATATACTCCCCTCTAAGATCCAAGTAAAGCAAACTTGGATCTACAGAAAAAATAGCACAAATTAGGACATGCTAGACTAATCGGAATATTTGTATTGATCAATGAAATGATGTTTTCGGGGAAAGTTTAACACATGCAAATTCTCCAAATAACATAAATCTTAGGGGTTGTTTGGTTCACAAACATCTTCCTACAATGCTATGTTATTTTAAGATGTTATTAAGATTGGAGCTGTTTGGTTCAATGCTATCTCATCTATGACATCTTAAAATTTCAAAAATACCATTGCCTAATGTTTTTGAATGTTGGCCAACCGACATTCAGATAACATCATGGGACAATCTGTTCGCTAGGATAGAGTGCTTCGCCCCAGTAGAGTTGCACCTCGCCTTGCCGAGCCGCTGCAGAGCCATCGTTACGCCTGAATCCCAGCTCGCCTCACTTAGCGTCACCCGAATCTTCGCCCAATCTTGCCTCTCGACAAATCTGCAGAGTAGAGTGCTGATGTTGTTTCTTATTGTTTATTATTATTTAATTGTCTTTGAACCAATGCTATCTCATTGCATATTGTTGCTCATGTTTACTTTTTGATGCCCTATGAAATTATTGCTCACAACATTTTGTTTTTTATTATATATCATAGATTATCTTTTTTTTTTTAATTTTATCATTGTGAAATTATTAAATTTTATCTAAAAGTCTACAATTTTTTATTATATATCATATATATATATATATTTTTAATTTTATCATTGTGAAATTATTAAATTTTATCTAAAAGTCTACAATTTTGGGTGCTTGGTATTTATATTTTATAATTCTTGGTGATGTGTACGTAATTATTCAATTAGTTATTTTTGGTGGTTCTTCAATTTAAGTTTTCTTCTCATTGTTGGGGGGTAATTTTATCGTAATTGTAATATAGCATGAATGACACTAAATCAAACTTAATATATTTGAATTATATTGACGTTTGTTATTTAAATAATAAATAATAGTGAACCAAATATAATTTAACTGAATGACACTGTTATCAGAATAACATGCTACTTTAATAACTTCTCACATGACATCAAACCAAACACAGTCCCTTAGAGCCATTACAAAATGTTATAGTGAATGCCAAAACATATCAGAGGTTTTATGCTCACGAGAGATCTATAACTTCCCTTGTAAGGACACAGAAACTACCACTTGCACTTTGGGCAAAACAGCTCCACCACGAGCTCCTCCAAAGGCAGTTGGGTGCTAGGGGAGGTGGAGTGGGAGAAGGGTTTAAGGATATTTTGCCGACGGAGAGCATCCAAAAATGAATTTTTTTTGGCTGCAACAGCTTATATAGTTTGGGGAAACCGCATCGTTTATTCTTGTCTATTTGATTTCGTATTGGTGGCTCTGATATAAAACGTATCTTACGGTTCATTGTCGGATGAACGACACATTTGTTCTACTATAATGCTCAAGTGAATAAGGAATATCAACCATCGATGATCGTTCAATGGGTGGAACGATGATGGATTGTTTGACTATCCAAGTTGTTCGATGATTTAACTTTAAAATTGGGTTGTTACACATAAAAATCAAGATCATGCGCCAGATTGGTCTTTAATCTTTTTGTTTTTTATGCACACTCGTCTATCCTCTCTTTAGTTGATGATAGCGTAGATTTTCCCTCCCGGGTTTAGGACTTTGGCTCTCATGGGTAGCCACACAGTCTTCATTCGTAGAAGGCGTTGGAATCATTTTTGGACACATGGCATAGATAAAAGATTTGAACCATCACGTCGTCACCCAGTCTTGGTTGTGCACTCCTTCCCACACCTTGAGTCGAAACCCACAATCCTCTGGGCCACGCACAACTTACATAAGTTTTGCTTCTCACATTGTTCAAGGAAGAAAAATTATAGGTTTTGCATTATTTTAATAAGGTTTTCCCTTTGATTAATGATAATTGACGGCTTGAAATTGTTTCTCACTCCGCTCTAATTAGAGGAACCGTACGCTCAATTAATCAACTCTTAGCTGCATTGATTGAATCTTGGCCAAAATGTCCGTCCTCACTTTCTATAATATCAACATACCTCCTTTTTATATAACAAAACACTTTCGTGACCCCCTCAAAAAAATTACGTGAGTGATTTGTTTTTACTTGTTTGATTTGAGTAATTATTTGAGATGGCTAGATTGGATCTATAATAAATGATTACTATTGAGTATTGACTAAGCTAAGTTTGTTAGGCTATTAGCTTTAAGAAGTGATATGTTAATCTGAGCCCTTCTTAAAAAATAGCAAACTAGCCAAAATCAATATTTTAGTGTTAATTCAGATAAGTATTGTTTGCAATTTTATTTTTATTTATAATTTATTGTATTTTTCACTTTAGTTGTTACAATTTTTTGTGCAAACTTGTAGATTGCATGCTTAAGGGGTTGGGGTCTTGGGGATTAAACATGATGCTTGCATATGCTTTGGCTTGGGCTTGGGCTGCTTGTGACTTGCTGGGAGTTGGGGATTAAAGCATACTTACACATTTACTAAATTTAAAATAGTATTGACTGCTTGTAGATTATAGGCTATAGCCTATAACAAATAGCCAATTAACAATAAATTAATGTAATTTTACTCAACTTGATTTGAGAATTATGGCATTTGTGCATGTATATTATAGTTCAAATTTAATTTGATGAAGTTTGTTGTATACTGTTTACTATTTATTGCATTTATATTTCCCAATTAATGATATCAATAGGCTTTAAAAAAATATGTTTTTATTTTTTGAGGTGACTCAAACCAAGTTAGTTTGAACTCAAATTTTTTGAATCGAAATGTAATTTTGAGCTATCTCGAATCAAGTTCGAGTCATCTCAAACTTGAACTTTAATGTGTTAAACTTGACTCGATTGGAACTCG
The DNA here is from genome assembly GCA_016760335.1 of Gastrodia elata. Taxonomy (NCBI): domain Eukaryota; kingdom Viridiplantae; phylum Streptophyta; class Magnoliopsida; order Asparagales; family Orchidaceae; genus Gastrodia; species Gastrodia elata. The sequence goes on along the minus strand of CM028681.1, from coordinate 5,446,147 downwards.
ATTTGAGTTCGAGTCGGGCTTAACTTGAAATTTTCGAGTTCGAGTTTGGCCTACCTTGCTTGAACTCGAATCAAAATCAGCCCTAGCTGTACATGAAGCAACCACAAGATTATGAAACCTAAAAAAAGAATGAGCTAGTCTGTAAGCTCAAGAAAAGCCTATATGGCTTGAAGCAAGTGCTGAGGCAGTGGTATAGGAGATTTAACAGGTTTATGTCAAGCACAAGATACAAAAAATGCCAGGTAGATTATTATTGCTACATAAAGAAATTTGACACCTCCTATATCATTCTATTTATGTATGTAGATGATATGTTGATAGTAGAATCAAAAATGGGGGAGATAAAAAGTCTGAAAAAATAATGGATACTTAGATATTTGAGAGACACTGCGGATAAAGCTTTATGCTTTGGGAAGTTCAAGATAGAGCTGCAGGGATATGTAGACTCTAATTTAGCCGGAGACATCGATAGCAGGAGGAGCACAGCCGAATACATGTTTACTTTGGGTAGTGCTGCGGTGAGCTGGATCTCCAGGCTTTGGAAGATAGTTGCCATATCTACAACAGAGGCAGAATATGCTGCCATCATTGAGGTGAGCAGGGAAATGATTTTGTTGATGAGTTTTATTGCTGAGTTGGGCAAGGAGCAAAAGGATGGAGGACTGCATAGTGACATTATGAGTTCCATCCACCTAGCTAAGATTGCATCATTTTATGCCAAGATGAATCACATTTAGTTATGGTATCATTTCATTCGATCTTTGTTAGAAGATTGTCATTTGACATTGGAGAAGATTCACACATCAAAGAACCCAGCTGACATGCTTACAAAGTCAGTGGCAGTGGAAAAATTGAAGCTATGCTCAGTTTCAGTTGGTCTCAGAGGATAAAGAGAGGGCTGGGTTTGCCACGCTATGTCCTTTGCAATGATGGAAGTCAAGTTGAAGAAAATCTAAGGTTGAAGACTGATTGATCGCAATGGATCTCCAAGTTGGAGATAGTTATGGTGTGCTGATCAATTGGATCATCAAGGGAAGAACAAACAATGTTCTGTTGGATTTTAAAACAGATCTATAGAAGCCAACAGCAAGACTAGCGCCCTAGACGTCCAACAGACAGAGAGTCTGGCTCCCAGGAGCGCCCCAGCCGCCAAGCAGATAGAGAGTGGCGCCCAAGGCATACTTGGGCGCCCAACAGACAAGCAGACAGAGTGTTTGGCTCCCTAGTGCTCCCCAACGCCCCAAAAATAGCAAGGAAGGCGCTCAAACGCCTGCGGAAATCCCAGCTCGGGTGACGTGTCATGAATTGTTTATGGCACTTTGAGGGATTAAGCGAGTGTTGTTTTAGCGTGAGAGCTATTTGGAGGTTTGAAACCATTTAGTGAGAACAAAGAGAAATCTGGGAGAGAAGAAGAAGCTCAAAGGTGTTGATTTCTTTCTTCATCTAAGTGATTGATAGTTCTCTATAACAATATAATATTTTCTTCTATAGTGGATTTTCTTGTGTTACTGCGGCTTCGTGGTTTTTCTCATTCTTGAGTTTATATTTTTGTGTTCGTATGTTTGTGTGCTTGTGAATATTTGTGCTATGATTTTTCAGTTGTTTGTTAGTATTTTTTTGTGTTGCTTCGATAACTCTCAGCGGTTAAATTCTGATCATAGGAATTTCTTTACAGGAGAAGATCTCCCGGTTGTCAACAGTTTTTTCATGTGCTTTACGCTAAACATCCATACACTTAATATTGGTAGGGGTGTAAATGTGTAAAGCACGAGTGAATTTTGGTTATATTTCAGTGCACCTTGTTTCAATTTGAATTTGGTTGTGTTTCAATTTGAATTTGGTTGAGCTTGATTTTATGTCCAAAGTTGCCCGAAAAATTTGTCATGTTTGTATAATTTTAGGTTCTATAGGCTCGTGTTTGTCTTGTGTTTATTAAGCTTTGTATTTTCAGCTTTTAATAAGCCAAACATGATTGGATAATACGCTATATGTATTCTGTTAGTTTAGGAAATGAGCTCAAAACATTCAAGGCTGGCTTCTATTCTTATTAATTGAGCCAGACATAAGTTCCTTAACTAATCAAATGAGTTCATGACAATTCTAAATATTTGTGATTTTTCCCATACTGAAATGTATTGGATTTTAGATATTATTTAGAAAAAATAGGTTAGCATTATGGTAGGCTTGGCAAAATGTTAAGGGTTAAAAATCTTGGGTTTCACCAAAGCCAGACAAATCACGCCTTGTTCTTCAGAGCATCTATTGGAGGAAAGGTATACTATTTTCATCACGTAGGTTGATGATTTTATCATATTTAGGAATGACATTATTGAAATCTTTTGTTTCCAAGTCACACTTGCAAAGGAATTTGAACTAGAATCTTTCGTAAACTTCACTATTTTTTTGGAATGGATGATTTAAGAGTTAGGAAAGGGATCTCAACCACCAAACGTAAATATCTTTTGTTGATTAGGCTGGTTCTATGATTGATAGATATCAACCTTGTGGTATTGAACTGTTGCTTTTGAAATATTTGTTACATGGATAAGCTAGTAACAATATATGGTTGTTCGAATTGAGAGACATGGATTACGGCGTATACTAGGAACTTAAGCTGCTGTACATGCCTATAATAAATATATTATGTGATAACAAACCGGTTATTAGCATTTTAAAAAATTATGTTCTGCAATACCAAAATTTGATCGTCATTTTATGAAGGAAGTGGATGATTGCAAATTCAGCTTAGGTACATTGTCATTGTCTCAAAGGCTCAAATTGCTGACATTTTTTCCAAGGTTCTGAAGTTTCAATTGTAACTGATTTATGGTCTTATTTTCAGTGTAGAACCAACTTTAGAGGGAGTTTACAAACCAGTGCATTTAAGATTTATTCCTTTCCTAGTTTTTGAAGATTCACATTCCATCTAAATCAGGGATCTCGTGTTATTTTTTCTGTATGTAAACGAGAGGCTTTAAATAATATTTATTATTTATTTTAGTATCAAGATAATTAATATTTTGCAATTTTACTTTATTTATTATTATGTATCTTCCATAGGTCTTGTTGTTCATAAATGTTTTATTGTACTTTTTTGTTAATAAAAAATCAAGGAAAAAGTATTATAAACATTTTTGCTTGATACTGCACTGTTATTTCTGTAAATTTTTATGCATTAGTTTTGGCATGACTCTCTTATGCTACTAGTCTTGAGATTCTGTATTGTGCACGTTGTTTATATGCTTAGTTTTTTTGACCAGCAGCTGTCAGTGGCTCTCTTATACGGCTGCCTAATATGTTCAAGCATGAACAAAGTAATTTGAGTTCTTTCAGACTGCCTTTAAGTAAATCACACCAGTAATTTAATGCTGATTAGTTATGAAGCTGAGAGAACTCATATGCTTGGTAAATCATGCACCCCCCTCCCAACCATGCCATTGTTGACACATGCGTTTTTTTCACCAGCAAAAAAATGGCACAATATGAACACCTGCTTGCACTAGCATCTAAATAATCCTTTTTTTAAAAATTGTTAACTGTTAACTTCTAAATGAAATCAACTGTTCTAAATAATATTTCTTTTTTAAAAATTAGATGACATTAAGACAACTAACACCATTGAAAGATAGCTTTGCCGCATCTGAATTGTACTGTTATCTTGATAACAGAATTATCTAAATAACAATGAGCAAAAACAATGTTTAAAGTTTTTATGTTTTTTGATGATTTGAAGTTAGTTTTCCTTTTGTTTGAGGTTAAGGTATTTTTATTTTTTTGCGATGTCTTCAGCTTATCCACTCATTATGTGTATATTTTACATCTACATGTAAGTTTAATATGTACTTTTATTTTCCTCTTATTAAGATCTTCTTTCTTTGAACAAAACCAGCTTTTGGAGGATTTGGGTCCACTACCAACCAGGTTAGTCTATTTGGTAGCCCATTTCAACAAACACAGACAGCATTTGGAAGCAACATGCTTGGTTCTTCCTCGCCATTTGGTGCTTTAAGCACATCTTTATTTGGTGCTTCAAGTTATCCATCATTTGATGGATCAAGTACCACTGCATTTGGTTCTTCTAGTTCTCCAGCGTTTGGTGAATTAAGTGCTTCTATCTTCAGCTTTGGTTCTGCGCCATCTTTTGGTCAGTCAACACCTGCATTTGGAGTAACGCCCTCTCCTTTTGAAAATTCGAGCTCCCCATTTGGTGAGATTTTATAGCTTTTCATTTGTTTGGACACTCATTAGGTTGTTGCCGTATCAGATAGGTGTGGTCCTGGTTGTTTAGCTTTTTAAAATTGGTTTTTGATAGTTGTTTTTCATTTGAGGTTTTCAATTTGTCCATGTATATTATTTTTAATTACATTTTCTTACTTTTTCTCTTAAATTTAATGCACTCGCTCAAAGCTTTGACTTAATTTATACTACTCAGGTGCTCAGACGTCAACACCTACATTTGGGAGTCCTGGATTAGGACAATCTTCTTTTGGGAGTCAAACTGGAGGTTGTCGAGTAGCACCTTATGCTCCAACAATTGAGTCTGATGTTAGCGGCACGCAGCCTACTGGAAAGCTAGAATCAATATCTGCAATGCCTTTTTACAAGGATAAAAGCCATGAAGAACTGAAATGGGAGGATTATCAACGTGGTGATAAAGGTTAGGCCATGGACATTTACATTTGGCCATATCGATGCAGTCACAGTTTTGCATAAGGAGATATTTACACTCATTTTATCAAGCAATTTTCAAGTAAATTGCTGCTCATAACTTTATCTGTAGAGTTACATTCACAAGTATTATGCAGCATAATAGTTTAAATTGTCAAGCTGGTGAACCCATTTAAAAAGGCTAATTGTGGTTCCAGTTGAAACGGAAGAAACATAGCTAGCCTTAAAAAATGAAGTGGACAATTAATGCTGACCTAATACCAACTCAAATGTAGAGAAAAAATCTTTTTTTTACCTGTACAGTTTTTTAATAACCCACACTAATAGAACTATATGTTATGAGATTTACGGTTTCTGAAATTCAGTTAAGTTAGTAATTTAAGAAATTATTGCGCTTCAAATTAACTATTGCATACACTGAATATTGGTAGGGTGCAAATGCATAAACCTTGACTGAATTTAGGTTGTCTTTGAGTTCACCTTATTTAAATTTAAACTTGGTTGAGCTCAATTTCATGTTCGTATTGTTGTAGGTTCTATAGGTCTGTGTTTGTATTGCGTTAATAAAGCTTTATATATTCAGCCTTTAACAAACCAAACATATTAGGACAATGCTCTGTTTGTGCTCTGCTTGTTAAGGAAATGAATTTAAAACATTCATGATCGGCTTATTTTCTTATGAATGAGTCAAGCATAAGTTCCTAATTAATCGAATGAGTTCATGACAATTCTAAGTATTGATGATCTTGCCAATACTAGAATGTATTAGATTTTAGATATTAGTTAGAATACATACGTTATCATTATGGTAGGTTTGGCAAAATATTTAGGGTTAAGAATCTTGGGTTTCACCAAAAATAGGCAGGCAGCTCACGCCTTGTTCTTCAAAGCATGAAAAGGCATACTATTTAGTTATGTAGGTTGATTTTATCCTAAATGACATGAAATCTTCTGTTTATAAGTCACAGTTGTAAGGGTTTGAATTTAAAATTTAAAATGCAGCAACCTCCGACCTCCGAAATGCATTTGATGAGGCGCTAAGATAAACCTCACAATTTTTTGGAATGGGAATTAGAAAAGGGATCTCAACAACAACAACAAATCCAAGCCTTAAAACCAATATGCATTCTCAAATCTTATCCACTAATGTAGCCACACCAACTTGCTATAGATAAACTTATTTCTCATTATATTCATACAAGTATACCCACTAATCTACCTAAGAACCTCATCTCTGTAATACTTATTTCATCAACAAGTTTTTTTTTTCTTTTGGCCAACATTTAGCCCTATATAACATTTAACTTGTTGTATAACTATGTTATAAATTTTCCTTTAATTTTAAGTAAGATTTTTTTATTGCACAACACCCCCTAGAAGCACTCCATTTCATCAACCAACTTGGACCCTATTAATCACATCACACTCTATGCACCATTAATTTAAACCAAGATATTTGAACCAATGATGACCCAATGTTAAATTAGGTAACAACCAAACTACCATTGGATACATCTCAACAGGATCATATTAATGGTTAAGAGAAAATAACATTCAAACATTATTCAAAATTTTCAGAGCTATACAACATATAAGATTGACATTCATTCAATTTAAAGAATACATTATCCAGATTCATTACAAGTTAATAATATACATGAATAAAAGTTTATTTCTTAAATAGATAAAAACTAAAGCTTAATGCGTCAATTCAGCACTACGATTCCCTTAGATATCTTTAGACTATTTCAATCTCTTTCAACTGTACCTGATTTGATATTATAAAAATAATGCCTTGATAAACATCTTAAGTACAAGAGATACTAAATATTACACTTAGCAAAAAGCAGCAAGCAAAAGCAAATATAAATATTGCAGGAAGTTAAAGTTTTTTAAAGCAAAAGTAAGTTTGAAATTTTCCTGAAAATAAAATATATTTTTTGCCATAATTATGTCACCTGTCATCTCATTAAAATATAAGAACTTCCATAAATATATACGTATGCCTTGTTTTCATGAAGCAACATTAACAGTTCTATTGGGCAAATTCAGAATCTCAAGGCTGAGTTCAATAACACATGTTCATCACCTAGTGCCCATCAAAGGTCTAGATGACATCCATATAACTCTCGATGAAATAGCCCCGTCCCTAACCTAAATTAACCACCATTTCGGAACCGTTGCAAACATTGACAAGACAACAAATATATTCCATTCTATGACATCATTATGGCAGTAAATAAATATTTCATTCAACATCAACAGGGATATAGCTCAAAGCGAAGCTACGCAGCAATAAAGAAATTTAAGTGCAAACAGTAATATCTATGTACCTTTGCTTCGACAGTAATTCGAAAAGTACTCACAAGGCTGTAATTCACAGATTTACTTACAAATTGCATTTCCATTCATTTGTTTCTAGGGTAGCATTCTATAATAATTTCTTGTAAGATTAGATCAAGTGGGTTAATTAAGTGCAATTTCATTTTATATAAACATCAAGGTGTAGGATCTTCCATTATAATTATCTAGGTTGAATCACTTAAGTCATTATAAAATTCATGATTAAGTTATATACCAATCTACATAGTAGATCTAAATCTATTCAGATCTACTTATTTCAATATACTTTGCAGGGCTAGATCAAAATCTCTTTGAATTTGTTAAGACTATCAGCTACCACACATTCTCGAACATAAAATGATGTATATATTAACATACTTAGGTTCAAACCGAAGTTGGAACGGCCCTGAGTGTTGCTTACTCCATTATTAATGTGAGGACTCGATCTCGGGCTAGCGGGAGCTAATCCAACATCGGTTTTTGGGTAAGTCCTCTAGCCGCAGGATCATATTGAGTGGTTTAAAAGATAAATATATAGACATCAAATATAACTCATTTATTCATTAATTAACAAGTTTGATTACAAAGATAAAAATAAAATAAAATTTACAAACTTTAAAAGAGTCAAAAGAGCAATAAATTAGCAAGTAACAATATCGTTACTATTTGGTTCTTAGCACCTTTTCTCTAGGATGAACTTTTGATCTGGGCACATTTCAAAAGTGCAGGCATTTGCATACCAATTAGTTGTGAAATTAAGTATTGATAGATGTCAACTTTACAATTGTTAAATAATAAACAAAATAAATAATAATTTGATAGGAAATAAAAGTTGTATAAATTATCCCTCTGCAAATCAGTTTCAATTGTACTGAAACTTTAGCATAAAAATATTTATTGCCACAAAAATACATTTAGAATTTTAGCATTTGATATCTGGTGCAAAATATGATTTATTGGGTAAGTACAAAATTGAGAAAGAGGGGGTTCATTTTTGTGTTATATATCCCAACTTCTCTCTATACCTGCCCCTTCCAAAGCTTATCAGTATAGGCTCCTTATGACTCCTGATATCGGGCAGCCCCATCATAGTAGTTGTATGATCAGACTAAAAATATATCAACATGGAACTCTTGCTTACTCAATTATCCAAACTTTTTCATATATTATTTTATGTGACTTTTAAAAGCACTTTTATCAATTTATGCTTGAGCGAAAAAACATATTTATACAAGAGTAATAAAAGACATTTGATACATTTTTCTTTAAGTTCAAAAGTGCAACAGCTTGAACGAATCTGTATTTAGATTTTTGATAATTTAAATTAGCTATTTAGCCAATATTTAGAGATTTATGAAAACAAAGTAGTATGATATTTTAGGAATATTCACTTTCTTCTTTTATATTCTGTTTTTCTTTCACTCTCTCTTCTTGATAGAAGACAAATTTTAAGTTATTGAGGGTATCGATAATACTTATAATAACGTTAATGATAATCATAATGTATGAAAGAAAAAGACAGAATGAAAATGACTGAAATTAAATTGACAAAATGAAAAATAACAGTCAAATATAACATTTGTACTGTTATCAATATTGATTAATGACAACAATGCTAATGCAATGACATAATAAAGATAATATAATAATTACTATAATGAAAAAAAAATGTAAAATAATTTCTCTTTTTCTACCTCCTCTCACCTAGGGTTAGGGTTGCCGGGAGCCGAACGTGGCTGAAGAGGGCCAGTGGGGATCGCCGGAGTGGGGCGGCCGGAGCAGAGGGGGTGGCTGGAGGCTGGCAGGAGGGTTGGCTGGCTGAGGGTTTGCTATGGGAGAAGGTAATGGAATGGGGGTGTTTAAATAAAGGGAGAGGGAAGGGGGCTGATAGGCCAGTTGGTCTGTAATGACCCAATGTCGTTATTTTACAAATTAGGTTAGATCTCGCTTCAGAAATCAGGACCTCGGGAAATTTCACATTAAGGCAGACAAAATTTCCTTTGGATAGAAATAATTTTTAGATCAAAGTGCCCTAATTTGGGAGAATTCAGATAACAAAAACTCCAGTTTTAATTTTCTAAATTATTTAAATCGAATAAATTGAGAAAATTAAATACGTGTTCGAATTTGTCGATTTTCGTGTCGTTGTGTTAAGTATATTATTTAAAGGCTGCTCGTTTCATCAATTTTTGAGTGCCCGTTCGACCTCAATTAATTTTTTAAGTTTCAAATTTCATAAATTAATTAAAAATAAAATATTTGTTCGAATTGAAAATTTCTGGCACGAGGGTGTCCGTTATGTCATAACACACATCTGTGTCAAGTTTCGCTATTTTTGGACGCCAAACAATAGAAAAATGCAAAAAATTTAATTTTAAATAAAAATTTAATTTTAAATAAAAATTTAATTTTCTATTCTTCTTCCCCTGTTTTTCCCTTGTTTCTTGCAATTGCAGACCCCACCCCTGTTGCGCCTAACAGGCGCGGAAGGTTTGCGACAGGGCCTTCCTGCACCGTTTTGGCACAAGAATGGTCGGCCAAATTGCCTGACCAGCCCTCCTGACTCTCTCTCTCTCCCCCTCTCTTCTCTATAAGACTCCCCTAGCTCTCTTCCATCTCTCTCACAGCAGCCCTCCATCTCCCCCTCTTGCAGCCCTCTCCCTTCAGCCTTTCACCCTGCTAGCAACTAGCAGCCCCCCCTCTCCTGCCAGTAGCCCTCCAGCCAGTAGCCCTCCAGCCAGCCACCCCTCAGCCCCTCCTCCCTCTCCCAACAGCTCGGTCAGCTGCCAACCAGCCTTCGGCCGCCGCCCCTCTGCCCCGGCCACCCCGCACGTCCGGCCTCCCTCCATTTTTTGACAACACCAACTTAGGCAAGTGGAAAAGGAAGAAAATGAGAATAAATTTTTACTTCTACAGTGGAGTGATCCGAAAATACCACTCAAAATTTAAGTAAAATTTTATTGAGCAGCTATACGACCTGCTATAGTACATAGGGTTGAATGTTGGCCAACGAAGATATAATGACCCTAGATCATTTTTTTACAAGGACATTAATTTCCCTGCTAGTTTAGTTTCTTTTGATTACCTGTAAATTTCTGTTTTCGGTTAAAATTCATCGCTAAAATCTATTTTCGTCATTTTCCAGTTCGTTTTTTCGGTGTGTTATAACAAGTTGGACTAATTAAAGTCTTGTCAAAGTCATTTTTATTTTAAGAAGTTATATTTTAGGCAATAAATATAAATAAAATTATATATATATATATATATATATATATATATATTGGTACTTTTATATTCATCCTACTCAATTTGCTGAAGATGAAAGTTTTGTTATTTTGGTATTAATTATGAATATAATTAAAAGAATATTTCATATTTTTTGCCTTACTAAAGATCTTAATTTCAGGTAACGATTGTTCAAATTTACATTATTAAAAAATGTTTTTTTGTATTAATTACGAATGTAATTATTAGAATATTTCAAATTTTGTCTTATTAAAGATTTCAATGTATGTAAATAACAGTTGTTCAAATTTGCTTTATTAAAAGGCACTTTTTTGTATTAATTATGAATGTAATTAATAGAATGTTTTAGATTTCTCATCTTATTAAATCTCTCAATTTCAGGTAACGGTTGTTCAAATTTGCCTTATTAAAAGGTGTTTTTTTTAAATTAATTGCAAATGTAATTAATATATTTTAGATTACTTGCCTTATTAAAAATCTTAATTTTAGGCAATGGTTGTTCAAATTTGCCTTATTAAAAGGCCATTTTTTTAATAATTACAAAAGTAATTAATAGGATATTTCATATTTCTTACCTTATCAAAGATCTCAATTTCAAACAACAGTTGTTCAAATTTGCCCGTTTAAAATGCATTTTTTTTGAAGTAATTATGAATGTAATTAATAGAATATTTAAGACTTCTTACCTTATTAAAAATCTCAATTTCAGGTAATAGTTGTTCAAATTTGCCTTATTAAAAGGTTTTTTTAATAATTACGAAAGTAATTAATAGAATATTTCAAATTTTTTGCCTTATTAAAGATCTCAATTTCAAACAACAGTTGTTCAAATTTGCCTTAACTTTTTTCTCTTTTATTTAAAAGATCTGACGCTACAAGGAAAACATTGTTTCCCTTTCTCAGACGCAAATAATGCAATCATTTAAGATGCATTCTCTTTTTTTTCCGAAATCGCAAGGTAATAAAGGTTTATGTTACCTTTTGAAAAGCCCGTATTTAGGTATCGAGCCTTTCCTTTTCCATCTCCACGAAAAACTCTAACCCTAATTTCCAAAAATAAAAACTCCTTGCTCTCAATGAACTTCCTGTTGCTGGTCAGTCGACGGAATCTTTGAGCCTTGGAAACCTACGACAGAAAGAAAAGGTGAGCCTTGACATCTCTAGAATCTTCATCGACTGTTTCTTCTCTTGATTTCAGGAGATCCCTGATCATTTAAAATGTATCAAATTTTTTAGTACTTTCTCGATGGTCGAACACAAAGGTACCCATATATTACTTTTTGCATTTAATTTCTTTTAATGCCGCTTTCGCATCATTTTGAGCTTTATCCATGTTGATGTTGAATGAGATGTTTATTTACTGCCAAAATAATGTCACAGAATGAATATAATTATTATGTCTTGTGAATATTTGCAAGGGTTCCGAAACGGTGGCTAAATTAAGTTAGGGGTGGGGCTAATCCATCGTGAGTTATAAGGGTGTGTCATCTATAACCTTTGAGGGGGCCCAAATGATGAACATGCTTTATTGGACTCAATCTCGAGGTTTTAAATTTGCCTAATAAAAATGCTAAAGTTGCTTCATAATACCAAGATATAGACATGAACACGAATTTTATATGATTATTGATTTATAATTTGAAATTTGCATGTGACATAATTATGGCAAAGAAATATTTTGTTTGCAGGAATTTCAATTATTTTATTTGCACTAAAGCAATATTTTCCTGTAATTTGATTATATTCTTCTTTCGTTTTCCGCATTTGTTTAAGTGTAACATTTAATATCCAAAGGTACTTAGATAATTTTCTAATTTCTGGGAATTCAAATCCCGACATTATTTTATAATGATGCCCCAGGTCAGGTGCAGCTGGAGGAGCCCGAGTTAGCATGACGACATGGCATTTGATGTGAAGAACTTCAAGAATACAAGTTAGCTTCATTTATTTATTGTTTTAATAATTATTAAATTTTATTTTAGATATAACCATTATGTAAGCATTCTAGATATTTATATATTATAATGAATGGGGTATTATTATCATTTGAATATTTGTATGGCTTTGGATGATTAGTTATTGCATTTAAATTATTTTACTTATCCATTCAATGTGATCCTATAGGAATATACCTAATGTTGGATTAATTTTTCTAACCCAATAACGGGTCATCACGATTGGTATCAGAACAAGATTGAATGAGTTTAAGTAAAGTAGTATATGATTCAAAGCCAAAGAAAGTCCATTCAATTTAATTTAAGAATATCAGGATGATTAGATTAATACAAAACTTATGAACAAATGAGTATAAATGATTCAGGAGTACACTCATTTGAGATTGAATTAAAAATCTAGAATCTCCCATAATAAGATCAGTTCATCTAAAATCCCTGAGATGAGAATGAATGTAGAATAAACTTTCACGTCTTTAAGCACTTGGTGAGTTTATCAATGCAAGGATGATGAGGACCAATGACTAAGCTGCTTATGAGATACGGTGTTTAATTTTGTTAAGATATCCTATGCTTAGTTTCCAACGCTAGTTAGTCGTCATCTCCTTTGATCCCTCGCCCTAGCCGACGGAGTCGACGAACCTTGGAAACCTACGACAGAAAAGAGAGGCGAGCCCTGACGTCCCTAGAATCTTCATCGGCTGCTTCTTCCTCTCTTGATTTTAGGAAATCCCCGATCATTTAAAATGTATCAGATTTTTTAGTACTTTCTCGATGGTCTAACAGAAAGGTACTCAAATATTACTTTTTGCACTTAATTGCTTTTATTGCCGCTTTAGCATCGTTTTTAACTTTGTTAATGTTGATGTTGAATGAGATGTTTATTTACTGTCAAAATGATGTCACATAATGAAATGTATTTATTATGTCTTGTGAATGTTTGCAAGTGTTCCGAATGATAGCTGAATTAAGTTATTGGTAAGTTATAAGGGTGTCATCTGGAGCTTTTAAGGGGGCCCAAGTGATGAACATGCTTTATTGGACCCAACCTCAGGGTTTTAATTTTACCCAATAGAACTGCTAAAATTGCTTCATAATACCAAGATATATACATAAACATGAGTTTTATATAATTGTTGATTTATCATTTGAAATTGGCATGCGACATAATTACGATAAAGAAATATTTTGTTTGCAGGAATTTCAATTATTTTATTTGCACTAAAGCCATGTTTTCTTGCAATTTTATTATATCATTTTATTTTTTGTATTTGTTAAGTAAAACATTTAATATCCAAAGGTACTTAGAATATTCTCTAATTACTGGGCATTCAAATCCCGACATTGTTTTATAATGATGCCCCAGGTCAAGTGCAGCTGGAGGAGCCTGAGTTAGCATGATGACATAGTATTTGATTATTTCTAGAACTTCAAGAAAGCAAAATTTCTTTGTTTATTTATTGTTTTAATAATGTTGTAATAATTAAATTGTTGTTAAATTTTATTTCAGATATAACCGTTATGTAAGCATTCTTGATATTTATATATTATAATGAATGGGGTATTATTATCATTTGAATACTTGAATGGCTTGATTAGTTATTGCATTTATACTATTTTACTTATCCAATCAATATGATCCTGCGAGAACGCGCCTAATGTTGGCTTAGTTTTTCTAACCCAATAACGGGTCATCACAGAAGAACTCATTGATAAAATAAGTGTATATAGATGAGGATGCTCAGTTGATGAGTGGGTATACTCGTACGGATAGAATGAGAAATGAGTTTACTTATAGCAAGGTTGGAGTGGCTCCAATAGTGGACAAGATTAGAGAATGACTCCTTAGATGGTTTGGGCATTTTAAGCGTAGACAACGCATTGCTTCTGGTAGAAAAATTGGGTTTATGAAATTCTCCCATATTAAAAGACTTAGGGAAGACCCAAAATAATATAGAAGAAACTATTGGAAATGATCTTCTCTATTTGGAACTTATTGAGGAGCTTCTATTTGATCGTGCACAATGAAAACAAATGATTCATGTAGTCGACTCCACCTAATAATATTAAGGCTTGATGTTGTTGTTAATGTAGATTGGTTAAATAGCATTACAAAAAGTTCAGGTCTACGTTATTGCACAAATTATACTAAAATTTGATAAATTTGATCGTCATTTTATGAAGGAAGAGGATGATTGCAATATTCAACATATGTACACTATCATTATCTCAAAGACTCAAACTGCTAGAATTTTTGCCAAGACTTTAAAGTGTCAATTGTAAATGATTTATCATCTGTTTCCCACTTCTTGCATGATGGACTTATAGAACTTAACTTGAGAGGGAGTTTAGAAACCAGTGCATTTTTGCTAAGACATTTTGAAGTGTCAATTCAGGTTCTCAATTTACTTTTTTCTCTATATAAAAGATAGGTTTTAAATAATATTATATTTTTTATTTTAATATCTAGATAATTAATATTTACTTTTTACATTATTTATTGTTATGTATCTTCCGTAATCCATAATGTTCATTAGATGTTATTTGTACTTTTTAAATGTTGAATCAAACATAGGAGAAGTATTAAATTACTTTTTTTGCTTGATACTGCAGTGCTATTTGTAAACTTTTCTATGTTTGTTATGGCATACATGTTACTATTCTTTAGATTTTGTATTGCGCATGTTGTTTATATGCTTTAGTTTTTATGACCGGCCGCTGGCAATATGGTCTATAGCATGAACATCTGCATGCACTAGCATCTAAATATGAGGACCTGCAGAAAGTATATGACCGTGTAGCCGTTTGAAGTACATTTTACTGTTGGAAGACGGTCATCCCAACCGTGCCATTGTGATTATGTATTTATCAAATTCGTACATATTATGCTTGAGGGTGAATAAACTTTTTTTTTCGATAATGCTTTGTAACACTAATGATACCTGGCTTTTGTTATGATTTATTAGGCATGTCAAATGCTTCTATTAATTGTATTTTGCCATGATTAGGTGGTCCGAATCCTGCTGCACAACCAGGAGAAATAAGTTTTCCTACATTAACACAGTCAAACCCATTTGGCCAAACAAGTGCATTTGGCCAGCACGCTGCAAATCCTTTCTCATCCACCTCCTCTTCAAATCCTTTAGCTCCTAATACTCAAGCTTTTGGTTCTCCTGGTTTTGGATCATCATCAACCTCACTGTTTAGCTCTCCATTCTCATCGTCCTCATCAAGCCCTTTTGGCTCAACTTCTTCTGCCCCTTCACTATTTGGTGCACCGACCACTGTCTCTGGGTTTGGCTCTAGTACTTCACCCTCAATTTTTAGTGGTGGAAGTGCCCTTGCATTTAGTTCTTCATCTTCTATTTTTGGCTCGTCAATGATGGGATCTACCTCTTCCTTTGGTACTGGTTTAGCTTTTGGTGGCACTCAATCATCTGGGTTGTTTTCTTCAACTCCTATTGGGCAAACCCTTTCTCCCTTTGGACAGTCTACTGGCTTCCAGCAGAACACGCCTGTTTTCGGTTCAGGCCTATTCAGCACAGCATCAACTGGGTTTGGTGGAAGCCTATTCAGCAGTTCAACGCCTTCATTGAGCAATCCTGTAGGATTTGGTCAATCGACTGTTAGTTTTTTCTTCATTTTTCCTTGTTTTTTCATCTTCAATCTATATTTGTAATTTTTTCTTTTCACTATACTAAATTAAATTTTCAATATTTTCTGCATGGCAGCCCTCTCTTTCCACTCCTTTTCAACTGTCTGTTCCTGCACAAACTCCCAGTACCTTTTCTTTTGGTAATTTTGGTCCGACGCAAACAGGTAAATTAGATCATTAATGCTGTTTTTTCTTAATAAATATGGTATCAAATGCTTAAGTACCATTTTCAGTTGTTTAGATAAGTGACAAGCAGGAAATCACTTCAAATTTATTTCATTTTTTTAATTTTTTTCTGCATTGAATATAGATATGTCTGTTTTATTTTACATTTAGTGTTTCCAATTACATTGCAGCTTCTTCTGGAGGGTCTAGCAGCTTCCCGAACACCTTGAATCAGGAAACACTTGGACAAAGACACTTTTATTTTCTTTTTTGAATAAATGTAACTTGATATTTCAATTTGATAAATTTACACAGTTAAAGTGAACATGTTTTGAAAGATTTGAAGGAGATAACTTTTTAGAAAAAGAAGCTGGGGCTTATATAGAGTTGCATGCTGCTCCTCTACTCTGAAATACATTCAAAACTTCTTTTTATGAAAATAAATATACATGAAGAATCTATTGTTGTTGTTTTTTCCAAAATTTGATTGCTAGCTCACCTCTGATGATGGAAATCAGGCCTGCACTCATAATAGCATCATTATTTTTTGTGTATGTTATATTCTTTTAATTTTTGGATAAACCCTTAGAATTTAGATATGGACAATGTTACAGTACTCCTATTCAGCTCACTTGTGTTTTTTTCTTCATTTTTTCTAGACGACTTGGCAGCTGACGTGGCACTTAATGCCACATCAGCATTTACACTAAAAACCTAACTATCGCTAACTTAATCTACCAAAGCCGCCCCGACATTCGGCAAGAATCAGGACCTCCTTCGAGCGCGAGGTCAATCGAGCCGCCATCCTCCCCATGCTCGGCAACGTCTTGCTAACCTAATCTATCGAACCGAGCCTTCTAGCTTCACCGTCTCACCTTCCGGCGTGAAGCCGTCCCGACATTCGGCAAGATTGAGAAAGCTCGAATCGGGACCTCCTTCCAGCGTGAGGTCAGTCGAGGGGCAACGTCCTCGCCGCCATCCTACCCATGCTCAGCAATGTCCTCGCTAACCTAATCTACCGAACCGAGCCTTCCAGCTTCACCATCTCACCCTCCGGCGTCCCGTATTCATAACCAGCCGGTTGAGATGGGTCAGAGCTTGAGCTGCAGCTGCTCTAACATCGAGCAGTAGTTCTCCGCAACCGCAAAATTAGGCGAAATCGAAGCATCCATGATAATACTCCAAAAAGACCCGTCCTTTATCCAATGAACCATTGCTGATAGTCGTCTCTCCTCCCTCCATATTGCCTCTTCCAAGGGGAAAGTTGAGGTCTGCTTTTCTCTTTTTTCTACTCCGTCTCAGTAATACTCCATCATTCTTATTCTCCCTCTTTGGCTTTTTCAGATGCTTTCTTTGCTTTTGGAGCGTTGGGATCAGCCGAACGTTCTCAATTGACACAGACAAGTAACTTCTTGAAAAATCCATTTTTTATTTCTCTCTTCAGACTGTTTCCCGTTTTATGGATAAAAACTCAATTTTGCATCGAAAACTCCTCTGATGCTAGCCGCAATGCACGGGAGGATTGCTTGCGTAGAGAAGCTCATTCAGGCTAGAGCAAATGTGAGTAAATATCTCTCCTTTTTATGTTTCATCGCTCTCTGCTCTTCTTCTGCATAAATGATTAGTGTTCTTTGTTTTTTCCTTCAGATTTTGATGTTTGATTTGTTGTGTGGAAGGACTTGTTTGCACTATGCGGCTTATTATGGCCTCTTGGATTGCTTGCAAGCAATTCTTCAGGTTGCCCGCTCGAATCCAATTGTAGAGTCATGGTGAGTATCACTTAACTGGGAAATCTCTCAAATTTTGAAAATCATTTTGGCAGAATATGAGCTAAATCTTCTCTAGATCTTAAAACCTAGCTATTTTGAATGCTGATAAATTGAGGAAAGGAAATGAAAAAGAGAAGTTTATGTTTCCTTTTGATTCCCATTGAAGTTAGCCAATCAAGTAAATTCAATTTTTTGATTGGGTTCTATAAGTTTGTAATATAAACAATATGAATATGTTTTCAGTTTAATCAGCATTTGAATCAAATGAGTATTTTATTCTCTTTATATATGATTATATAAGAATGACACGAGGACTCTATATGTGCATAATCTTTCAAGTATTAATGATTTTCAAAAATGTAAAGTTTTTATCAAAACACAGAGGCTATTTGATCAATGAGAGACTTGTAGTTTTCTTCATTTGCTTATTTTCACCCAATTTTCAAAATAGAATTAAACTATAAAATTTTCAAATACCAAATTTACATTTCACTGCTATGTTTACTTAATGAATTACACTACTAAAATTTTGAGAATATTGATAGCAAAGCTTTTGTTTTCTTGCTAAACACATACCTTCCAAAACTTAAAATCTCATTTCCAACTATCTATTTGAACACTCTACAATAACTCAAATTCAATATACCAAAAAGCATAGTTTGCACTAGAATATTGAAACTAGCATCAAGTTCAGATTGATAGATGTTGTATCACTGAAGGTTGATTGATCCATCACTTTATAAAATCTTTTAGGGGATTTGCTCATTTTGTGAATGTTAGAGATGGCATGGGTGCAACCCCACTACATCTTGCTATATGGTATTTGAATGTGATGTAGCTCATACATTGAAAATAAAATTGAAAATACAACACCTCATACATTGAAAATAAATTGAAAAATAAAATTTGAATGTGATGTAACTCAAATGGTAGAGTGCTCGTATGATATATGAGAGGATTAGGGTTCGATCCCCTGCATCACCAAATAAGAAAATGAACAAGTTTGAGCAGCTAGCCCAACTAATACAATTAAGAATTTCATAAGGTAAGAGACATCAAGGCCCTTTCATAGTATTTTGCATACATAGCACAACTCATAATGAATTAATAAGCAATGAAGAAAGCAGCAGCAATGAAGACCAGTCAGTTGCAGCCAAGATGAGCTGTTTTGGTTCCCGTTCACACACATAATCTGATTATATTATGTGTTGAGTTATTGATGCAGGGCATCAACGAAATCATCATCGACGTGCCAGATCATAAATTAATTTAATGATACTATATTTTATTTTTTTATTTTTGAGTCCTATGGGCTTTTGTATTTGTTCCATAAATAGGCCTTCATCTTAGCCCATATATTGTCATGCGAGTTTTTTATGTAAAAGGACACTTTAGTCATTCATGAGAGAGTTGGTTTACGATTTATTTGATCATTTGTGTGAAAGAATATTTTAGTCATTCATGAGAGAGTAAGTATATGATTTTTTTGGTCTTTTAGAAGAAATGACACTTTAGTCCTTCATGAGAGATTGGTTAAGGATTTTTATGGTCATTTGGTATGTATCTTATGGCTATAAATTGGCCACCCTCACATGTATTATGGATTGCAAGTGATATAAAGAATACTCTCTTCTTCTTTGTATTATGTAAGCTTCATTTTTAAGAGAAGAACTTCTTGAGGTGTGGTTTGCAATTCTTGGAGAAGGACTTCCAAGGAAAGAAGGTTCGATCTGCGGCAAAGGACTCATCGTAGAAGTTAATCTTCTTTATCGTAAGCGACATATTCGGTAATAAGGCTCCCGTAAGAACTTCTTCATTTATTTTAATTTTCTTTCCTCCTACCTTACAAGTGTGCTCGTTTAATCCTAGCTATCATTACTTGTGAACGCTTACAACACTTCTCTTTATTCTCAATAAGCGACTCGTATATCTTCTAGTAACTTTAATATGCAATGTTAATTTCGTTAATTAATTGGTGGATTTGATTATGTTACATGTCATCACCCCCATCCTACATCAGATTGGTATCAGAGAAATTTATCCTCATATATAGTCCTATATTTCTATATTAATTCATAATAATTTTTATTTTAATATATATTAAAAGTTCGTTAGTTTGATTAAAATTTAGTCGGATTATAATTTATATCATCCTTAGCCACAAAAAAAAAAAGAAACAAACAAAAAAAGATAATAATAATAACAAAAAAATAAAATTCTTTTTTTTCTTACTTTTAATTTATTCACATCAGCCTCATTAAAATTATTAAAAAAAAGTTTTTTATATTTATCATTATAAATCTAGTTTTTGGGTAATCGACAAGATATTTACAATTTCGTAGCTGGTTATTTCATCATCTACTCGGATAGCTATGACTACTCGCAGTAGTCACCCATATCAAAATCAAATGCTCGGTCATAGATGTGAGAATGCTATTCTTAATCTGCAAGAGCAGCTCGATGATTTAACTTTTCTTTATCAATAATCTTGTAGAGAGTTCAGAGGAAGATTGGAGGCCCTAGAAAACAAAAATAATAACAACACAATTCAGGAACCTAACCCGACACCAGATGCCCCACCAGAAAATAGTGAGCAAAATACACTTTATGACCCGCACACAAATTCTTCTCCACTTACGTTTAGAATACAAAGAAATAGGATGTTTTCACGGAATGATTTATTTGAATATCCTGAAGCATAAGATGTTCCACTTCAAACTCTTCGTAGAGCTAATGCACCTTTGGGTCGACTAGGAGGTTTTAAACAAAACCAAAATCATCTACGATTTGAAGAATCTTATCAAGGTTGTGATCAACTTTACGCCACCACAAGGCGCATTGAACATGACCAAGATATAGACATTACTAGAAAGGTTAGAGTTGACCCTCCGACCTTTGATGGGCGTCTTGATCCTAAAATTTTTTCTGATTGGCTTGTAAAAATGGATCAGTATTTTGATTGGATGGCAATGTCTGGAAATCGTCAGGTTAGATTTTTGCTAGTCTGAAACTTGTTGGTCATGCTAAAACTTACTGGGTAAATTTAGAACGACAACATCAATGATCAGGCCAATTATTTGTAAGATCTTGGGAAGAAATGAAAGAGATGCTCAAGCAAAAATATCTTCCTTCAACATTTCAAGACCAACTTTTAGATGAACTCATAACACTTAAGCAAGGATCTATGAGTATTGCAGATTATATGACTCGCCTTGATGAGTTATTAAGTCGCTGTGATATTATTGAAGATTCTAGAGCAACTATAGCTAGATTTCGAGCTGGATTAAGACCTGATATTCGTCGAGAGATGTTGACTCGAGAGGTGTATACACTTGAAGAAGCATTTCAAAGAGCCCTCCAAATAGAACAATACTTAAGGCCAATTTCTCAACACAAATTTAACAATGTGCAAGGAGCACCTCTTAAGTCAAATCAACCACCACCATCTATTCCTAAAGTACCAAATGATCAAAGAGTAAAACCCATATATGGAAATTCAAATGCTAAATCAAACGTCACATGCTTTACTTGCAGAAAGACGGGACATTATGCAAATAATTGTCCACATAGGAATCTTCATGTAGATTGCATCGATCCAGAATTACAAGATGATCATCAAGGTAATGATGTTGAGTGTGATCCATGTGAAGATGCTAGTGATGCTGATGAAGCTTTAATTAATCCACATTTAACAGTAGTTCATTGTGTCTTAACTACCCCCCAAACCAATATAGATTGGAAACGAACAAATATCTTTCACACTTACTTTAAAAGTGGAGATAAGTCTTGTAAACTTATAGTTGATAATGGTAGTTGCATGAATGTTGTCTCAGCTAGTGCATTAGTAAGAATGAAACTAAGCCCGGAGTCTCATCCACAACCATATAAGGTTGCATGGGTAGATAAGACTAGTATCTCTATTACCCAAAGATGTCTTGTTCCCCTCAACTTATCAACCTATTCTGATCGCATTTGATGTGATGTTCTCCCTATGGATGTTGCACATGTACTTTTAGGGAGACCTTAGCTATATGACTTAGACATTACTCACTTTGGACGGACTAATACTTACGTCTTTATGTTTGGTGGAAAAAAAATTATTTTAAACCCGGCAAAGCCAAAGGAACTTTTGATTGAGAATCCAAAAGAATCTTCTTCATCAATAGAGAAGCGACCTTTAACTATAATTAGTAGGCAAGAGTTTGAGCATTCTAGTGAAAATAATATTGCTTATGCTCTTATTGTTATGGACTCTTTAAAAGGGAATGAAAATTCAACCCAATCCTATGAAGTCACTCAACTTTTGACTGAACTTCAAGACTTGTCCTGAAGAACTTCCTAGTGAACTACCCCCATTGAGAAACATACAACATGCTATCGATTTGGTACCTAGATCTACCTTGCCCAACTTGCCACACTATCGAATGAATCCAATTGAGCATGCTGAACTTAAGCGCCAAGTTGATGATTTATTACACAGGATTCATTCGTGAGAGCCTGTCCCCTTGTGCTGTTCCAGCACTTCTTACCTAAGAAAGATGGAACTTGGCGCATGTGTATTGATAGTAGGGCAATTAATAAGATCACCATTAAGTATCGATTTCCTATTCCAAGGTTGGATGACATGCTTGATATGATGGCTGGATCTGTAATATTTTCAAAGATTGATCTTTGAAGTGAATTTCATCAAATTAGAATGCGTGATGGTGATGAGTGGAAGACTGCTTTTAAAACACAAAATGGCCTTTTTGAATGGTTAGTTATGCCTTTTGGCTTAACTAATGCTCCTAGTACATTTATGCGCATCATGACACATATACTTCAACCTTATATTGGGGTTTTTTTAGTTGTGTATTTTGATGATATTTTAATATTTAGCAAGACCCAAGAAGAGCATCTAAGTCATTTAAGAAAAGTATTTGAAACACTTCGTCGAGAAAAATTTTATATTCATATGAAGAAATGCTCTTTCATGACTTCATCTGTCATATTTTTAGGATTTGTTGTTTCAAACCATGGAGTCTTAGCTGATCCTAAAAAGATAAAAGTAATTAAAGAATGGCCTACACCAAGATTCATTCATGATGTTAGGAGTTTTCATGTGTTGGCCACATTTTATAGAAGGTTCATTCGTGGGTTCAGTACCATCATGGCACCTATCACACAATGCCTAAAAAAAGGTGATTTTAAATGGACTCCTACAGCCACTAAGGCTTTTACTGAAATAAAAGAGCGTCTAACTAGTCCACTAATATTGAAGTTGCCAAACTTTGATAAAGTTTTTGAAGTTTCTTATGATGATCTGGGGTAGGAATAGGTGAAGTGCATAAATAAAAAGGCCATCTGATAGCCTTTTTCAGTGAGAAGTTAAATGATGCCCGCCAAAAATATTCCACATATGATCGTGAGTTTTATGCAGTTGTTCAAACTCTACGGTACTGGCGACATTATCTTTTAACTCGTGAATTTGTTCTCTACTCTGATCATGAAGCGCTTAAATACTTAAACTCTAAAAAAAAGTTAAGTGCTCATCATGCTAAATGAGTTCAATATTTACAGGAATACACTTTTGTTCTAAAGCATAAGGCCGGTATTGAGAATAAAGTCGCAGATGCTTTGAGTTGCATGTTTCTCCTTTTACATACAATGAAAGTAAAAGTAATTGGGTTTGATAAAATGATTTCTGATTACTCTACATGCAAAGATTTTGGTCAAATTTATTCTTCATTATCTGAAAAAGGGCGAGTTATTGATTCAAATTACCAATTTCAATATAGATATGTTTTTTATGGCACACGCCTTTGCATTCCTAATTCTTCTCTTCGTATTTTTCTCATTGACGAGCTACATGCAGGAGGAATTGTAGGACATTTTGGGCGTGACAAACTATTGCAATGATTCAAGATCGATTTTATTGGCCTAGTCTAAAAAGAGATGTTGCTCGTATAGTTTCTCAATGTCGTGTATGCCAACTTATAAAGGGAAAGCAGAATAATTCTGGACTCTATACTCCTCTTCCTATTCCTCATAAGTCTTGGGAAGACATAAGTATGGATTTTATACTAGGATTACCTCGCACAATACGACACTACGATTCTATTCTTGTAGTCGTTGATCGATTTTCTAAGATGGCACACTTTATTCCATGCTATAAAACTTCTGATGCATCTCATGTTGCGACATTATTTTTTTGTGAAGTAGTTAAGTTACATGGTTTACCTAAAATAATTGTGTCTAATCGAGATGTACGCTTTATGAGTTATTATTTTTAGAAGACTCTTTGGAAGAAACTAGGCACAAAACTTCATTTTTCGATAGCATATCATCCGCAGACAGATGGTCAAACAGAAGTGGTAAATAGAAGCTTAGGAGATCTACTTAGATGCTTAATCTCAGACCATTCTGCTAACTGGGATCTTATATTACCCACTGCTAAGTTTGCTTATAATAGTTCAATTAATAGATATACTGGTAAAAGTCCTTTTCACATTGTAACTGGTTATGAGCCACGAAAACCAATCGACTTAATTGATCTTCCCATAACATATAGAGCTAGTGAGTTTCAATTATCATTTGTTCAAAGCATACATGATCTCCACCAAGAAATTGAACAGAAATTAATCATTACATACAATAAGTATAAAATTAATGCAGATAAGTGAAGAAAAATTGTTGAATTTCAAGAAGGTGATTAAGTGCTAATAAGGATGAGATCTGAGAGATTTCCAATATGAACATTCAAAAAGTTGAATGCTAGGAGAGCATGACCCTTTAAGATATTAAGGAAAGTCAATGAAAATGCTTATGAAGTTGATCTTCTGAATGATGCTGGAATATCTCCAGTTTTCAATGTGGCAGACCTTACATTGTACCATGATCATGCTTCTTCCGATATATTGGATGCTTCTACTTGTATGACTAACCTGCAGGAACCACAAAATAAAGAACCAGTATTACCATTGCTACTACCGACTCGTCGCCTCCGTTCTCATCATCCGTCCCAAATACTTGATGATTAAATAATTGCTAGTACTAATGGTGGGGTTCAAAGATATCTCGTTCGATGAAAAGGCCTTTCACCTATAGAAGACTCTTGGTTGACGCATGAAGAACTACAATAACTTGATTCAGATCTACTTCACGAATATAATGAGCTTCATTCACCGGAGGTGAATCCTTCAAAGCCGGGGAGTGCTGATGCAGGGCATCAACGAAATCATCATCGACGTGCCAGATCATAAATTAGTTTAATAGTGCTATGTTTTATTTTTCTATTTTTGAGTCCTACGGGCTTTTGTATTTGTTCCATAAATGGGCATTCATCTTAGCCCATATATTGTCATGTGAGTTTTTTATGTAAAAGGATATTTTAGTTATTCATGAGAGAATTGATTTACGGTTTATTTGGTCATTGTGTGAAAGGATATTTTAGTCATTCATGAGAGAGTAAGTAAATGATTTTTTTGGTCTTTTAGAGAAAATGACACTTTAATCCTTCATGAGAGGTTGGTTAAGGGTTTTTATGGTCATTTAGTATGTATCTTATGGCTATAAATTGGTCACCCTCACATGTATTATAGATTGCAAGTGATATAAAGAATACTCTCTTCTTCTTTGTGTTATGTGAGCTTTATTCTTAAGAGAATGACTTCTTGAAGTGTGATTTGCAATTCTTGGAGAAGGACTTCCAAGGAAAGAAGGTTCGATCTGCGGCGAAGGACTCATCGTAGAAGTTAATCTTCTTTATCGTAAGCGGCATATTCGGTAATAAGGCTCCCGTAAGAACTTCTTCATTTATTTTTATTTTCTTTCCTCCTATCTTACAAGTGTGCTCATTTAATCCTAGCTATCATTACTTGTGAACACTTACAACACTTCTCTTTATTCTCAACTAGCGACTAACATATCTTCTAGTAACTTTAATATGCAAGGTTAATTTCGTTAATTAATTGGTGGATTTGATTATGTTACATGTCATAACCCCCATCCTACATCAGTTATTCATTTGCTTGCCCTGATTATCATGTGACAATTGGTGTTCTGCCTCTCAGAACAAAACTTTATGTTGCTGCTTGCAGTCTTCTTCTATTCATTCACTATCAATTTCATTCACATATTCAATTTTGTCTTTATCCATTCCTCCATCCAAGAGAGCTGTTAGTCTAATCGCTCAACACTATCAGAGCTCGAACATAGCAGTTTGTCTCCATCCTTCCTAGGCTACTCTAGTGCTAGTGAATCAAATGCTTTTGGCTGAATCCAGAGATCCATAGATTCCTCCAGTTGAACAGTGATGAATGGCACTTATGATTTTCTTCTATTATAGATTTCCTCTGTTCAGTTTTGATCCATGCCGCTTATAATTTTCTTCTGTTATCATTAAAGAGATGTCTTTATTAGCTTGATTACTTGATTTATTCTTCATTAAGGAAGAAGCTATTAACTTTGTAGTTAGATGCAAGATTTAATAGGAGTAAACATTAATGATATTTGAAATCCCTTACGGGATAAAGAAGCTCTGTTTATACGCCAAAGGCAGCACTACACTTCAGCTTAAAATACACAATAAAATATTATCTCAAGAATAAAGACAATGTCTTCTTAAAAATATACAATTCAGCACTGGCCAAAATATTTTTGTTAGAACAAAAAAAAAAAAAACAAATTGGAAAACTTTTTTTATCCTTAAATAAATGAAAACAAAATACTTTTTCAAATGTTAAAAATTGATACGTATTCAAAACACAATCCCCAAAACTATTGGACAGTAGCACAAGAATCAGCAGCAAGTTGATGAATATCAGTAGGCTGATGGTTGGCAACAACAACAGTATGGGGATCAGTAGCAGGTTGATGGTCGGCAACAAATGCAACATGGGGATCAATAGCAGGATGATGGCCAGCAGCAACATTGCAGTTTGATGAACAACCAACGGTAAACTGTTGAAATAAAGAAAATATTGAAAATAATAAGTTAAATCCAAAGTAAATAAAAGAAATGCTTAAGAAACAAAAAAAAATAGTTTCTAAAGAGAATCAGGCTATCTTATATCGCCTGCAAATGACAGATTTAAATATGAACATATCTAAATGAAATATCACATATATTTAACCCTTTACTAAAATTTACTCACATAAGCATTAATCCATCTTACCAAATTGCAATTAGTGAAGTCATGCAAATGATAGAGTTCGGTTGGAGAATTTGTTGTAATAGCATCAAAATTTGAGTGGCAGCTTTATAGGAGATATTAAAAAGTATTGTATGCAAGCAGTTTTTGTTGTATCCATTTGGAGCAAGAAATTTACTCACATTTGAGTTTGGCAACATATGAAACTTAATGAAACAGTAGTTTGAACTTAATGAAACAACAACCCCAAATTGCCAACATATTTTATTCCAGCAGCCAAAATTATCCCCAACAGTAGTTGATAATCGAATATAGTCTGAACTGTTGCAAGAATGCATAATAAAATTATTCAGATTTGTAAAAGCATCATTGTACCTTACAGGTGCGCTGAAGTCCTTTTTTCTGAGTTTGGCATCAATCATGAGCTGAAGAGAAGTTACCAAAAGCATTTGCTGCATAACACCAATACAAAACTAATCTCAAGTATATGTTGTCTCATCTTAATAGAAAGCACTCTCGTGATTAAGAAGATATTATAACTATGTGAGCTCTTAAATAAAATTCTCACAACATTACATATTGATAATTCAAAAACGGCTTGGCAAATGGCTGAAAAAAACATCACCCTTTTGAAACTTAGAATATTTTGTTCCAGCAACCAATATATTTTGTTCCAGCAGCCAAAATTATCATCAACTCATCATGACTCAGCTTAGAATTTTCAAGGTGTATAAAAAAAGCTGCAGCGGACATTGCCAACTTAATGATATACGGGTTTCAACGTTCACCAAATGAAACATTAGGCAAAATAAGGTGCATTGCCAACTTAATGAAACAGCAGCCACAATCATCACCAAATGAAACAATAGCCAAAATTATCCAAACACTAGCATGCCCAATAAAAGCATATATAGATCATGAGTTATCACAAAAAGTTCACGAAAAATTAGAATTAGAAATCAATGCTTCATAAGATTTGTAAATTATTGTATAGAATTGTTGACATATGCAAATTGGAATCAAAAATCTTACAAAATTGCAATTACCAGTCCTTTTTTCTGAGTTTGGCATCAATTATGAGCTGAAGAGAAGCTACCAAAAGTATTTGCATTACATAACACCATTTGCATACCACCAATACATTATTGTTAAAAAAGGAAGCAACACCCATCCATAAGACAACTTAAACCTTACAGAAATAAATAAAACTTTTTATAAAACAATAGGCAAAACTTAAATTCTTCTTCAAGAGAACCAAAGCTCATTCCAATCTCAAGGAATTTAAGAAAAATTTCGTTAGTTTCAGATACACGATCACTTTCATTCGCACAATAATTTAAAATCTTTAAGCCTGCATTAAAAGAATTAACACTATTCAATGCTATAACAATATAATCATATAATATTTTGGTACAACACAAAAATTAATCTGTACAATAATTAATCTGAGTTGTTATCTACTAGCATTTCTTTTTCTGATTGCGAGCAACATTCCAACTCCAATTCGATCATCATTGGCAATGTCCGTTCTTTAAAATCGCTAACATCATCAATGAAAAGGGGCGTGGTGTTTGTAGCATTCATGTGTATGTATTTGCGAACTAAGATAAAAGTTAGACAAATTAAACATAATAAATATAAATATAAAATAACATATAAGCTTATAAATCAATGCTAAAGCTTTATATATTATATAGAAAAAACTAAAAGACTAGGATTCAGCTCCTCCAAATGAGGCCCGCAGAAGACCAAAAACCCGACGGGGCATCAATCCTTATAATCAGTGTAGAATCTGTTCAAGGGGTATGGCCAAAGGAAGTCACCAAACCATCGAATGGGATCTAAACTAGCATCACAATCCATCATTGTCTCAAATAAAAAACATGCCAATATATTCCTCCCCAAACATAGTTGAAAACAAAAGCTCCAATTGGGGTCCAAGCAAGGAAAAACATAAAAATAGATAAAAATTATTAATAGCACATAAGAGCCTCATCACTTCATAAGACAATTTACAAAAAATGCCATCACGAATGAAGTATCTCTAAAAATTATGAATGAAGTATCTCTAATTAAAGATCAAGCATTACCTCTCTTATTAAGTAAAGTACGCCTCCTTTTAAGATGCAAATTATTTCAGCATACAAAATATGATTGTAGAGTTTTAACTCAGCACACAAATGTGCTTATGACCAATATCATGCAATAGCACTGCCAAACACAAGCCTCTGTGTGATGGGTCATTATTTCATTATAGTAATGTTTCCAATTCTAGCTGAAACCCGATTATAAAATCTCGATAGATAAAAATAAAGCATGGATTATAAAATGGACAATGCTTTAGTACCCCTTCTAATACTCCCATTTTTCTAGATGACTTGGCAGCTAACGTGACACTTCAGGCAATGTCAGCATTTACCCTAAGATTATAATACAACGAGAAAATACTAATTGTGTGATCATAAGATGCGGTAATAATGTATAGTATCAAAAGTTCAAGATAGCACAAGGCTTACTAAATGTCCAAAATTTGAGTGTAATAACAACAATTGTCCCTGCATTTAAATTCAAAAAATTGAAACATTCATATAATGTATTTATCGAGTTCCATATACTGTTTACTAATGGCATACAAAATAGTTTCAAAAGAAAACACCAAAAGGCTTTGCTTAATCCAAATACAAATTTGTTATTTTTAATGTCTTAGCTTAACCTGATAAAAAATGAGAGTATGATAGAGCATATGCTGGAATTGGGAAGGAGAATATGCAGATGGAACACAATTAGGGGTAAGCAGCAAAATAGCCAGCTAACATTCCTTCTATAGCCTTGCAAAGACAAAGAAAGACACTTTAAAAAAATAAAAACTATAATTCAACATATGACAACCACTTACAATGCAGCACCATAAAAAGATATGCATCATTATTTTTAGCTTGCTTACAAAAGAAACTAATAAATTTAACAAAAAAAAAAATCAATAAATTTTCTATAAATGATTAAATTTATCCTTCAATAGTTCATTTCAGAGAGCCAAAACAGAACTTGGGCATGCAAAACCCACAACTAGTTGGCATAACATAAATGCCAAAATCATTTTACAATTTTCAAATCAAACTAAACTCTTATGCTTATAAATAATAACATCATAATCTTTTAGGCA
The DNA here is from genome assembly GCA_016760335.1 of Gastrodia elata. Classification (NCBI taxonomy): domain Eukaryota; kingdom Viridiplantae; phylum Streptophyta; class Magnoliopsida; order Asparagales; family Orchidaceae; genus Gastrodia; species Gastrodia elata. The sequence continues at coordinate 5,416,055 of CM028681.1, read as the reverse complement.
TTTCTTCATCAAAAATGAATCCCCTGAGATTTACATCCAAATCACCATAGGAAACGACCAACAAAACTCAAGACAACCAACAATTCAAAATGTTTTAACATTATCAACCCAGAAAAAATCAAGACAGCCATAGGAAACGACCAACAAGCTCAACACAGCCTACTTATCTTATTAAACAAGTAATAAATGATTTAACATTATCAAGCCAGAAAAAATCACAAGTCGGAAAAAATCAACTGGCAGAAAAAATCATCGGCATGAATTTGAAGCAATCGCATATCAAGCCAGAAAAAATCATCGAACGATGCCTCAATCAAGAGAAAGAACAGCCTCGATGAATAAGAAACAACAATAATAATTACAAGAATCGCAACGCTTTCAATTAGAAGGGTTGAACCGAGGAAAACAATCGATCGTTGATATACTATTTGCGAAGCCGAAGAAGCGGAGAAAAGACGACCTCCTTGTCGTGAGCGATGAGCTGAGTATCGACGAGCTCGTGCTCAAGGGACGGAGAGAGCGGCGGATGAAGGGGCGAGATGAGCAATTTTAGGGTAAATGCGAAAGGGGAGAGTCGGGTAGCAAAATGGGGGTGCTGTAGCGAAAGTGCCAGGGCGGCTTCGGTAGAGTTATGTTAGCGATAGAGTTAGGTTTTTATGAGGTTTTTAGTGTAAATGCTGACGTGGTATTAAGTGCCACGTCAGCTGCCAAGTCATCTATAAAAAATAAAGGTATTAGAAGGGGTAATGTAGCATTGTCCTTTATATATATATATATATAGAATGTATAGTGTATTCTATTTCTACTCTTAATTGGACTGCACTATATGTTGTAAATTGGGTTAATGCACTGGCTAAAAGCCTAAGCTAGCCAAAAACATTAACAATAGATTATCTAGCTCTCAGTTTTGTTTTAAGTGAAGCCCTTCACTTGCTAAGGAACATTATATAAAAAAAATGAAGACTTAATGCAAAGAAATTTAATATTATAAGACTTGATTCATCTATTTACTTGATGTCATCCAGAGCAAAAGAACTTGTTGATGGATAGAATCATTTGACAGAAAGTATTTGTCAAAGAAATTGTCAGCATGAATAATGTTCACTAAATAGATGTCTTGATAGTGACTTTGACAAAACTGTACCTTCTGTTTCATATTACATGATTCAACATTGATGTTTTCCATTTAACGACAATTTTTTGTTGCCCTGCATAACATATCAAATATAACAACATATACAACTACTTACCTCATCAACACTTGATAGCTTTAAGGACCAGACTCACCGCTGCTGACAAATAAAACATACTTTCGAAGGGAAGTTCCAGAAGCATTGACAAGCAAAACTCAAACTTACATAGCAGTCCCATAAACGCCGCTGCCCAATCACTATTATCTAACAATGAATGACCATTGTAATCTTTCTCAAATATGTTTCTCCTGTTGTGCTCTAATTCAATAAACATTTGCCATGAAAAGGATAATGCAATTTTTTTTGAGCTAGACACAACTAGCCCAGAATTCAATCTTTTTACTTATGTAATGACTTTTAGATCTCTTTTCCATGGTTATTTATTCTAGATTAACAATTACCTGAGACTAAACTAAATGTTTATAATGATTTTTAACATAACTTCAGTAATTATTTTCTTTTCTTCTACACTTATTCATCATTTATTCATTCTTGCAAACCAACTGACCTTAATTTTTTTTTTTCAAAACTTTCTATTGATCCTATACAACAAGCATTCAACGGGTTATCATATCCCAATCTATTGATCCACACCATTAAATACACAAATGCTATGAGTATGGATGTATAGTAAGACAACCAAAGGATGACACTAGTTAATGATCACCCAAACATTATCTCACACTCAAAGAACTGAGAACATATTGATTTGTGAAATTCAAATAACATTGAGTCACTAGCATTGAAACACTTAATGATTAATGATCGTTTCTAATAAAATCTTGTCAATACATTTGATGGTTGCTACTATAATAACTAGTATTTACTTTTTCATTTTAGTCACTTTATACAAGGGATTATCCTGTAACTTTAAGATAAAAAAAATTATTTTCTTGTCTTGACTCTACAAATCGCAATCTATGCTTTTTGTCAGAGTCAAATGGGGAACATCAACATTACCTTTCTTCCAAGATTGAGAACGCTATCAACAGCTAGAAACTCAATTGACGTCTCTACGTAAATGTAATGCATCATAGGTAACACAATAAATCTTGGCAACATATCTCACGTTATGTTTACAAAACTAAGGTATCTTTGTTGACTACTAATTGACTGATGTGTGTCGAAGCTAAGATAGTGTCAGCTCTTGCTGATACTACTCCTTATATAGAGAGTATGAGAGGGAAAATCTTTACTCAGAACTATGCACAATTGACCTAGCATTAACTATTAAATTTTCAATGAAAAATGAGAGGGGGCTAATTTAAAGTAGCGGAATCTTGACTTTGTTCAGTATGTTTTGAACATGACTTCTCAATTCTCATTATTTTTGTGATATTTAAGATTAACACACTGATAATTTTTTACATTGTCTAGGATTGATGCATTGAAATTACATAACTCGTGTAGGTGTGTGCCAATTAGGATTAATGCATGGGTGTGAGGCTGGCGACTTGTGGTCCAATTTTTTCCAAAATGGGCTTGCTCAACCGTGAGCCAGAACCTGGTTGGCGCATTTAGGCGGGATGATTAGGCATCATCCTACCCTTTCTTAAACCAATCATGATGCACCAAGGTGTGATTGATTAATGCCGAGGCGCACACACTCGTAAAAAGATGGGTTCAGGCTAACTATGTTAAACTTTCTTTAATGCTCTTGCTTTTTCAAAATTTAGCAACCTAAGTCTATAGCTGGATCAATCACAAGCATTATTACAATCACAATATTACAATTACTTTAAAAAAAAAAATTAAATAAAATCTTCATTCTTCTAAAGTTACGAGTCTCTTGATTACTCAAGTAAAGGTCATCTTATATTTTCACTCGATTATCATCATATGCAATTTCGCTTGACTCAACATCTGAATCCAGGTTTCTAGAATTTGAGTTCATTTGAGTAGCCAAAATTAGGTGCTAAACTGTGGGTTAATTATCCTAAAACTCAGCATCAAATATTAATATTTTAAAATCTATATTTTAAGTTTTGCTATTATTAAAATAAGAACATACAAACTAAGACATTGTGCATGTGACTTCTAGAATCAATCGTCATAATTTTTTGCTCTGTGGATAGTGTATTTTCCTTCATAAGTTGAAGGAATAATTTAATTCCATGTGCTTTATAGAGTTACAAAAGTTCTCTAGTATTTTAAAGTGTATGCAAACCACTCTAATCTCACGACTCTTGTTGCATGAAAACTTTCTTCGTTGTAGGGGCACATTAGATTATTCATATTATGCTTATAAGTTCATCACTGCATTTTTTTTCTTTCTTTATGCCAAGGAGTTGTCTGATTTGAGATTAAATAAATTCTAAAGTAAAACAAATTCAATATAAAATTTTTTTAGATATAAAAATATAGTGTAAAATTTCTTTGATATTTGGAACTTTTGTAGTGTAACTAGATTTTGATGTTTGCTTGGTGAAAAGTAAATCTAAAACTTAAAAAGAAAAGAAAAAAGTTTGCATTTTAGTTAAAGAGAGCTATGTGACGGTAGCTGTGGGCTTCGAATGGCTGGTTAAGGGAGAGTACTATGTTCTTGCATTCTGCATTTTTTATTGCACACAGTTTTTGTGCAAAGAAGTTCAAATCATGCCATTTTTTAATATGCAAAAAATGGGATATTTGGGAAATTTTAAATCCCCAAAACTTTACCTACATTTTAATTCTTGCAAGCCAAATAAGTGTATTTTGAATTAGAGTATTTGATTTACTTTGCACTTACCACCAAACTGATACTTGAAGTTGTCATTGACACGAGATCGGTAACTCTACTTTGCACTTCAATAACTTCAATTTGTTAACCTTCGCAAGAGTGGCGAGACGCATGAAGTGTCGCAGCCCTTAATAAAATAGTCTATTCATTTATAATGAATTTTTTTATCCCTAAATTTTTTATTTTGATCATCGTCATTTTTTTTTTCTATCTCTAAATTTGGTTAATTTATAAATATATATCTCATTCAGCAGTTTCTAATTTATTATATAATCATCGAATGCTAACTCTTAGCATCATGATCTGTTATTTTACATTCACAACAAGCTAGTTTATAAATCCTCCCAATAGGTGGTGAATGATAGGATCTTAATTGATTTTAATTTCGACCTGCCTCTTGTGCAATTCTTAATGATGAATTTGACACTTACAAAAATAGAGATTGATCAACTTGAGACAACTCGATCTTTTTAAGGCTATAATTTTGTCCTACATAAATTCTACTTCACTCATCATTAATCACTAGTAGCTAAAGCCGCATTAAGCTAGCAAATTATAATTTGAAAGGGTTTGACAATCTCAATTGTTAGATATGTACATTAAATGCAACAATTTATTCTTGTTTCAAAATCAGTCCTTTGCCAACATTTGTAGATTGTGAACTTGACTCAGTTGCCTTTATCAACCTAATAATATTAAATATACTGCCAAAATCGTGAAGAATTAACATAATTACAAGACTATTAAGGATAAAGTATGTTGAATGAATAGAGAAATAGCATTGTGGCACCTATTTACAAGAATAAATGCATAATGCAGGAGTGTGCAAATTATAAGAAAATTAAGTTAATATACCAAAATTTGAAACTTTGGGAGAGAGAGATAGGATACATATTATAGCTAGTTACTAGCATTTCACTAATAGGCTGTTTGGCATGCTGAAAAATACGTGTAAAACAAAAAAATTTCTAGAAATTCAATAATACCCCGCGTTTAGCATGCAGTAAAACAAGTTTAAAGTAATACACCGATGTAAAACATTTACACCGGTATAAACAGAGGGCGTGTAATTGGATTTTGGCCAAATCGGCCAAAATTCAGTTACGCAAAGCAGCGGAAGCAGCGAAGGTGGAGCTAAGGCAAAGCGAAGGCGAAAGAAGGAAGAACTCCGACAGCTTGTCGGCAAAAGCGATCACGATCTCATAGACTCATCCAATTCGATCACCCAAATGAAATCCTCCTGCGAATCTATCGCCTCTAACCTATATCGCATCGTGTGTGGCGCGTCAGGTACCTTGTTGAACTCAAATAAAGTAAATCGAACAAAAACAAACCCTATTTGTTCATTTGAAATAATCCCCAAATATAAAAAATGATTTTTTTGGGTAATCTTATTCCCATATTACTCAAAACACCACTCTCATATTTATTCATTCCAAACAAAAAAATCTAAGTTTCCTAAAAACTATCAAATTGTAGTAAAGTAATATTAATACAATGTAATCAAAATATTTTACACTATATTTTTTCATGCTAAACATGCCCTCAATTTAGTTGTGTCAAGTGGATTAGCTATAAAGGCCATAAATTTACTTTTGATTGAGAGATTTTGGGATAGAAAGAAAGATCTGCATTTATTTTATCAATTTAGAAAAGTATGTTATAAAGTCCTAAGAGATGTTCTTTGGAGAGTGTATTGGAAAGAAAAGGATTTGTGTAGGCTTCCATTGAAGTTATTAAAAACTATACAATGGAGCAATTACATACATTCAAATGCAAAGTGATTTGATTTGGAATAATTTTGTTGTGATCGAATTGCTCATAATTGTATCTCTTTGTGTCAAGGTTTTGCTTATAACCTTGGTGCATGCTATTTGTTGATAATATTATTCTTATTGATAAAACTAGAAGTAGGTTAAAGCAAAACCTGATTATGGAGAACTACAGGGGAATCTAACGGACTCCCATTAGTAGATTCAAGACAAATTCTATGGAGTGTAAGTTTAATCACAATCGAAGCTACTATAATGAAAATATAACAATTGAAGATCAATCTAATAAAAATAGAGAGATTTACATAGCTTCATTTAATTATACAAAATAACTATGAAATAATGGTGACATGACTGACAATATTCAAGTTGGTTGGATGAAATTAAGCACTTTTTGAGTTGTGTCAACGAGAAGTTCCACTTAAACTTTAAGAAAATGTTTATATAATAGTTATAAACCTTACGAGCTATATGGGGAAAATGTTGTCCTAGTAAGTAGAAACATATTTATTGAATTTGCTGTGAAAATGAGAATTTTGAGGTGGGTGGCTGGGTATAAGTGAAAAATATGAGTTCATTTGCTATAATATAAGAATTCTTCAACTGAGGACAAGCATAGGGAAGGCTCTTTTAGATGGTTTGGGAATATTACATGTAAATCATTAGATGCTCTGATCAGGAAAGTTGGGTTATAATTTTGCCTATGTTAAAATAGAAAATTCAAAAATATATGACAATAAACATTTAAGAAGGATCTCAAATACTTGAAGCTTCGTGATAGATTGTTATTTTAATCGTGCACGATAAAGAAAATTTCATGCAGCCAACCCCACCTTTTGGGATTAAGGCTCGGTGTTACTGTTTTGTTACTCTTCATTGCCTTGATTGGGAAATAACTCCTAGTCATGCAATATCAATGTAAGCCCTTACAAAAGCTAAGATGCAAGAGAATAAAAAGTATGAGCAGCAGCAAGGTAAAAATAAAAAATGAATATTCCAAAGATAAATTATTATCTTCAATTTAAGTTCTTGTTTTAAATTTGTTTTTATTATTAATGATAAAGAGTCTTTGAATGTCAGGGATTAGTGTTCTATATTGCATTTGATATTTTAAGAACTAAGTACAGATAACGTTTGGAGTAAACACTGCCGCTAGCGACACAATCTTATAAGAACACCCACCAATGTGATTAATATTTCTTACTTAACACTTTGTAGACGTGTGTAGGTGTATATTGCCATAGGGCCTTTTGATTACTGATCACTTTTCTAAACATAACATATTCTTATTAAACTAATGTTTAAAATTTATATCTTCTATTTAATGCTTAAATTAGCATGTTAACTCAAATCAGTATAAAAGAGGGCATAAATTCAAATTCAATTCGATAAAATCTAGTTTCGCGAAAATAATTCAAACTTTTTCAAAACTAATACCTTCATGTCGTGGAGGGATCGCAGGAAGAGCAGACTCTTTGCCGACGAACTTTCTGATATATATCAAACATATCAGAAATTTTCAAAGTGATCGAACATTTATTAACGGATGCATTTAAGCGTGAAAAAGGAAATAGTAGGTTTAGGCATTTCAAATTTGGGAGAAAGAAAATGTGGGGAGATTAGGTTAGGGTAGAAAAGAAAAATGTGTTGGAGGAAAAGAAGAATCTGGGGAGGTCAAAAGAGAAGAAGAGGAGTCGGGACTCGCTAACCTTATACATAAGAGAATGGTTAGACAGGTGGCACCCAAAAAAAAGTTTAGGATTTTTTAAGTCTGCATTTAATATAAATTTTAAAAATAATATTTATATTATTTTAATGTAAATAAATATATATTAATAAAATATTTAAAATTAATAAAAAAAAATTATTTCATAAAAAAAAATAATGTGTTCAATTAATAATTGATGAATTAATTTTTTTTTATATATAAATTTTATAAAAAATATATTCAATTAATATTTTAATTAAATATTGAATTGATTGTATATTAGTATGTATCTGTAAATAAAAAATTTCTAAATTAAAAATTATAAATAATTATGCTAAAAAATAAGATATTTATATTTATTTTTTATATTTTTGTTTGTATTTTTGTGCTGTATTTTATTATAATAAATTATTAAAGTTTTTAATATAAAATAAATTATATAAAATTTTAATATATTTCATAATCTACATGTTTTTTATTATTTTTTTTGTAAATAAAAGCAACCCAAGATGTTAATTAAGAAAATAGGCTAGGCGCAGAGGCCTGGCCCAAACGTGTTAGCTTTGTCGAGTGCGTCCATGTGCGTGTAGTGTGCGTCTATGTTCATGCATTGAGCATTCGGTTGGGTAAATGTTAGGAGGATTCGAGGCACAAAATCGAGCACGTCCATGCGCGCATCTGCGACCAACACACATGAAGTAATATCATGATTGCTTTGTGATGCACAAGTTGTGAGCCCATATGCGCATTAGATTGCGCCCAAGCATCTTGGGGTCGTCTAGGTAATGTGGTGTTCTAAGAAGGCTTGACTTATATCGCAAAGTCACGCACTCAAATACACTTTAGGTCCCACCCAAACACTTGACACTAATTTGTGTACACAAAAATTAAAGAATTAAACAAAACTTTATAATTATTAAAAGGACATCAGCAGCAGTATTTTGTGCCTTGCAGTGGGGATTAATTAGAAAAATACTATTTAGATTTAACTGATATGGTCCTCAAAAAAATTTATTCGACAAAATTTGAATTTGAATTTATTTCATTAGTATTTATTTATTTATATTGAAATAATACAAAAAAATATTTTTTAAATTTGTATTAAATTTATGGCTGATAATAAATGTTTTACTAAGTTTTTTCCCTTATCATTAAAAATCCAAAAGGCCTTTCAGATCGGGCTCCTTATTTTTCATCCCGAATAAACCGACGGAGGGTTGTGGCTCTGTAATTACCCATCTGTAATTTGTCTTCCGCACATCGGAGGCGCAGCTCTCGCCGACGAGAGCTCGGACCGAGTTCGTCTTTCCGATCAGGCACCTGATTTTGTAAGCGAGGCCAATTAAGCGTTTGGAATTTTTTGTTACTCTGAGCTTTTATTTTATTTTATTTAGCGTTGTCTTAAAGCTAGAAGTTCGCAATTGAAAACGATTGCTCTTCTGTGTTTATTGTTGCCACGGGCGACTGGATTGTTTCTTCCACTCTCATTTTATCCTCTTTCTTTCGATACAGATACCCAGAGACGATTTCTGTCTACGTGGAAAGAGGAATCTCCAGCATGTTTGGTTCCACCAATCGTATGTTGATCTTGTTAATGGAATGTTGTGCTGATCTTTCGTTCCCGTTTGCATTTTCTTGTGCTTTTGTTTCGTATAGGTCTCTTTAGTTGATGTTTATTTACTTCTTTTTCTGGCTTTGTTTCTGTGGAGCGTGCTTGAAATCTGTAATGGCTTTGTTTAAACTAATGTATTTTTTTTTATTTCGGGGTGTTGATGCTTTTTTATGTTTCATGGCTTGATTGCCCGTATATGGGGAGACTCTCGTTCTGATCTTGTATGCACTTGTTTTGGCTCAAGGTGGGGGATTTTTATTTTGAAGAAGAATATTTTGAATTTAGGAGTATACAAAGAAGGAAGGAAGGTTTGCTATTTTATTGTAATTTACATTTCTTTAGCCTCCTAGTTGGTTTCAAAGAACTTTTGCTGTATGAAATTGCTGCTCTTGTATGTACATATATATTTTGCCTCACGTTTATGTTTCTAATGGGCTTTATTTTGCTGTTCATGTACATTGCACAAGGATTTTTAAATTTTTTTTTTCTGCAAATTATGTTATTCTTTTGTTTTCAGAGGCATTTCCTAACTCCGCCTTTTGTTGTTCAGCTTTTGGGCAGTCTTCAAGTAGCCCATTTGGTTCTCCTTCAGTGTTTGGGCAGACAAGCAGCACTAACCCTTTCGCTCCGAAACCATTTGGTGGTTCAAATCCTTTTAGTTCTCAAACCGGAGCTTCTTTGTTTGGCACCTCAACTGGCGTATTTGGACAACCTTCTACATCTGCATTTGGCGCCTCAACTAATCCAACATTTGGAAGCTCAATGCCTTCCTTTGGTGCTTCATCTGCTCCGGCTTTTGGTAGCTCTTCATCTTCCTTTGGTGGTAAGTAGCTTTTTAAAGTTATTGCTGAACATTTTTTTTACCACATAATTTTTGATGGGAAAGTTGAAATGATCTTAGAGGTTTGCAAGAATAATGCCTCCATGCAGTTCATAATTATTATAAAACTGCTTGCATCAATTCTTGTTTGTTATAATTTTGTATTTGTTGTCTGCATTTGAGCTCTTCTCTAACACATGCGCATGCACAAGCACATGCACACATTAACATAAGATGCATCTTATAACATTTTTATGATATATTATTTCACTTGGGCTCTCACTTTATTTTTGATATATCTAAAATTAATAATGTGAAAGCTTAAGAAGCAGATACGAATGATATTGAAAGTACAAACTTGAATTATATTTTGTTTAAACATCTACGTCAGTCATATCTTTGCTACACTTTTTATATTGGTTCCTTATATGCCATACTTATTACATCATAATTTTTTCTATCTATATTTTTATTTCAAAAGATAATGTTCATTGACTGTACACTTATGTTCATGTCAATGAAAAGAATAAATATCATGAAAGCGCTATTATAACATATCCGTTTTGATGAAGTAAATGAAATTCATTACATTGCAATGGATAACATTTTCATTTACTTTATATTTCATAATTATTGATTAATTGAATTAATCGCTAGAAACAATCATGCACAATATAATATGGAATTACAGTAGATTGTGCTATTATGAAATTACCAAAACTGTGGCTGTTTTTTTCATATTCCCTACCAATTTGTTGAAAAGATTAAATTATAAGTTGTCTATTTAAACCCATATGACACTATCTAAGAGGGTGATGAATTAGATTTGATTTTTGAAAGTAATAATTTAATGTGCAAAAATAAAAACAAGCACAACAAACAAACAATAAGAAAATAGACAAAACAAGTGAACACAAGAATCTTAAAGTGGTTCGGGATCTTTTGTCCGTATGTTCACTCTTCAGAGATCTTTCTATGAAAATTCACTCAAAATATGTATATCCTTCATAGGCAGAGAAGCGGTACAATTCTTTGCAAAACTTAGTCACAGAGCAATGGTAAAATCTCTCCTTTTAAAGTTTTTGCATAGGTGGAGCTGTCTTAAAAGGTTTCTCTAGCACAAGATCAGCTAGAGTTATATTAGAAATCAAGATTGAAAGAAATGAACTTACAAAATAGATCATGGGAGTGATTACCAAAAAGCTTTCTATCCTTTGAGATTGTGAGAGAACCTTATAGAGAGCCTTTAACTATTTGAATACCTCTTTAAGCGGATCATATGTGATCGCATCTTGTGGCACAATGCTTTCCAATTCAAGTCGTGCTCGGGGCGCCTGGGCACGCTAACTTATGCGTCTGGATATGCGGCCTGATTACATATTTGATTAAGGCTCTTTAAATTTTCTAACTATTTTCAAAGCTCAGTAGTTTCGTAGATACATAAACTTATATCCAATATACATGAAATGAAACTATATTATACAAAATATAGAATAAATTGTTTGCTCTACTATTGAGATGTTGAATGGTGGCTTCATATCTCTTTACTGCAAGCTTTAATTGTCGCGCCACTTTCTTTGTTTTTATTTGTTATTTAGTTTGAGCTCTTGTTTTGCTAAAACACTTAGTTTTTTTTTATTCCTAAAAATCACTAACACAATATAATCATGTTAGTAGCAAAAGTTATTTTATAATATTTTGTGATCATCAAAATAGAAACATCCATAAAGTTGGATGTGCTAGATTTATAAAGTCATCAATATCTTTGTTTTATGATGACAAAATGTCTGCGGCATTTTGCGTCCAAGCACTAACAACCTGTCGCGTCGTTCACATGTGTACGATAATTTCGAATCTTCGCATTTTCCCGTAACACGCTGTTTATGCGCTTGTGTTCAGACGTGTTTTAATTGTGTCCATGCAAGTTAATTTCAGATTTGAACTTTAGTCTATAAATAAGGCTGAATTTCACCAATATCACAACACAAGCACTTCTAGCTCCTCAACCTCTCTAGTATTTCTAATGGCTTCCAAGTTCAGCAAGCTTTTGAAGAAATTTTTTGTGTCTTCTTCAAGGAGATCTCATGGAGAATTGTCAACTCACTTTGGAGACACTCTCTTCAAGGACATTCACTTTCGAGATGAAGAATTTCAGCAAGTCTATGAAGTCATTATGTGGATTTCTCACATAGATCACCGCCACATTTCTTCAAATTCCCCTTTAACGTAATTATTTTCCCCTTAAGTTTGTGCTTATCTCATTACTATTGTCTCTCTATTATTCATGAGTTTTTCGTCAATTTTTACTTTGTTGATGGAGATCTTTCTGCCCATTCCTTTTATCGATGATGAGATATAGTTATCTCCCTAGATGATTTGAATGAGTACTTACAACTCTTCCTCACTGGTCCAAAGCCATTTGAACTTTTGAGAACAATTTCTGATTAGATTTTTATCAACTCTGATATTTTTCATTAGCTTTTCACTTACCATAGTCATTACGTTGAACACACTTTTACCTAAAGCTAGAGACAACAAAAATTGCACCTATTCTAACCTTGCTCATTCACCTAGTCTTCATCAGCACTATTTTTTATAGTACTTTTGTTATTGTAAGCTATCTTTATGACCATACCACCCTTAGGAGCCCTCCAATAAACATAAATTAAATATCTGATACAGTAAAATCATTTGCTTATTTTGGAAAGAAATATGGATTTGAGCTTACCAATTTGTTAGTTATCCTTGACCTTTAAGTACTTTGACTTTTGATTTCTTACACTAATCATAAAGCTTCAACCTCTATTCCTTTGTCCTCACACACTCATCCATGTCAAAATTAATCACTTCCTGATATCTATAACTACTTGCATTTTTTCCAAGATAGACAATAATATAAATGGAATGAATGGGATGCACGCTTTTTGAGCCTCAAATGAAGGTAGAGAGTTCATCTCACAATTATGGAGATGCTGACAACTTTGGCACCTTCGTAAAATGCACCACCATCTTCATCTGAAGATTTCTAGCTCTATTATTTCCATTATGTATTTTTTTCATGATGGCATTTTTTGCTTTTCTTACTCTTAATGTCTTTGTTGTACTCTGAAATTCTTATTTGAAATATTATGCTGGTTATTCTCGTATGTATCTCTTTTTATTAAATAATATTTTTTTTGAAAACTGAAATATTCTTTTTAGAAAATTTGTATTGATCGACTCTTGGATTCTTTTTTTGATAATGAAAAAATGGGGAGAATATCTTAAGGAGTTGTTTTTAAAAAATATATATTTTATTTAGGGGGAACAATTTTGCAATTTTGTAATCTTATTACTTTCTGCTTATATTAGAATTTTTTTTTGCACTTTATATTATTTTCTACAAAAGTTATTGAGTGTTCTTACATTATCAAATTGGGGAAAATTGCTGACTCTAGGAGTTTAGCACATTCACTTTAGTGAATGCTTCTTTTTTGATGATAATAAAATATTGTAGAATATTTTTTGTTACTAACATGATTATGTTGAGTTATTGAACTTTAGAAAAAAATTCTAGGTTTTTAGCAAAATAAGAGCTTGAACTGAAACAACAAAAAGACTTATAAATAGAGAAAGTGGCACTGCAATTAGAGCTTGCGGTAAGGAGAGATGAATCCACATTATGCAGCTCAATAAAAGGACAAATAATTTAATTCCGTATTTTGATTATATACTTTAATTTCATGTATTTTAGATACAAGTTTTGTATGTAGGATGCTTCTAAATTTTGAGATTATGTTAGAGAACTAAAGAGCGTTATTTAAAATTTTTATTTGGCCATACGTCCAAATGCATAAGTTTGCGAGTCTAGGCGCAATACGCCAAAACATACCAAAGTATGCGCCTAGACGCATATATACGGGATTCACGCTTCTGCTCCAGCAAGACCCTTATTGGAAACTATTAGGCCGCGGATTATGGTGATGTGCCCAAATGCTGCTAATACTCGCCCAAGCGCATCCTAGAACTTTCAAGATATGATTGTTGCCATATATTGATTTATTTGGTTTCCATTGTAAGTAGGGCCACTGGCCATTGCTCCAAGGCACTTTACTTGAGTAAAATCATTCTTACCTTCTCAAGAGGAAATTAAAGAGATATTCAAATAGATAACAACTCTCTTGAAAGTTCTCTCTTGATCTCAAAGGATAAGAAACTTTCTGGAAAACACTACTAGGATCTGTTTTGTAAGTTGTTAATTTTGGTTTTTTCAATTTTGATTTCTAACCCAACTCTAGTTGAACCTGTGCTAGAGAAACTTTTTGAGACAACTTCGCCTAGGCAAAAATTTGAAAATGAGGGATTGTACCGCTGTTCCACAGCTAAATTTTGCAAATGAGGGAAGACACTTTACTTGCAAATGGAAATCAAAGAATTCAATATATGGCAGCGTCACAAGGCACTTTACTTGAATAAAATCTTCCTACCTGTTCAATAGTCAATTAAGGAGATATTCAAATAGATAATTGCTCTCTAAAAAATTCTCTCTTGATACCAAAGGTTAAGATGTTTTCTGGAAAACGCTCTTAGGATATGTTTTGTAAGATGTTGATTTTGGTTTTTCAATTTTGATTTCTAACCTAACTATAGCTAGGTTTGTGCTAGAGGAACTTTTTGAAACAACTTTGCATTGGCAAATATTTGAATAGGAGGGATTGTATTGTTGCATCACGACGAAGTCTTGCAAATGAGGGGATGCTTCTCTGCATAAGAAGGAGACGCTTGTTTTGAGTGGTTTTTCGGAGAGAGGTGATCTCCAAAGAGTGGACGTAGGGATAGGAGGTCCCGAACCACTATAAGATTATTATGTTCACTTGTTCTGTTTTTTTTACTTTGTTTGCTGCATTTGTTTTATTTCTTTTTATTGTATTGTATTTTGTGCTTAGTTTTTTATTTTTTTTCACTTTTAAAAAATCAAATCCAATTCACCTCTCTTGAATAGTGCATACGGGCTTAATTAGCCTAACATTAATCAATTTCAAAGTTTTATGGCAGCATTACTGCTTTACTTCAGTATACTCTTACATTGGTTATCTGAATTTAATTTGAAAAAAGAGCTCAATAGACTTGAATCTATAAAGTGGAATGCAACTGAGTTGCTATGATTTAAGAGTAAACTGTTTCTATTGTGCACTTCTTTTTCTTCTTAATATAATGGGCTAATTGGTTGATTATATTTGTAAGTTATCTTTCTGTTATGTTATTGTTACTATCTAATATTAGGGAGATGATTAGTGTTTAGTTTAATGCCATGTTATCTAAAGCTAAAAAGCTTATAAAAGTGCCATCACATTCTGCTATTTGAATAACATCCAAAAAATGCCAACATCGATTATGTGCCCCACCTCCTTTGCTTGTAAGTTTGCATTTTTTTAATGAGATTATGAGCTTTCTTCGTCTCGTTCTCATCTATCACCTCATAGAATAGGTTCATGGTTTCGGCAAGGTCGTCTCTTCCCTCAATTCCATTTTCTCCTCGTCTTCCTTTCATCCATTTTTTTCGATAATATAGAAGTAAAATTAAAGTAAAATCAAAAAATTATCAATTTTTGCTAGATGAATTTGCTTAAAAAGATCATATCAAAATATATAAAATTCAAATAATTATTGTGTCTATTTATTATTGTTATTTACTTAGCATGTTATTTGAATGAATGACATGCTATTGAGATAGTAACATTTTACATGACATGTAACCAAAGATACAAAGTGCTGCTTATTACATTTCTTCTTTGAAGAAGACGTGCCATTAATATATAGAGTTTATTATTGATTCGCTTTTCCAAATATTTGCTTGTAATCTGATGCAGTGATTTATTAATGTTATTATTTTTTAGTATTTATTGCAAATGTTGATTATTTTGATGTTATCTCTTACACTGAATTTATTTGAAAGACATTGCAATCAAGATAAAATTAATCTAAATAGATGCCAAATCGGATGTTACCTATATTACTTTAGGAGCATTATCAAAACTACTGTTAACTGTTCTAAATAAATTTTTTTTTTTAAATTAGAGAACATTAAGCTTACTAACAGCATTAAAAGATAGCTTTGCCACATCTGAGTTGTGCTGTTACCCTGCTAACAAAATTATTTAAATAGCAATGAGCAAAATTCTTGTTAAAAGTTTTTATCTTTGTTTATCATTTAAAGTCATTTTTCAGTTTGCTTGAGATTAAGTCATTTTTATTTTTGTGTGAGGTCCGCAGCTTATCCACAGCTTATGTGTAGGTTTTACATCTACATGTAAATTTAAAATGTACCTTTAAAATTTAGGTAATTATTTTCTTCTTTATTTTCCTCACTTTTATTAGGATCTTCTTTGTTTGGGCAAAAACCAGCTTTTGGAGGATTTGGCTCTACTACCAGCCAGGCTAGTCCGTTTGGTAGCTCATTTCAACAAACACAGCCAGCATTTGGAAGCAACATGTTTGGTTCTTCCTCACCATTTGGTGCTTCAAGCCAACCTGCATTTGGTGCCAGCAGTGCCCCAGCATTTGGCTCAACAAGCTCTCCAGCATTTGGTGCATCAAGCACCCCAGCTTTTGGTGCTGCAAGCACTCCTGTTTTTGGTTCTAGCTCCACTCCGGTATTTGGGTCTTCTTCAACCCCATTATTTGGTAATACAGGAATGGCATTTGGAGCATCTAATACCCCTGCATTTGCTGCTCCAAGCACGTCTTTGTTTGGCTCTTCAAGCTCTCCATCATTTGGTGGATCAAGCACTCCTGCATTTGGTACTTCAAGTTCTCCAGCGTTTGGTGGATCAAGTGCTTCTACCTTCAGCTTTGGTTCTGCGCCGTCTTTTGGTCAGTCAACACCTGCATTCGGAGGTTCTCCATTTGGAGCAACACCCTCTCCTTTTGGAAATCAGAGCTCCCCATTTGGTGAGATTTTATAACCTTACATTTGTTTGGATACTCATTAGGTTGTTGCTGTATCAGATAGGGAGTATGGTGTGGCCTGGTTGTTTACCTTTTTGAAAAATGGTTTTTGATAGCTGTTTTTCATTTGAGTTTTTCAATTTGTCCACGTGTCTTAGTTTTAACATCATTTTCTTATTTTTTTTCTCTTAAATTTAATGCACTCGCTTAAAGATTTGACTTGATTTATACTATTCAGGTGCTCAGACGTCAACTCCTACATTTGGGAGTCCTGGATTTGGACAATCTTCTTTTGGGAGTCAAACTGGAGGTAGTCGAGTAGCACCTTATACTCCAACTACTGAGTCTGATGTTAGTGGCACACAGCCTGCTGGAAAGCTTGAATCAATATCTGCAATGCCTATTTACAAGGATAAATGCCATGAAGAATTGAGATGGGAGGATTACCAACGTGGTGATAAAGGTAAGGCCACTGATGTTTGCATTTAGCCATATCAATGCAGCCACTGTTTTGTATGGAGCTATTTGCACAAATTTTGTGTTCATGCTTGTATAATTAGTGTTTATGTGCAAAGTTGCTCGAAAAATTTGTGCTCATTAGGCTTTATATATTCACCTCTTAATAAGCAAAAAATGATTGGATAATACGCTGTATGTATTGTACTAGTTAAGGAAATGAGCATAAAACATTCATGGCAGGCTTCTATTCTTATTTATTGAGCCAAACACAAGTTCCTTAACTAATCGAAAGAGTTCATGACAATTCTAAATATTTGTGATCTTGCCCATATCGAAATGTATTGGATTTAGATATTATTTAGAATACATAGGTTAGTATTATGGTAGGTTTGGCAGAATGTTAAGGGTTAAAATTTTTGGGATATACCAAAGAGACAAATCTCTTCTTGTTCTTCTTTAAAGCATCTATTGGAGGAAAGATATACTATTTTCATCACGTCCGCTGATGATTTTATCATACTAAAGAATGACACTATTGAAATCTTCCGTTTCCAATTCACATTTGCAAGGGAATTTGTATTAAAAGCTTTCGTAAACTTCACTATTTTCTTGGAATAAATGATGCAAGAATTAGGAAAGGGACTCGATCACCAAACGTAAATATATTAGATGTTTTAATTAAAAATGCAGTTGAGTAGCGTAAACTAATAAAAGCACAATTTCCCTGAGTATTAAATGAAATGTAGATTTTGCAGGGTAACAGTAGAGACCTTAAGCTTAATAGTAATCGAAATATATGCCCTGAGTATTAAATGAACTTAATTAAGTGTAAGTACAACATAAATGAACTTAAGCTGCTGTAATTTTCATTAAATGAACATAAGCTGCTGTACATGCCTGCATATTATATTTGAAGGTGAATATACTGGTTTTGCAACAATGCTTTGTAAAACTAGTGATACCTGGCTTTTGTTATGGTTTATTATGCAGCTACGTACTGCTATTGATTGTATTGTGCCATGATTAGGTGGTCCGAATCCTGCTGGACAACCAGGGGGAATAAGTTTTCCGACATCAACACCGTCGAACCCATTTGGCCAAACAAGTCCATTTGGTCAAACTAATGCATTTGGTCAAACTAGCACTTTTGGTCAAACAAGTGCATTTGGTCAGCCTGCTGCAAATCCTTTTTCATCCACCTCTTCTAATCCTTTTGCCCCTAAAACCCAAGCTTTTGGCTCTACTGGTTTTGGATCATCATCTACCTCACTGTTTAGCTCTCCATTTTCATCATCCTCATCAAGCCCTTTTGGCTCAACTTCATCTGCCCCTTCACTATTTGGTGCACCCACTGTCTCTGGATTTGGCTCTAGTACTTCACCCTCAATGTTTGGTGGTGGAAGTGCACCTGCATTTAGTTCTTCATCTTCTATTTTTGGCTCGTCAATGATGGGATCTACTTCTTCCTTTGGTACTGGTTTAGCTTTTGGTGGCACTCAATCATCTGGGCTGTTTTCTTCAGCTCCTTCTATTGGACAAACACCTTCTCCCTTTGGGCAGTCTACTGGCTTCCAACAGAACACGCCTGCTTTTGGTTCAGGTCTATTTAGCACACCATCAACTGGGTTTGGTGGAAGTCTATTCAGCAATTCAACACCTTCATTGAGCAATCCTGTAGGATTTGGTCAATCGACTGTAAGTTTTTTTAAGATTTAATCTTATTAAATTTTTAAATCTTCAACGTAATTTACTGTCTTTTTTTATATTTACAGTTTTTTCTTTTCACTTTACTAAATTATTTTTTTCACTATTTTTCTGCTTGGCAGCCCTCTCTTTCTATTCCTTTTCAACAGTCTGTTCCTGCCCAAACTCCCAGTGCCTTTTCTTTTGGCAACTTTGGTCAGACGCAAACATGTAAATTAGATGACTAAAACACTTTTTTTATTAATATGCTATCAAATGCTTAAATATCTCTTTCGGTAGTTTAACTAAATTACAAGCAGGAAATCACTTTAAATTTGTTTCTATTTTTCTTATTTTTGCTTGCATTGAACATAGGGTCTCACTTATTTTACATTACTATTTCCAAATTGTTACAGCTTCTTCTGGAGGGTTTGGCAGCTTCCCGAGCACCTTTAATCAGGGAACATTTGGACAAAGGTATCTGCTACTTTATTTTTTGAATATATGGCATGAGGGTAAATTTATACAGTTGGAGTGAAAGTTGTTTTGAAAGATTTGAAGGCCATAGCTTGTTAATAAAAGAACCAATGGCTTCTATAGAGTTGCATGCTACTCTTGTCTATTTTGAATACATTAAATTTTTTTCTTATTTAAATATTTGTTGTTCAGATCACTAAAAATCGACATTGCATAGGAATTCTATAGTTTTTTTTTTTTTTTTAATCTAGATTTGTGATGCTGAATTCAATTTATTGCTAGCTCACCTCTAATGATGAAGATCAAACCTACACTCGGTGTTAGCATTATTGTTAATTTTTAAATTTTGTAATCAAGTGGATAACTAAGCATTTCATACTTTCTTTTATTTGTATCACAAGTTGTCTTGTGTTACAGAGTGCTAGCTTTGTAATTTCTAAGTTTATTTAGGCCATTAAAAATTCTTACAACATGAGCCAATACTAGTCAATGGTAAAAACTAGAAAAAGCCTTATAAAAGCAAATACAGCACACAAAACATTTAAGAACCGGCTTTTTTTGTGGGAATATTGGATTCTTCCGCCTCTTTCAAATGCCATCCAGTGGCTATTGATGGTTTAGAATAATTTCGAAGGAAATCATTGCAGTCATCCAGAGTTACTTATTCATGCTGAGGAGATTGGAGAAATGGAATTTGTGAATACTTTTAGAACTTAAGGATAATTTTATATATTTTAATATTTTTTATTTAATTTTTGTAAACCCTTAAATCTATAAATAGGTGCTGATTATGAATTATTAAATTAATTGTTTCTAGTGTGGAGCGAAGGCATAAAACATTTGATGATTCTTTCTCTTGTTCCTTGTATCAACTGCTAGGCTTAGATTTGCATTACTTTTTGGTTTTCTTTGGGGCGTGGGATATTGTTAGAAAATACTACAATTTTAAAATTATTTAGGCATTTTTATCTCATGTTAGATACATTTTAAAATGCTTCATTTTTCTTTGAATGATTCCATAAATTATATAAGCTAGATCTTTAATTTTCAATTTAAAACTTGCTGCATATATCTAATTTTAAAATATTTTATTTCATATGTTTTAAAATATTTTAGCATATGTATGTATTTCTTTTAATATTTGAATATGCGGTAGGAATTTAGATGACATATATAGAATGTATAGTATATCCTATCTCTGTTATTATTTGCACTGCATCTTCTGTTGTTATTTGGGTTATGCACTGGCTAAGAGCCTAGGCTAGCCAAAAACATTAACAATAAAGTAGTCAGCTCTGAACTTTGTTTTAACTGAATCCCTTTATTTGCTAAGAAACATTAATTGACAAAAACTATGACTGGGTGCAAGGGAACCCATTATTATAAGATTTTGATGACAGAAGAACTTGTTGATGGATGGAATCTATTGACAGAAAGTATCTACCAAAGGAAAGTGTCAGGGTGAATAATAGTCACTGGATAGATGTCTTGATAAGGGCATTGATGCCAAAATTTTACCTTCTGCTCTTGTTAGATGATTCAACATTGATATTTTTCATTTGACAGCACATTTTTTGTGTGGCCTAGCACAACATATCAAGTATAACAACACATATAACTGCTTGCCTTAGCAACACTTAGTAGCTTGTGCAGCTTATAGGATCAGACTCAAGTGCTGACAAATAATACTTTCTTTTAAAGGGAAGTTCCAGATGTATTGACAAGCACAACTCTAGCTTTCATGGCACAATTACGGAAACACCAATGCTCAATCACTATTATTCAACAACCAAAGACCATTGTAATATTTTTTTCTTTGTATTACTTGTTTATTGTTTTTTGTATTGTGCCCTAGTTCTATAAATATTCGCTATGGAAAGGAAAAGTAGTTTTTTTTGAGCCAGGCACAATTAGCCTTCCTTGGGATTTTGCACCATTTTTGGGATTTAATTTTTTTCCTTATCATTTTCTTAATTTTTTTCTCATGTATTATTATTCTATATTAGCAATTATCTGAGACTTACTGTATTTTTATACTGATTAAAAAAAACTTTAGCTATCCTTTCTTTTCTCCTATACTTATTCACCATTTATTCATTCTTGCAAGCCAACTAACCTTAGATTTTTTTGCACAATTTTCTATTGATCCTATACAAAAAGCATTTAATGGTTTATCTAATCTCAATCAATTGATCTGCACCATTAAATACAAAATGCAATCAGTGTGGATGTAAATTAAGAAAACAAAGGATGGCACTTGTTTATAGTACCTCATACTCAAAGAACTGAGAACTTATTGATTAGTGAAATTCGGATAACATTGAGTCACTAGCATTTGTAGCTCTTATTGATTGTTGATCGTTTCTAATACCATCTCATCAATACATTTAATGGTTGCTACTATTGTACTAGTGTTTACCTTTTTTTGTCTTTTTAGACTAAGTATTGTTCTGTCTCTTTAAAATAAAAAAATAAATTTTTGCCTAGATGTATGCTTTATATCAAAGTAAATTGGGGAACAATTTTTTATCAACATTTGGCTGTCTTCCTAGGGTGCGAATGCTATCAATTGCTAGAACATCAATTGACCTCTCTATATAAATGTTATGCATAGATTGCACAATAAAGCTTAACAACATATTTCAACTTATTAGAAAAGTATATAACTTTGTTGACTACTTATTAAATGATATGTGTCCATGCTATGGTAGTGTCAGCCCTTTCTAATACTATTCCTTTTATAGTGCCTAAAGAGGGCAAATTCTTATTTAGGAAATTGGCTTACATTGACTATTGAAGTCTTTAATGCCATTAACTATTAAAGTCTTCAATAAAAAATGAAAGCAGCCTAATCTAACATAGCAAAATTTTGACATTTCTCTGTATGTTTTGGACATGACTACTCATTATTTTTGTTATATTCAACATTAACACACTATGATATAATTCTTTACATTTCTTTGAATTTATGCATTGAAATTACATAACTCATGTGGTGCATGACAATTAGGTTTAATGCCTAGGCAAGTGAGCTGACAATTTGTGGCTTGAACAATTCTAAAATGGGCCTGCTAAGTCGTGAGCACGTTTAGTTGGGATAATTAGGCATTAACTTGCCTTCCAACGAATAAACCCAGCACGAGCCTAGACTTAAGTTCTTTGCGCTTGGGCATGAGCATAGTAAAGGTGGGTGCATGCTAACTTTGTTAAGCTTTCTCTAATGCTTTAGTTCTCTCAAATTTAGAAGCCTAAATTTAAGCAGTCCAATCACAAGTATCATTACAATCACTTCAAACATAAAAAATAAAATAAAATTTTCATCCTTTCAAGTATTCTTTTGCTGCAGTGCTAGTCTCTCTTGAATTTTCAAGTCAAGCTCATCTTCTATTTTCACTTGATTATCATTTGATGAAATTTGCTCGATTGAACATTTGAGTCTAGGTTTTTAGGACTTGTGTTCACTTGAGTAGCAAGATACGGTACTAAACTGTGAGCTAACTATCTTGAAATTTTACATCATATTTTAGTACATCAATAGCTGTATTTTATATTTTATTATTATCAAAATAAGAGCATCCAAAATAATGCCGTGCATGTGGATTTTAGAGTCAATAATGTGATCGTCATAATGTTTTTCTCCACTGATAGTATATTTACTTTCATAACTTGAAGGAATAATTTAATTCCTTGATGGAACTTAGTTAACACTTCATATTTGTGCTTTATAGAGTTTCAAAAATTCTTTAATATTTCGTTAGTTGTTGCTATAGAAAAAAATCTTTCATGCAAACCTCTTTTGCATGCAAAACTTTCTTTGTTGTAGGGGCACCTTAGAGTATTCATATTTTGCTTATAAGTTCATCAATCTACTTTTTTCTTTCTTTTTGCTAAAGGGTTGTTTGATTTGAGATAAAATGTATTCAAAAGTAAAACAAACATAATGTTAAACTATTTTCAGAATAAATAAATACTATGTAAAACTTTTTTTAATATTTGAAACTTTCTCGATGTAATTAGTTTTTGATATTTGT
This sequence comes from Gastrodia elata, assembly GCA_016760335.1. Classification (NCBI taxonomy): domain Eukaryota; kingdom Viridiplantae; phylum Streptophyta; class Magnoliopsida; order Asparagales; family Orchidaceae; genus Gastrodia; species Gastrodia elata. The sequence continues at coordinate 5,392,654 of CM028681.1, read as the reverse complement.
TTGGGTAGAAAGTAAGCCTAAAATTTAGTGGTATATAAAAAGCCATCGCATGTAGAGAAAGTTGGAGAGAGCCAATCAAGGGCTGACATGGGCTAGCCGAGGGCTGATGATGTGTTGTGAAATATTACATGTCCCGACATGAACACCGCACCAAAATCATTTTACAAGGAAGCAAAGAGTGAGATACAATCATAGAAATCATAAAAGCACAAGCATAAAACACAGATTTACATGAAAAATCTCAAAATCAGAAAAATATCCTTGTATCACACCAATGAAGAAATCCACTATGAATCAGAAAGAAGACATACAAAATTTTTACAAGTAGCTTTACATCCATAGCACAATCGCAGCTACACTTGCTGCACTGTTGCTTGCCACCTTGCCGACACCCTGCAGCTATCATTTCGCGGCCACCGAGAAACCATGACCATAGCTACTTTGTCTGGTCAAGGTACTCATTCTTCCATTGCTTGGATCAACATCCAAAAGCTTCTGCAGCATTAATGTAACCATCGTGCGATTGCCTTGTGATTTTATGGCCAACCCGCTCCGCAGTATCTCCAGCTGCCCTGCAGTAGTGTCGGCTGCCTTTGAAGCTCCAGCATTTGGCTATATCTGAAGCCTCCCACACCAGCATCCCAGTTCAACATACAAGGAATAATTGTGCAACTGTCTGGCAGCTCCAGCGCTTTCCAGCCGCCTTGCTTTGCGACACCTCCGGCCGCCAGCGACCTCGGGGCAGCGCTAACCTTTCCGGAAGCTTCAACACCAGCGGCCTTGTATCACCAACAAGTCTGGGCGCGCCCAAGCACCCAATTCTCAGGCTATAGTTTCAGGCGCTGACGCTTAAGCACTCCCGAGCGTTAGAGTCTCAGGATCCTTTAGCTGTTTGATAATACACAGAGCCCATGGGTGTGCCCAAGCGCTCGAGCCTCTGTTCTGGCTTTTGTTTGGTTCAGGCTGTCGATGCCCAAGCGCTTGGCTCTCGGCCCAGCTCTGATGTACAAAAACATCTCGATGCTTGGGCGTGTGCGTAAGAATCCAAGTCTCGGCCGGGTCCGATTCTTGGTTGATTTGTTGGCGCCTGGGCTCCCTCAAGTGCCTAGACCTCGTGTTGGATCACATCTCCGCGCTCAAGCGACGAAGTTTCGGCCCAGTCCAGAATTTTCAGCACTCCTTAGCCAATCTCGACCTGCTTCGCATCTAGCTCGCATCCAGGCAGCCCCAAAGTCGCTCCGAGTGTTTCTATTATCCCATGGCCTACTCTAAGGACACTTCAATGAGTTCAAGACTTCACCATATCCGCTCCCGAGGCTTCACCAAACACAACATGATGCAAGCAAGGGACGATTGTGGGCTTAGTTTTTGGTGTGAGGGCCAACAGAGGGTTGGATTGTCAATGGCTATTTAAGAGCAGTTTATGCTCTTGCATTCTCCATTTTTGTTGCATGCAAGTTTTATTGTAAAGCTACTCATATAAAGCAATTTTTTAGTTTACCAAAAATGAGAAATTAGTGGAGATTTTAAATTCCCAAAACTTTACTTACATTTTAATTATTGCAAGACAAACAAGATTATTTTTAAATTACACAGCATTTGTTTTACTTTACACCCAAAATGTAGTATAACAAGTGACCCCTATGTGACAAATTGTCACAAGTGCTAAGCTTATCGCCAACCTAATATTTGAAGTTGTCACCAACTTAAGCTCGTTAACTCTACTTTTCAGTCAGTGCCTCTTTCTTGGGAAGAGAAAAATATGCTTGAGTACCTGATTAACAGTTTTCTTTGGATGATCGCTTGTTTTTTGAAAATCAATTTATTATCAATTATTTGATTGAAACTGTTTCCATTCATCAGGAATTGACTCTCCCTTGATGTAAGGGGCATATTTTAGGAAGGTAACTCATCATGGTCCATGGTGTGCTTGATCATGCCTTGAACAAAATTTGCAAGGATCCTCTTATATTTGGAAGGCGTTGCCCTTTTTTTGCTTTGAACTATTTTTGTTTCCTTAATTTTCTTTCATGTCTTTCCAATGGAAGTCATCGCTGTTATCATTTAATATTATTTCTTAAGGTTGAAATGCACTTATGAATAACGTTTTTAAGGTGAACTTGCTACTATTTATACCTTCCCCGCCATCTCAACTTGTAATTACATTTACACTTGATCTAATAATTTTAAGGTGCATCTTTAAGGTGCAGATGCACTTAAAATTATTCTAAAATGCTCTCTTTTTTCATTTGTTTGAAAATGAATAGTAAATTTTTCGAATTTTAATCATTAAAAATAAATATTTATTTTACAGATTATCCATATTATTGATGTATGTTTTTAAATTCATCTAAATATAGTGTATATCACCAGTATAAATACCCTTTCACCGTACCAACAACTAATGTGTGCAACAAAAAGTAGCATTCCTTATTTTGAAAATTTTATTTTAGGGATAGACTACATTTGATAAAATTTAATTTTAGAAAAAATATTAAATTTATATGGATCATAATCATCTTCGAATTATTGAGAATTACTTAATGCATTCAAACAATGATAAAAGACTTTCCACTTTCCTTTTTTGGAGAGTTCTATTTAAAATATGAGTAACGGTGTCTATTTAAGAAAGTTCTAATCATTGAAAGTTACATCATAGAACCATTGAGTGCTTATTAAAATAAATATAATAATTTAAGCTTAAATCTTGTAATCTTTACTTTTCAATTCAAATTTTAAATAAAAAACATGTAGTACACACACAACAATGCTCGTTTAGGTATAAATAAAAAATGTATTGAGTTTCTTTTCTGAAAAGCTTGAGTTCTTTTGGAGAGGGATGGCAAAGGTGGAGTTTTTTTTTTGAAGTAGTTGCGGGGGTTGAATTCTTTATTGCGGATAGTATCTTGATAGATATTTATGTTGAGGTGAAACCTTGGTGATAAGGTGTTTGATCTTACTTTTTTGGGGAGGGGTATTTTGATGGAGCTGTAATACCAACTCATAGATCATCTTCTTAGGATTGAATGGTATAATAATAGGATTGATGAATGCACTTTGCGCCTGGCAATCATAAAAAGAGGAATGACATGTTTTATTATTGTCTATGCTGACTTAATTTGGGCAAAAACTTGGATACTCTAATATTTTTCTTTGCTGAATGGTATGGCCACTAGGACTGACATATTTTGGGCGAAATTCAGAGATGTGCATCTACTTCATCTGTAGCCATGACAGACCTAAATTTATTATTTACATTTTTTTTAACTTTTTTTTCGTAAAAATCTTAATACCCCAGAACCTATAGCTAGAATGTTCCAATGTGAGGAATGCCTTGTTTGAGAGTTTTCTTCATGTAATAATCTAACATTATTGTAACTTCTAACTTGGCCCTTCTTGTGAGGCAGTGCTGCTATGCTGACTAACATTGTCATGCAACCAACTTCTATTACAACTCCTTTCGGAACGCTTCCGGTGATGCCTCAGATGTCTATTGGTCGTGTGGGTTCTTTTGCACCATCTGTTCAATATGGAATTTCTAATATGCCTGTAAGTTTTTCCATGCCATATTTTTGTATTCTTGTGCTAATTTTTTTAATTTATTTTAATGGGAAAAATATTTTTTTTCGTTCTCCCAGGTTTCTGATAAGCCAACCCCAGCAAGGATCTCATCATTAGTGGCTCCAAGACACGTATCACAGAGAAGAATCCGGCTGCCGGCAAGGAGATATCTACCTAAAAATGACAGCGAAAGGGTGAGCCATTCTTAATCCCTTAATTAAACTGTTAATCAATCTTAATCAATGAAGCATTTGATTCTTCTCCAGATGTTTATATGTCTGCATGGCTCTAATATTTATAGATTTATTACCGTACAGGTGCCATTCTTTGGCGATGATGAAGTTGAAAGCACTCCAAAGGCAGATGCAGTTTTTATCCCAAGGGAGAATCCGAGGTCTCTGATTATTCGCCCAATTGACCAATGGCCCTCTGCAAATGGTGTTGATAAACAATCAGGGCTGAAAAACGTTGCTACTGCTGCTAGTGGAAATGGTAATATCAAATTCTTGTCTTATGGTAAAGGAGGTTCTTTTAGCTAGTTATTTATGTGCTTTCCTAATTTACTAGATGATTTTGAATCTAGGAAATTTACAGCAACACCAACAAGCTTTAGTCTCACTAGAATCGGTAAATTATGCATGATCAAATAAAAGCCCTGCCTGAGTTTCAAATAGGAAAGTTTCTTTCTAGTAGATTCTGTCCCTTTTCTTTGGTCTCCTCTACTTTTAACATTGTCAAAAGTCATATTCTCAATTTTTCTAACAAGGACATTCATATGACATATTTTATTTAATTTTATTCATTATTCGAACCCCCCCATAACTCATTTCTCATTATATTTTTAGAAGTATACCCACTCATCCACTTAAACATTCTTATCTCTGTAATACTTAATTTTTTAGTAAGATGTGCAAAAATGTGCATCTATTTATTGATGCTGATATGCATATTTTTTATTTTGTTATTTGAAAAAATGTGACCTTCAATCAAAAGCAAATATGTTTTTTATTGGAATTGTACTCATGATATGGGATAATAATTCCATAGTCTCAATTTATCCAAGAAGCAAATAGTGTATAATGCTTGATTGTATCTATATCTATATATATATATATATATATCTATATATATATATATATATATATATATATATTTATGGCACGGAGTAATGCTGCTATCATTTTAGATGGAATTATAGATGGAATTACTTCTATCTTTTCCCATTCATTTGCTTTATGGACGGATGGGAAGTAAAGTTAAAAAAAAAAAATTTGACTGGATTAAATTTTTTTAATTATTACAACTAATTTATTTGGGAATTATTAGCCTTTTACGAATCGCCATTTTCTAGGGTAATATATCATACTTTCCATTATCTTACTTGTCAATGCTTTATTTTCCAGGCAAAATATCTGAAGCCCCATCTGCCCCTTTTCTCGATTCTCGTCAAGGTCAGTTTCTTCTTTCTAATATATATATATATATAGTTCTGCTAACAATTTAAAATAAAATAAAAGATCAATTTGTTGAACTATCGTTCTATGGATATAAGCAGGAGATTGATAGGATGAATTTCTGCTTATGGTGATTTTAATTTTTTTTAATAAATAAAAAAGTCAGCTTCTTTAAGAAATAAATATGAGATCAATGATAATGGAACCATCTCATAGGATAATTTCTCTATAATCTCAACTCATGAGCTATCACCGCACTATATATATAATTATATATATATATATATATATATATATGTATATATATATATATAATTTATTTATATATTTATATACATTTATAAGTACTGCAATTTAAATAAAATCTCTTGACATGCAACAATGTGGCAGCGGAAGCCCCAGCGGTGAACAACGGTCATGTGGAAGAACCCCCATGGAAGTCCCCTCCTGCCGTCCAGAACCATTCCTCTGACAATGGCCAGGAGGACTCTCACCGCCCGATGATGTCCAGCCGGAGAGCTGGCAAGGCCGCTGTTGCTTACGAGCATGGCGCCGGCATGGAATCCGTGATGCCGAAGCTCTCCCACGCCGAATACTACTGCGAGCCGCATGTTCCCGAGCTGGCTGCCAGAGAGCGGGCGGAGCCTGGGTTCTGCCGGCGCGTGAAGGATTTTGTGGTGGGGCGCCGCGGGTACGGTGAGATAAAGTTTCTGGGTGAAACAGACGTGAGGGGACTTGACCTGGAGTCAATTGTGCAGTTCAATCACCGGGAGGTGGTGGTGTACCCTGAAGAGAGAGAGAAGCCGCCGGCAGGACAGGGGCTTAACAAACCGGCAGAAGTGACGCTACTGGGCATCAATTGCGTGAACAGGAAGACGGGGGAGCAGTACAGGGAGGGGCCCAAGGTCGACAAGTACAGGGAGATGCTGGTGAAGAAGACGGTGGAACAGGGGGCAGAGTTCATTTCGTTCGACGCGGCCAAGGGCGAGTGGAGGTTCAGAGTGGAGCATTTTAGCCGCTACGGCCCCGACACCATTCATGGTGCGGCTGCTTCTTCTTCTTGATGTGCTGCTGGTAAAAAGCTTAACTGACTGGTAGAGATTTGGCTTGTTTGGAAATTATATATATTTATATTATTGTGATGATGTTGGTTTGTGTGGAGAGATAATTTTCGAATGGAAATATGTTTCTGCACTCTGGCTCTTAGGAACACTGCTTGGATGATCATAGCGAATTGTAATTTTGGTAGTTTTTCTTACTGTTAATAAGAGTGCTCTGTACATCCTTTTTATGGAAAATGCTTTTTACCCGCTTATGTGTCACCCAAGAAAACTCGTCCGATAAGATGTGAACAATATTGGATGACACGTAAGCAAAAGATAAATATATAATAAAATAAATATTTAATATAAATATAATATAATATTATTCATATTTTATTGGATGGATTTTTTGAGTGTTATATTAATGGGTGAGAGCAGCATTATTTTTTATTTATATTAGGATGCTGATTTGTCTACGATTAGAATTTGATGTGATGTTATATTTAAATATAAAATGAGACATGTTAAGATGCATTTTTAAGAGAAATGTTATTTAGATATATTGATGTGGTATTTAAAAGAATTTATTAAATATGATTTGAATATTATTTTATTAATGTTTATTTATTTATATTAAAATATTTAAAATTTTATTTTTAAATTTTGTATTGAAATGATATTTAAATTTTATTGAATGAATTTTTTTAAGTGTCACTTCAATGAGTTTAAAAGTTTTATTTGGCAAGTGAGAAGTCTATTTTAATTGAGAGTATATTTGTAATATTGTTCTCAAAGGGAATTCAATCTTTAACTTGCAAGCTCAAATTATCCCACATAGGAAAAATTTGCATTTAATCATCCTTATATGACTCACATTTTTCAAACTTTTTTTATTTTGTTTGGGGCATTTGATTGATTTGCATCATAGTCATAAACAATAATTAGTTTATAAAGTTTTTTGATGAAAAATTTGTTGTTGTTCAATTACTCTTTTTGTTTTTTGTTTATGACAAATGTTTCATAATGAGATTTCTAAATTAGTCACCAGTCTTTTATTTAGAATGATTTTTATAAGTTTGATATTTCATTTCTTCAACAAAAATAGATTCTAGACCGAGGCCTTTATTTTTTGGAGTTATTTGGTTAGATCTCCTTACATGAAGACCTCTCTTTTGGCTATCATGCATTGGATTCTAGTAGAGCAATATAGCTAACCTTCCTTCTCTAATTCGGATGAGCTTTGTTAGTTTTTTACTTTCAAGAAGATAGTCTATGAGAACCAACCTAAAATTTTAGTGAATTGCAAAACTTTCAGATGTAATTTGGCCATATTTCAAATATATTTAAGATTTTTAGCTTTACCTTGCTTTAATTGCAAGGGTTGCAGCGAGCGAGGGGGAATTTGACCCATGCCTAGTGGTTGATTCTATTGTTGTCTATTCTTATAGTTGGTTAAAGATTGGCAATAATGAAATCACAAATGAATTTCTTTGATAGAGGAGGATTCTTGGTCAAATGGAATTTCAGTTCAAGGAACTCTTTTGAAAAGGATATGATAAGTTTGTTATTAGAAGGAAAAGTGTGAAGAAATGAAATGTGCTAGATTTCTTAAGAGTTTGTAATGTTTCATGAGCAAAGAGGTTGCCAACAATTATCTAAATTTATAATAAAAATTGTCAAGCTTTGATATTAGAAGTCTTTGTTCTTAGTTATTAAATCTAACAATTTTCTCTCATTGTTTCAACATTTTTTTTTTTTTGATAAATTTTAATCGAGCTTTGATACTAACTGTTTTTCCTTTTTTTATATTAAAAACTATCAACTAATTTAAATAACATAAAAATTAAGTCATAATTTTTATGAAAATAAATAATAATAAAAGATGAAAGATATTATTATATAAATATTGCTCATGTTTCTTAATGCACATTTATCCCATTATTCATCTACCTTATAAGCTACATGAAACTAATACATTATCTCAAAATTACCTCTATTTATTTTTATAACTAAAAAAAATTATTAGGAGAAAAGAAAAATGATCTCTTTACAATCAAATTAACGATTTCAATATCATTGTTATTGTGGGGATCTAGTGTCGGATTAGCAGGAACTAAACCAACATTATGTGCGATCATATTGAGTGATTTAAAAGAAATGATATAAACACCAAACATAACTCATTTAATTATAGATCTTAAAATATTAATAAATAATAATCAAAAATAATAAATCAGGAGATAACAATATTAACAGTATTTGTTTCTTACATCCTTTCCTTCAGAATGAGCTCTTGATTTAGGCATATTTCAAAAATGTTGGCAAAATAATCAATTTGACATGAAATAAAGAGCTTGACAATTTATCCCAGCAAAACATATTTCAATTGCACTGAAATTTTAGCAAATAGGATTTACTGACAAAAATAAATATATAATTTTAATATTTGATATCTAATGCAGTCTAGTAATTTTGTTGGGCATGTACAAAATCGAAGAAAATAGATGTTCATATTCATATTACATAATAATTTCATCTTTCCTTTATACATACCCCTCAAAAGCTTGCCAGTATAGATTCTTTATGCCTCTCGAAAAGTTTTAACAGTGAATCATCTACAACACAATTATCCAAATTTTTTCAAATATCATTTTATGTGACATTTAAAACATTTTTCTCAAAATTGTGTTATATTGAGCGCAAAAGCATATAAAATAAGAGTGAAGAGAGATATCTCATACCTTTGGTCCTCCCATTATCTCAGCGACATTGTAACAATCATATGTTGTTACTTAGCCTAATTTTAGCTTAATTGCATCATAATTATCATTCCATTATATTCATTTAGTCATTAAAATCAATCCCCGAAGATTTGGGAGCGATTCAGAACTCAATCGAATATTTGGATTATTTAATAATATTTAATTAATTAAAAAATTGAGATATTTAATTTGACCTCAAAATTGAAATCCGACTTCCCCATTGTGCTCGTCACCCTCAAATTAGTTAGGGATGAAGTTTTAGAAGTATTTGGAAGTTGACAGATTTTCACTAATATTTTAATATATTTAAATACTCCAAAAATTAGGATAATTAAATTGATCTCCAAATTGAAATTCGATTTTGTCGTTGAATTCCTCACTCCCAAATTAGCTAGGAATTAATTTTTGGGATTTTTTTCGGAGCTCGGGAAATTTGGTTTTAATTAAAATGCATTAATTTAAAATATATGAAAAAAATACTAATTAAGTAAATTATTAATTTTTTTTCCATTCTGACTTCTTCTCCTTTCCCTGCACCTTCTTCCTCACTTCCTGCACAAGGAAGCTTCCTCCTTATGCTGTTGGTGGGAGAGGGCTTGCTGCACCATGAATACTGCCCTGCCATCCTCTCTCCTAGCCTATATCTTCTCCTTCTTCTTAAAGGCAGCTTCCTTAGCTCTCCTCCCTCCATTTGGCTAATACTTGAAGCTTCCTCCTCCTAATCCTCAGTCCTCTTCCCTTATTTGCTGATAGCGAAAGAAGAATAAGCTCTTTCCTCTCTATCTCTTAAAGAAAACTTAGTTGGAACCTCTCCTTTGCAAATAGATACCCATTTGCTGTAACTTTTATTGTACCTCTTTCTTATATCCTCCAAGTGCTACTATTTCCATTGCATTTGTGAAATGATATTTTGATTAACTACTAAATGGAGTTCTATTTGATTGTTAAGCCTCAATCGAACTCGATCAAGTCCGATCAAAGCTCATTTTGTTCTTTAAAAAAAATTATTTTTGCAAGTAGAACTTCTGTATACTTGAACATTTAGCATCATTATTTGCAGCATTAGAATAATCTTTTCATGTCAATTTTGGGATCAATGGAAAGACATTTCCATCAGTATATGGCACCGCACGTGAGGTGTCCTAAATCAAGTGCATTTGAGTGAAAAATGGGACGCATTCCATTTTCGCCTAGGCAAAATTACCGTCGAGCGCTACAGCGTGCCGTAGCGCCTGCGTCTCGGGAATTATGGCGCCGTAGCACGCCACAGTGCCTGAAAGAGCGTCGCGCGCCATAATGCCAGAGTGTGGCGGCCACTCCCCTTAATCCACAATCATTAGACTGAGGGGAGGTGTACCACTCTGGCAGATCACTCACTTATCATAAGATTAAATCTAATTCTACAATCCACAAAATAAGGGAGAGATATGCTCAGGTTAAAATCATGAGAATCAGTCACTACATGAATACAACTCAGAGTGCGGAAGCAAAGTAACTGTAAATAGCACATCCAGTTTACTATAATAAGTAGAGAAAATGCAACATACAACTCATAATAAATAACACAGTAAGGAAAAACACAATTAAAGGTACCTTATTATTATAGCATTTCAATTAAGTTTAATGAAATAAAGAACAATCACTCATCCTCATCAATAAGCAGAAAAGAACTAAATAGCTTCTGGTTCGCCCGGCTACTCCTCCTCTAAGAAAGGCTCCTCTTCAGGCATGAGCTCCTCAAAACAATATGAATCGGACATTGTCGGTTTCATAATGTCATGGCTCCAGCCGACGAAAGAAAAATACTATTAAACAATTATCTAAGTACATTTTAGGCTGATTCATTTTCATAAATTTATTGATGTCATCATTTAAACTAGACAAAAACCAAAACAACATAGGAGCGACAAGCGTACAAATGGAAATTGTAAGTTATAAATAAAGTATTTATAACTAAGCAAGAATGATGAAAAATACATACCTTAAAATAAACTAAAATAAGGCTAGGCATACATGTATATATATATAAATAAAGTACTTGAAATAAAGACTATATCCTAAACATGCTAATGATCATATAACATATGCAGATTTAAGAAAAATTAATCTACTAGTAGCACATACAAGTAAACAACAAAGGTCAAACATCCTATAATATATAAGTAAGCAAGTAAAGCAAGGTAGACTGAAGTAAAGTACGATAATAAACAGGAAATAATGAACAGTAAATAGTAAACAATTAATAGGTATGCAATGACTGCCTTATCAGAAGAGGGCTAATATAGCCTGCTGATAATAAAATGATTCTTAGCATCAATAAGGAGGCTAAGGCGACAAAATATTCATTGTGTCATCTGTGGCTAGGCCGGAATAACAAAACAAAAAGTGAAGTGAAGAGACAATAATCACAAATGCATGAGTAGTTTAGTTGTTTACTTTACTTCTGTGGACACAGCCAGAAGTAGCTGAAGAGTAAAGCATGTTTGCAAGACTATATGGGTTCCAAACTTAGTACAATACTCAATGAGTAATGTCAAGTACTTCTTATTTCTCCCTACCCCTGTCCAATAGGGTAAAATGCACAAGATTAACAAATAACTGAACCCAATGCAATGTTATCCTAGATATTTTAAGTTTTATTTATTGCAACCACATTATCTTGTATGACACGTTCAAAGAATAAAATACAAAATACAAGGAATGCGAAAGCACAAGTAAAATAATAGTGAGTAATAGACTCTACTACATATTGTGACATCAGTTGTTATTTATTAAACCATTCTAACTATTCTAAGTTTTACAAGTTCAGGATATCCAACTCCCACTATCAAGTATAACTCATAAGCACAGTCTTGTAAGTTAAAATATAATTAGAACTGAACAAGTTCTAATTTAATTCAATCAGAATTGACTACAAGTTAAATAATAAATCATCATGTCCAAATTGATGAATTTAAACGTTCTGGACTAAGATCTGATCGAGCTACTAACTATGGATTATGATTTTAATACCACGAGTTTGAGTTAAGCACATAGTCCAAAGGTCAAACATAAGGTCTAAGGTTTTTAAGTTTAAATGTGAACTAAGATTAAGGCTAAACTATATTAAGCATAATCAAACTTAATAGAAAATTTATCCTAATCTTATTATAGAATTAAGAGATAAAATAATTAGAATTAAGTTATAAAATCTAGAAAATTATAAAACTAAGATTTCATTTATTGGATAACCCACTTTATCCAATAAATAAAATCTAACCTAAGATCTATTCATAATCTTAAAAAAAGATCCTAAAGTGAGGTGAAGAGTTCTAAATAAATGATTTAGGAAAATTCTAGGAAAATATGGAATTCAATTTTCTTTACTGTTTTATTTATTTATGGAAGGTTAAGATGCAAATTTAGCTTAAGTAAGGGACATTCTCCTTAGGGATTTTCAAGACTTAGATTATGACTTTTATCAAATTATTCAAATTATGAGATTTTAAGATCTAAATTGAGTCTAAATCAATTTTATTACTAATTTTAATATTTTAAAAGATATTTTAAGATGCTAGGACACTTAACCTAAATTTTGGACAAAATGACCATTTTGCCCCTACTTAAGGGTCCAAAAAGTTATTTTTTAATTTAAGACTCCAAATTAGATTTTATTACTACTAAATAATTCTTTACTATCTAGCATGAAGATAGACAGTAAGTACACTTAATTTGGACAAGAAATAGGTCATATAGGTCCAAACTAAGGTTTCTAACCTAGGGCAATCTAATAATTTTCTCCTGATGTAGTCTAAAATTTTGTGCAATTTATTGTTGCTTGCTGTTCAAAAATTTTATAGAGTCCAAGAATACTAAATTCTGAGGTCTATTGGTTAAGTTATGGTCAATTCAATTTTAAGGATAATTATGTAATTTCTAAAGCTAAGAGGTGTCAAAAACCCAACTTTTTTATATAAGATTCAAATTCAGCAAATTTTGTGGTTATAGCTTCTCTATAACACACTAAGTACTTTAACTGGGTAGACCTAAATTGGACTTCATTTGGCCAAGTTATGACCTAACTAGGGTTATGGGTATTTTGGTCAACTTAGGGTTTATAGGTGCAGCGCCCCGTCCCGTCGCCACATGCAAAAGAAGTAATCATTACGAACAATTGGCAGCGGAGCGGTGCACTACTCTGGAAGGAATATCCCATCTCCCTGAATAGCCGAAACTACAACACTGAAAGCTGTTAACTCAACCCCAAAGGAGGGTTGAGAACTAATATTTAAGATGAGAGTATTACAGCAAACATATCGTTTGATTTTGTGATATCCAAAAGGTGACTTTAGAGTACGTAAATTTATTTTGTCTAAATACATTTTATTTCTCATGTATTGCACATTCATGCCAAAAATCACATTCCAATTATATGTAATTTGAAAAATATAATCATTCAAACTTAGAGAAGAATTATGAAATTTTTCAAGAATTTTACTTGGTGAAAGCTTGTTCAAGAGACCTTTAAACACTAGAATGACTACATTAATGACAATTAACTCTTAAGTAAAATTCAAGATTGTCATTGAATTTTGGAGCTATTTTTTATTGCTTTTATAGACATAATCAAAGGATGTTGTCTTCTAAAAAATTATTACCAACATATATGAGAAAAAATAGGGTAAGATCTTAAGTCCTAGAAATAGTTGGTTAAGAAGTTATTGATATTCAAAGAATGATATAAACTCACTTTTAAGCATGATAACAATTTCAAAAAAAATTGATTTTATTATTATTATTCACTATGCATGCAAGTTTCATATATCATATTTTTATCAAAAATATATAAAAATATCATCATGAATAAAATCACAATATTTTTGAATATTTAAATTTAATATTTTCATAAAAAAATTCTTAAAAATAATTTAGGATATTATTAGGATCTTGTCATTGTGAAATGAACTTAGCTTAGAATTTGATCTTTAAGAAGATATAAACTAAGTTTATAGCTTTTCATGAAAGTATGGTGAAATTTAATGAAAAAGAGATGAGGAATCTATAGCTCTCTTCTTTTAGAAGGTTTGAAGTTCTTAGAAGACTCCTTTGATCTATAGGATGATTTAGGGTGAAGAGAAACTTTGAATGAAGATTAGGTGGCTTTGAAGATAAAGTAAAAGAGAAGAGTAGAATGCTTGCTATCTTATAATAAGCATTGGATTTGTGCTGAATGGGATAGCATTAGCTTTCAAATATAGCTTAAGAAGAGGTTTAAAGGATAATAAGATCAATCAAATAATCAAAATTTGACCACAAGAAAATTAAGTAGCTTGGATTAAGAGATGGAAATTGTCTTTTAATGAGCAAAATTTCAGTCCTTATTATGTATTTTTGTAAAAGATTTTTTTTTTAATTTTCATAAATTTGGCCTAGAAAGGTAAAAAATGAAATTTTAAATTTTTATTAAATCAATAAAATATATTTCACTAAAACACATTAAATTGTTCAAATGAAATATCTTGATAAAAGGATTCCACCCACCAAAATCATCAAATTTGGTTAAATGGTTGAGCTAAATTTTGTATTTTGAATTTCAAATTTTCGAGTTTGTGAACCCGTTAACGACGTCGTTAACCGCCACTTGACCTATCGCGTACACTGCTGATGACATCAATTAACTGGCGCGATCAGCACCATCCATTTCAAAGGCAAGAGACAGGATCCGTTGAATCCGCCACTTAGATAAAAGGCGTTTGTTATCGTTAGCGTCGTCACTGTTATGCAGTTTAACGTCCATTAAAGGAATTTGTTTTTTTTAACTCTTTCTATTTTATTTTCTAAATTTGGCATTTCTCCAAATTAGCTACAAATTTTATGAAAATTTATCCCCTACCAAATTTAAGCATCCTAAATACAAATGGCAAAATGTTTTAAATTCCAACACTTCAATATGTTTATATAATTATTTTAATTTAAATTCTTCTTACAATAATTGAAAATAATTTGGTAATCAAAGAATTCTCAAAAATTATCTAAAAATTATTCTTTACAATTTTATTATTTGCTAAACTAAAATAGAAGATAAATAAAAATTAAATTTTTAAAAAAACTTATTATTTTTCAATAATATTTAATTTAAAAAAAATAATATACTTACACAAGAATATATAAAAAATATATATTCTTAATGAATAGAAAATATTTTATTTTTTTTATTTTTGAATATAACCCAATGAAAAAATATTTTCAACCAATAATCTACTTACACATTGAATTGACAGATCATCTATATATTTTGGCATATATCAATATGTAAGCGCAGCAATACTCTATGTTTCATTCTGTGCTTTTAAAATTGAGATTTGGACAAAGTAAAAAAACTATATTTGTGCAAATATTTGAGATAAAGAATTTCTTGATTTATAAAAATTTTTACTAATATTATGATGATTAACAAAATAAAAGATGAACAGAGATAGAGCATTGTTATACTTAGAAGAATAATTAAGATGTTTAAGGCTGCGCAAATTACAATAAACTAAGATAGCAAAAGTCATTTGTTGAAATTTAGGAGACTTGAGTGAATGAGATTATAAAATATCTAAGAACAATGAGAGCAACATATTTATGTGA
Source organism: Gastrodia elata (assembly GCA_016760335.1). Classification (NCBI taxonomy): domain Eukaryota; kingdom Viridiplantae; phylum Streptophyta; class Magnoliopsida; order Asparagales; family Orchidaceae; genus Gastrodia; species Gastrodia elata. The sequence continues at coordinate 5,377,222 of CM028681.1, read as the reverse complement.
TGATTAAAAAAACATAAACAGGTGCTTATTCTGAAGCAAATAAGATGGTTCCTGTGTTAAATAAATATATAAAAAATATAATTAAAAAGAAGATTGGAGATTAGGTTGGCAATAATATTATCTTAATCATATGCAAGTATATATAATTACAAAGAATAACTAGATAGCAGACATAATTATAAAATATCTAAGAACATTAAAAAAGTAAAATGCAGTAGTACAAAATTAGATGAAGAGGAATCTTATAAACAAGCACAAGTACATAAATGCATAAAATTTATTAAAATATATAGTGAAAAGTTATACTATAGATTTTTAATAATATAGTTAACATACACATAACAATATTAGCACTCATGACTCATAAACATGCATACACCCTACAAGTTAAAAATTCTCAATTTTAATGCATTCCTATTGAGTTGAGTGCTGCAACCTATTATACACAAATCGTGTCGATTAATTTCTATCAACAATACAAGAGGACTGTTTTTTTTCGGGCCTCGGCAACTCCGGACTACCTACACGACTTGTCAGGAGCGCTGAACGTGTGAAACTATCTTAAGCAGAACTATTAAACATCGAAACACTCTTGATAAGAACTCCAACATTAAGCATGATCAAGTGGGTGTATTTCCAAGATGAGTGAGCCGTTAAAAGAAGTTATCTTCTGGAAATAAAATTGTGAGGCTATTAAGGCTAAAGCGTCTACTATAAAATGCCACACCTCCACAGGAAAATATCCCTAAATCATATCATATGCATGTTGTACGAGGGGATCTAGCCTAATGCACTTTGCATGACCACGGCCAACAAAACACCTGTTGCGTGAAAATAAAGAACATCTAATTCCTGGTTGCCATTCAAGTACGTTAGGACAAGCCAAGTTTCTCACATTCAAATTCTTATCCATCAGCAATCATCATCTGATCACTCAACTTCAGCTCCTATAACAGGACCTCAATCAGTAACATTAGTGATATTCTCTAAAAATCCTTACAAATATATGATGCATTTGGTAACATTATCTGAATAGTTTGTTTTAAAACAAATTCCAAGCACACTTGCTCAAAATCTAAATATTTTACACGCCAAAACACATTCATGCTTTCCTATTAGCATTTGTGGAGATGCAGCTAAAAATTATTGATTTTGATTCTGATTGCTCAAGTAAAGCTTATAATGAACAAGAAACGCGATCAATATTTCATAGATGTTGCATAGGTATATAACTATATTCAAGAAAAAACAAAGAGGCGCACATACATATAAGAAAATAGGTGTCTGCCCATGAACATATCAATCACTGTAATAAAACTATCAAGTATAATGTTACAGACGGATGCTTGAACGGAAAGAAGCATACTCTATTTGCAAAATACATTAGGTTCCCAAAACAGAACTCGAAATCGTACTATAGCATATAATTTAGGGGATTATTAAGAAGACAGCAAAGATATATGCGTATAATAAACAAAGGTAAGAGTAGGAAGAATCACCAAGAAACATGTCATGAGCTCACCATCAATCATCAGCATCATCAACTAACCCCTGGCTTTCAGCTCAGCAAGACGCCTGGACAGATCATCCTCATCAACCTCCTCCTTCTCCTTGGATGTGGGAATGGCATGGGCAGCCGGTTGAGGAAGGCCAACGGAAACCTCAAGGCCATAATCATCAGCAACCTGCTGCATAAGACTATTGACCTCTGTCTCAGGGGTGGAGAGGCTAGTAGATCCGGCCATGGCGCCCTCCATGAACTCAGCCTGAACCTCCATGTTGACGAACTGGCGCTCGAACTGATCCATAGTCTCGGACATCTTCTGGAGGTTGCCTGTGGCAAGGGCGGAGTCAAGCGATTTGACGATCGAGCCCATGGATTTGCCGATGACCTGCATCTTGGCTTGGGTGTCGAGACGCGCGACGACGGCGTCGAGGCGGGAAGCGAGGCGGAGGTAGTTCATCTGCTCGTTCCGCTTTCGGATGGAATTCTCGGCGTAGATCCGGGCGCCGTCCACGTTTCCCTTTTCGATGGCTTTCTTGACCTTGAGCTTCTCCGCCTTCTCGTCCTTCTCGCACTTCCGTGCCTGCCGCTGAAGGCTCTTCGACGTGAATTTGAGCTCCATGATCTGGTTCATCAGCTTCTCCGTGTTCCCCATTTCCGCTTTGAACTTCTCAGATCAGGGCTCGGATCTTGATGCAGAAATCGATTCTTTAGGAAGAAACAGGAACGGATTGCAGAGACCGATATTAGTGAGAGAGACAGAAAGAAAGAGGGAGAGAAATTAGGGTTCCGGCGACGGAGGGAAAAGAGAATCGAACAAGTCTGATCTCTTCGGTTTTTCCTATTTATAGTGTAGTTTAGCCGGCCCAAATTTTGGGCTTAAGCTGATTTAATTGCCTGGCCCAATAATTACTAATGTGGAATATAGCCCATTCTACCTGGCCCAACAATTCACTAGCTTTGTTATGTGGCCCAATTATTAATATGTTTCAATTATATACTCTTTTATTTTAATATACAATTATTAATTAAAACCTTATATATATATATATATATATATATATAAAAGTTATGTACACTCCTATCATACCAAATAAAAGAAATTTATATATATACATTTATATTCACACATAACAAATGAATAAGTTTGAATAAAATATATTATTTCATACCACAATCATATTATATATATAAATGATGTTATAGTTCAGTAGTTGATATTCAGGATTTATTATCTCAAATCATGAATTCAAATCCAACTAATCACACATATAAAAAAATATATAAAAAAAAATTATATATATATGCAATGGAATTTGAAGGCATCAATTGGGTATGAGCTTGAATGGAGGCTTAGCAAATGATGGAGTTGGTTCATAGTTTTCATAATCATTTGTTGTAACCCTAAGAATTCTTTGATGGAGAGCCGTTGCTTCATCTGCAAAAGTCTTCTTTCTCTGTTTAACATTTAAGAATTAGTCATATGTCTATTAATATATGGAAAAAACAAATGTATAAATTGTTTTAAGAAATCTCAATCATCCATTCATTATGGATGTCTAGGATTCATTCCACATTCATCTTAAAACTTCTAGATTAATATGAGATTTTTATAATTGTTAATCACCCATTTAACCTTATTCCTTAGACAATTACAAGCCATAATGAGATACATCTCAACCAAGAAATTACTTATTATAAAAAATTTAGACAGTATGAATGATGTTTTAGCTCAATAACTGAGGCTTAAGACCTATTATCTTCATATTTTAATGATTACACATTTATTTTATATTTTTCTTTCTCATATTATTATTTAAGAGAAATTAAAAAATATTCATCATAAAAAACTTTCATGAAAATAAGAATTTTTTTCATATATTTCATGAATAATCATGAAATTTCTGATAGCATTCCAAATCTTTTTCAAAAGCTCTTGATTTTGTCAACTCTAAAGACACCTCATATCTCTTATACTATTAATTTGAAGAAATTGATATGTTTTGGGGACAATATAACAGCTTTTATATAAAATATATCATTAATCAGCATAAAAATTATACTTTTAATCAGGAAAATCCTATATCTGGATATATACCTCTGTTGAAGAACCCAGAGATCTGCCAATCAGCTTTCTATGCCCCACACCTGCAACAGATCAAGAACACGAACATATAAAGCATAAAATACAAGAAAAAACCACAGAATTCTTATAAACTAACTGCAAATTCAACACTTTTATGAGCAGAATCATCCATTGATGAAACTGTGAATGCGATAAATAGCAGAGGATATGCCCAACCTGCTAATGAAGAAGAAGACAAAGAGACCAATGAGCCAACTATAAGTATGGAGAGAAGTGCGCTGCACTTTGTGATCTCCATTGAAGAGTTCTCCTCAAAAAGTCCCCTTTTTATTATGTCTGGCTTTCCATCGTCGTTCTCCTCCTTCTTTGATACGCAGCAGCGCTTTTAACTGTGACAAGGAAGGCAGTCTCTCTGAATTTTTGTCTTTTTTTTTTTATTCAAAATGATCATAAAGGAATACATTCTCTTAAAAGATTAAAAATAATTCTTTAAAATCCCATAAAACTTCCAATATTTTCTCAAAAATACAAGAAAATAAGCTCAAAAAATACAGTAACATCATTTCTAGTTTTATTTATTGAGAATTACTGTTTAGAATTGTTGATATAATACACATAAAAATTTATTCAATGAAATTTGAATATCATTTCATCATTATTTATTTATTTATATTAAAATAAAAGTAAATATTATTTTTAAAATTTATATTGAAATGTACAAATATTATTTATATATATATATATAATACTCTTTTGTAAGAAAAACGTATTTTCTTAGTCAAAACGGGTATTTTAGTAAGGAATGAGTTGAGAAGTTGTAAGAAACACATTTTCTTAATCAGCAAATTAATTAGTCAAAATGCAAAATGGTATAAAAAGCACATTTTCTTGATTTAAATAATATAATTAGTCAATATGCGTTTAACTAAGTTTCACAGCTTACGCACAAATACTTGAAATTAATTTATTTTTAATTTTTAAGAAAATTGAATTCCTCTTAAAAATAGCATATAGGAACCTTTGAATGTGCTCTTGGAAAGGGAATTTTCAAATAAGGCGCTAAAAATTATGGTATTTGCAAAATAAATAAGCAAATTGTCATAAACATTTTCGATAATACCACATTTGTATTTTTCGAAACAATCTCCATAAAAATTCTTTACTTTATATATAAATAATGAACTTTATTTATAATAACCTAAACTTTAATATTTATAAGGAATTTGTATTCAATTTTCAAGAATACATTCATATTTTAGAATGTCTTTCAATAATTATAATTTTCATCTAATATTTTGAGCATTTTAATCTTCAAGAAATTAAATTAATTATTTTATCCGTATTTACATCATCATCGTATACATATTAAAATGAGAATGACGTGACAATCATATGCATAAATATATAATTTATACAATTGATCAAAAAAAAAAAAAAAAAAAATTAGACATCTTTTATATATATATATATAATTATATCCACAGCTGATCAAAAAAAAATTCCTTTTTTTTTTTATTAAAATATTATAGATAAATAAGTTTGCATGTCGTGCAAGCAAAATTTCATTAGTGGCGGGCACGAAAGAGGGCTGACTAAATATTAATTATTTTCAGATTTTTTTATTATATTAATTAATTCAGAGACCTATTAACAGTAGCATCAGTAAACGTGTTAATACAAACTTTTCATGCACATCAAGCAAATATTTATCCAAATATTATGCAATTTTTAATTTCTTAGGTTACACATTTATTTCCATATTTATATAATATCAATGTCATAGATTTCCATACGGCTAATTTTATTCCTATATTTACTGTTTTATACAAGACATAGCTAAAGTGTTTTACCATATCAAAAAATGATTCAATTATGCAATTATAAATAATGGGAAGCGAATTATAACGAAAAAATAATGATTCAGCTCTCGGATTTATCCCATCTCAAGAGCGCAAGCGAATCGCAGCCATCCAACACTTTTTACTTAATTAGGCACTATAGCCAAAAAATAAAGAGATTATACAAGCTATTTAGAAGTAACTTAACTTAGCCTAATTACTCTTAAACAACTAATGTGTCTTTAATTACCAACACGCTATAATCTAAGATGGAAAAATATGAAGCCCACTAAGAGTATATATTTAAAATACAAATCTTAATCATCCAATGTTTTAGAAAGCTATTTAGGATCCAAATAACAATTTTCACATTTAAATAAAAAAAAAAAAAAAAAAAAAAAAGGAAGTATGCGTCTGCTGCGTTCAAGAGTATGTGTGGTGCCTGTGGCGATCTTTGTCCCGAGAAGAGTGAGAGCTGTGGTACTCTGCGCGCATTCAGAAAAAGAAACATCGAATTTTATTATTGTTAATTATTACTATTAATTAAAATTTAATGAGATAAACACTTTAATTATCTTAAATTTCATCCATTCAAGTATAAACACTAATCATAATTATAAATAATACTTCAAACGGTGTGAAATTGAAGATAACAGTGCAGCTTAGGTGTGGGATGTGTATATAAAACGATTTACGTGCTGCTGCTGCATGTTTGTGGAAATCTCTATAAACAAATAAAAGCTTAAGACATGACTTACCCCGCGATGAATGGTGCCTGTGTTTTTCTGTGTGGCCTGTCATTAAGAACAGAGGCAATCATTATAACAATATCATCTGTGTATACCTTTTGCAAGATTATATATATATATATATATATGAAAAATGCTAAACCTACAAAAAAAAAAAAAAAAAAAGCCAAAAATATATATATTCAGGATCAATAGAGAATTTTATTGGTACTTTAACATTGCTTTATACCTGAGTGTGGGTGTGTATATATATGTATATGTATGTATATTTGCTAAGAAAGCAGGTAGCAAGGAAGGCACCTGAGGATTTGTCCTTGGAGCGATGGCGGTTCTCCTTCTCTCTGTCCCTATCAGACTCCCTGCCCCTGCTGTCACGATCGGAATCCTTCCCCCTACTTTCTCGATCGCGCTCCCTCGCCTTCAACCTCTCCCGTTCTCTTTCGCGGTTCCTCTCTGCGTTATATTCCGACGTACGGTCACCCCTCGAGTTTTCAACATCGTCTTCTTTAGCATCAGCTTCAGCAAGGATCATTTTAGTATCCTCATCACTCTTCCTGGATTCATTTAATTTGTCCAGAGCTGCCTTAACCACTGCATCCTGACTACTAGTTGATTTTGGAGTGCTGGAGTCATTAGCAGCAGCACCATTAACAGGATTTTCCTAAACATAAATAAGAACATCAAGCAAAGTGCAGCAAAAAGAGCACTAACGTGACTTAGATTAAAAAACTAACAGAATTAAACACCTTAGAAATATGAGCTTGTAAGGCAGGCATCCGGGTGATAGACGTGAAAGAATCAATATCCTTGTAGACGGGTACATATTGTGCCTTAGGGAGACTGTAGAGATGAGCCAGAACTCTGCACACTTCCTCAATTCCAGCCTGATCAGCATCAAAAACAAGCCACCACGGTGGATTCTCGGGGAGAGGAACCCCGAACCTACGGGCCGCGATGTATACAACTCCACATGCAACAACTTCGCTCTTAAAACGAACGCATAGATTTGTTCTCAGGCTACAAAAAAAATATGGCAAAATGAAAGCTGAGGCAACATAAATATCATTTCTAATATAAGCAATGTTGGAATCAATTAAAAGTTTAACAAGGAGTATAAAAAATAACACAAAATCTATGGTTAAATCTTAAGAAGAATGATATATATATTTATAATAGAAAAATTTTAAAATTTACATCATGAGATTTAAGAATGAAGCTAATTTTATATAGAATTTAATAGCTAATTGTATTTATAATGTAGTCAAAAAAATTGTGCCTAATTATTTAGATGCTTACAGCAAAAATAAGTAAAAGGTTGTAACTATAATAATAATACAAGTCAGTTTAGTACTTACAAAATTAATAGCAAGTGCATTTTCATTTAACAGATTAGTAAAATTTAGATATGGAATGCTCTAAAAAAATTAGAAAAGTTGTAAGATCAAATGACACTCTTGTTATTTAATGCTCGAATTAGGAAGAAAATATTTTGCTCACAAGTTATTTAATATAAATTGAAGATAAATGATGTCAACCGAGTGGAGTAATGTTATACATATTTATAAAAAAAACAACGATGTTTAAGACTGCAAAATTATAATGAAATTAAATAACAAGCCACGTGTTGAAAAACTTCTTGGTGATTGGATACAAATTATGAAATCATACCAGAATTCACAAAATATTACAAGCTACAATATGTAAATGAGAGTGGAGACTGTTTGTAATATTCATAATGCATGCTTAAAACTCTGAAGAGCCCATTTTGAAAGTGTTCGTACCTTAAGCAAGCAGAACTACTATAAATATCTCTCTTGTCAGCTATTGTCTTTACATACTCATAGTTGTTTTTACGGGCATTATAAATCACGAACCACTAATATAGCAATCCAAGAATCACTCAATCAGCCCTGGGACCAAATAGTTCTCAACACTACATTTATTTTCACATAAATAGTAAAATAAAGGATGATCTGATTATATCTTCTGGAGTGTTACCCCACCCAATATCAAAAAGAAATTTTTATAGAGCAGCAACAAGGCCATGAATATATATTGACAGAATGTTGGCCAGCAAAGAAGAAATTATTTAAAACGTAAGTGTTACAAAGATGAGAACAAGTATAAATAGCTCACACTTAGGGTAATCTCATTTGATTTTTGTCGTATGCATTAGGCTACGACCAATAATTTAGGACAAGGATGAATGCATACGCAAGTGCATATTTTCTTCTGGTTGATTAGCATAGCATAATGACACGTATCAAAATGGTTGCAAGGGCATGCATTTGCCTGGCTCGATGAATTAGCTTAATATAACCAATCTAATTCTACCAAACAACAAACAAATTTGATTGAAGCCAGGCCAAGGTAATCTAATTTCAATTCGATTAAGCCAAACAAAAAAAATTCAATGACATAAATCCTGAATTAAATTGGATGTGCAAAAAGTAGATTAAAAATTATAATTTCAATATAAGATTGGAAATCTAGGCTAGACTCAACAACATGAATTGTAGATTCAAGTAAGATTTTATAATTATCCACTCAAACCAGATTTAGCTTCCACGACAATCTACTTTGGTTTGAATTTTTCATTCGCAAACACAATTAAGTTTTTTTTGGATATACACTGAAAGATAAGCTGATCCTCCGTAAACGAGTTTATTTACACAACAGTATGTATATCATTTAAATTTTTAGTTTAGTTCTATTGCAAGACACTCATTGTATCAAGATGAACAAGTAAATCGACCCTGTAAAGTTAGTACTTTGAGGCTTACGCATACAACTATTTGTTAATCTCCATAGCACAATATCCTAATTCTTACTTGCACTGTTCGTTTCATATTTGTAAGCTTCACAAAGTTCTATAAAGCCTGCCTTTGTACAACAAAATGTCAATGGCAAGCGATGAGAGAAAACACAGCTCTTAAATATCATAATTTCATGGTACATTATAGACAAAGAATAAGAATCTAAGGAAATACTATGATGATATCCTCAGAACCCAAATAATGCAATTTGCTATAAAGTAAAATTTGAAAATCAAGCTTGAAATGCAGAAACATTCTTAGTTGCAGATTAAAAAAGAATATGAAAACCAACAATTGTTTTGAAGCTCCAGTAAATATAGACGTCCTAAAGAGGTTTAGGTTTAACTATAGATCGATATATACAGGTTAGAGATTGTCACTGAACCGCTTACTGCTTAGGGTATGTAGGGGGTCATCAAATCCTTGATGTTGTGGGGGTGCGTGCTGGAAGGCATAAATTTGGTATTCATTAAGAAAAGGAAGGAAGAAGATAGAAACTTTGCACGACTGAGGTGTTCAATACTAAATTTTCAGCAACAAAAAAGAAGAGAAAATAAACTTCAAATAAAGAAGATAGATATGCAACTCAACTGAACGTACATTATTCGCTCTATATAAAGTAATTAAAATAAACATCCATTTAAATATAAAGAAAAAGACCAGTACCAAAAAAAATTGAGAAAAACAAAAAGAAATGGGCAAGAAAAATATCTAAACCGTAAATTCAAAAAATATGACAACTAGACTTGCTAAATTAAAGATCCAATAAATAATGATCTTCATTAACATCTGTTAATTGTATATGATACACAGACAAGTTCCAAAACACATCCGCTTGTAGTTAGGACGTGAGAATCGAGGAAGAAGCACCGCTAAAACAAAATTAAATTGGATAGGCACATCTGTAATTTAATTTTTATTCGGTGCACCAATTCACCTACAAGGGATTATGGCATCTACTTATTTGTCTTTTAGTTCTCTAGTTCAATTATTTCTCCTCCAATCATATGGTATCACAACAAGAGTATACCACATAAAATCTTGTATGCTTATGATGTAATTCTATGATTATATTTGCTTATTCTCTGCTGTTTGGTTGCCCCATGATGATAGCACAATTGAACATTCATCATAAAGCAGCATAAATAACTAGAGAGTGAAGCTAAAGCCTTATATCATATAAATCCTTGAGATTAAAAGCCCCATGGGTATCATAAAATTTAATTTATAAATCATTGAAGCAGCAGTCCCACAAGTAGAGTAGTTTGTAAGAAGACAGTTAGCTAAACTTTCCCAAATTCAGAAGTTCGATAATCTCCAACGACTGTCAACTGCATGTCACCTTGTTTGAGTAACCCCAGATTTTACACGTCTCCAAAGAATCCAAGTAAAGATGCCAAAACATTTGAGATCAGCAAATTAAAATTAGATGTATCAGTCACCCACCTGAGTTAGGAGTGAAAACCTTGCACCGGGAAATCTTCTAGAAAACCCTATGATCGGGGTTTGACCGCTGAGAATTACCGAATCAAACACAAAATATACCAGCACAAAACTAAAGAGCAATTACAACACAAACAATCACAAATATACAAGCATACAAACACAAGAAATTACATAAAACTCCAAGAATAAGAAAAACCTCGATTCCAGGGGCTAGAGTCGGTTATTAGAGAACTTCAGCCTCTCTTCAATTCAAGCATGTCATCTAGAAAGAAGTCCATCCCACACAAGGAGGCCGAGGCCTCCACATCCGGTGGAGCCTTCAATAAGAAGAGGTTCTCCTCCGTCGAGGCTGAACAAAAGTTCACCATAGTTTCTTCTCGGCGGAAGTTGAACCCCGAAAAAAGTTTCAAGGGGGTCCCTCTGAACAAGTTGATCCCCAGGGATGGAGGGAGCTGGTGACCACCCAATCCAACTCATACCCGACCTTGGTTTAGGAAGTTTACGCCAACGCCATTAACTCAGCGGGGCGTAAAATTTTTGTACGGGGAAGGGGAGTAATTTTTGGGCTCGAGCAAATCGAGCAATTTTACGGGTTGAGGGAGGTTGAGGACTGCTCATATTTAACCCTTATTGAATCTCGTTATGACCCGGAAGCACTCGCGAGTGAACTCGTCCGCAATAATGCGGATTGGAGAGGAAATCTGGCCAACATTCCTTGAGCCCTAACGGACTCGAGCTGTGCTTGGCTGGTTTTCATCTCCAGCTTCATCATGAAGACGGGGCACCTCAGTAGAGTGACCCGTTCTAGGGCGCTGCTCATGTGTGCGCTCCAAAGGCCCGTAGAAATTCGTATCTCCGGCATCATTCTTGAGCAGCTCTAGAACGCCCTGCACAGGTCCTGCGCTGCGCTTGCTTTCGGGTCGTTAATATCGGGCATCTATCTAGCCCAACGGGTCAAGATTTTCTCCTCCGACACCATTGTTCCCCATAGTGCCCCTCTTGTGCGAACAAATCTGAATGTCTGTTCCCAAGAACGGAAGCAGGCCAAGAAGAGGAGGGAGAAGAAGGAGAAGCCCCAGCGTCCACCAGCCGTACATTCTCAGAAAAACTGTTGCTGCGAATCTACGCTCAACAAACTGACTTGGGAAAGGCGATGGCCACCGACATGCGGTTTTGCAAGAAATAAATTGCCCGGCAGCGCGAGTTCCAATCGGAATTCCATGAAGCCCTTAGAATGATGTTCCAGGATTGGAGCTTGCAAGGAGATCCAGATGAATCAGTGCTACCGCAACCACCTGTCGACAATCCTATTCCAGACACCTGTTGGCCTTGTGACTACACCTACCAGGACGTGGGAGAGGAGGACGAGGAGGAAGGCGAGAATGATGAGTAAAATAAATTGTTTTTTTCTTATTTTCTTGTTTTCATTTTCTTTTTTGTATTTTGACCTTTTTAAATGAATGAATTATGGATTCTCCTATTTTCCCAAATTTTCTACAATTTGCAAAGAAATAATTTTTTCTGAACTTTTCAAAGCATGAATATCAAGAAAATATCAAGTAGAATATTAAAAGTTAACCAAAACTTGCTTAACGAAAAGCGACAACAAATTGGCAACACTAAATCATCAAAACAAAGGAATAGTCTCTGGTTGTATCTAGTCCCCAAATATTTAATAAGATCAATGCTAAGGTCTAAGTGTGGGGGAAAATTGTGAACCCAAAACTAGTGATCGAAAAAATTGAGTGAGCTAGGCTCCTGTAGGATTTCGTGATCACAAAGAACTGGAAAAAGGGATGAAGAAAAATATCTCTCCCTAAAGCTGAAAAAGGAAAGAAAACAAAAACAGGAATGAAGAAAAATATCTCTCCCAAGAAATAAAATAAAACATGATGAAAAATATCTCTCCTGAAAATTGAATATCTTTGTGATTTTTAAGAATGAGCACATATAGCACAAAACTCTTGGTCACTCACAACCTCACTAGTTTAGGGAATTCTAAAGAACCTCTTCCATCATGAAGTATCATGCATTGCAAACTTAAAATTGGAGACTAGACAAGCAACCAAGGATTATAACGGAGTTAGAAATGTTTAGGTGCTGCACAATTTGCTAAATCATTTCAGTTACACAAGTTTTGAATGATAAAAACCATCCAATTAATATTAAAACTTTGACTCTCATACTTGAAAAACAGAAAAATTATTTTTTGAGCTTACTCGAGGACAAGCAAGAATCTAAGTGTGAGGGTGTAATGAATCCATAATTTATACCATAAACAAAGGAAAATCTCATTCAAGTTCATATTAGAAACAACCTACTTTGATAAAATTCTGCTTATTTTAGGAAAAATAAGAGCACAACAAATTCTAGGAGAATCTGGAGTTTTTGTGCAAATTCTGGAATAAAACCGCTGCAACGCGCCACGGCGCACTCCGGCTACTGACAAGCAGAAGGCACTAATCTAAAGGGATTTCTAAAATCTGGAGCATTTCCGCTACAGCGCACCATAGCGCGTTACCGCGGAGGAAGAATTGAACTTAAATCACTACAGCGCGTTACCGCGGGTAAGTTTTTGAATTTCAACCGCTGCAGCGCGCTACTGCGAGTAATTTTTCGAACTTAATTCGCTACAGCGCGCTGCGTGCAGCACGCGACCGCGGATGAAACCTTAAGGGCTCAGCAGACTCAAACTTGGAAACCTAGCTGCTACAGCACGCTACAACAAGTTTTCGAACTTAACTCGCTACAGCACGCTACAACGCGCCACAGCGCGCTACCGCGAATCAAGTTGAAAGATAAAGACGCTGCAGCGCGCTAAAGCGGGCGCCGCTTTTTCTGTCTTTTCAAGGAATTAATTGAAGGTAGGACAAGACCCCATCCAGCTGCTTGTCTCCCAGCTGACGTATCCTCTGCCAATAGCTTATTTTAAGAGAAAAATATGTTTTTTTGAAATGATTACAAGATTTAAAATTGCAAAAAGTAGAAATCATTTCATGCATCAAGTGGGATTTGCACTCATTCCAGCAGAAATTATGGAGGGAAAAGAGCAGAATTTGAATACAAGGCAATGGAGAATGACTCCTCTATAAATGCAACCTCTCTTCACAAGAGAATGGTTCCCAATTTTCACTCTAAAATTCCAGATTTTTAGGAGCTGCATAGAAGAAGAATGAGACCTCTCCAATGGAGATTGAAGAGGCCATTGCAAGAGGAGAAAGAAGTAAAAGCTGCACTAGGGAGCTAAAGGAAAGGAAGAGAGGAAGAAAAGGAAAGATCCAGAGAACCCCATTAAGGGTTGTTCCTAGTACACTCCTAATTTTACTTTCAATTTTTTTTAGTGAATTATGAAAGAATCTTCATGTTTGTATGTTTTTTTTTTATCTCAGCTGTAATGAAAGGCTAGACCCCCTTGGGAGGGTTGGGCTGAGTCCATTGTGAAATGTAAGGAGCTTAATGAATATTGGAGAGCTTTTGCAAGCAGTTAATAAAAAAAATTATGTTTGAATGACTTAATGAAATCACTCAAAAATCATGCTGTGGACTAAATGGAAAAAATATGTTAAGAAAATATAATTATAAATATGAACATCAAAATAAAAGTCTTGTGCTCTATAGCTCACAACTTGGTTTAAGAGCTGGACATATGTGCGTTAGTGCTTAAAACTATGTGAGAAGTTCTTGAGCCTAACTGCACCATGCTCCAAGCTCAATCAAAAGGTCAAAACGTGTGAGCTAAGACCCACTATCGTAGCTCCGTTACTCAGCATACGTGAAAGGAAAAAGAGGATTCATTGAGAGCTCATGGATGAAGTGACATAGTCCATGGAGCCCAATAAAATCACTTCCTTATCTGAACTGCGTGTGATGCTCGTTAGTGGAATCAACGCTCGTGAGATCGCCGAATTAAAATTACTATCTTGAACACCTAGACTTAGGAAAACTAAGATGCTGTAATTGTGATCTCATGAGAATCTTTGTGTTGAAATAGAAACCTAGTGTGTTCATTTCATGCATAAGATTTGAACTTGTAGGTATTAGATGACAACTCTAAGGAATATAATGTGCACTTGATTATTTGGCATGACTATGAAAGAATGAAAGGTGCTTGAGAAGTAATTCAACATGAGTCCCTATCGATTCACATGGAGGAAACTCAACTCTCTCTAAATCAAATAGTTTCTTAACTCTAAATTTTGCTTTGTTAACGGAACCAAATCAAAAACTGAAATCATACCGTTTAAACATTATTGAGTATTCCCGCCTGGGCTAACATTTCCGTGGGTGCTTGAACGCCCGCATTTCTATAGCAAGGGCGCCTAAGGGCACTTTAGCTCCAGACCTTCTGCCTACTGGGCACTTAATGGTGCCTGAGCGCCAGAGCTTCTGTCGACTCCTTTGGTGATTCAATTGGTCTCCACACCATAACAATGAAAACAACTAAGCCACAGCAGGGATTCCAATAAAAGGACAAGTGCCACAAAAACAAAATAGAAAATCAACTTGAAACTTGAAATAATACAAAAGTCTTTTTTAATAGTTTATAGAGAATGCTAGGAATAAAATATTCTCATCAAAAAGGGAACTAAAAATTCGACTTCGTGTAAGAAAATACCTCTTGGAAATGAACCAGAGGAAGATAAATTTTATTATAATTTAAGCTAAGCAGAAGACTTATTTGAGATTCATTGGTTAAAATGTCTTGGGACGCACCTTAAAAGATGAAGATTCTCAAAATGCACCTTAGGCCATAGGTTGATCAATTAAGACTTGTAATTTTTTTCACCAAGCAAATTTGTTCCAAATGTCAAACCTTGGATGAACAAAAATTTAAGTTTTACAGGGAGATAAGATTCATTGACAAACTTTATGAGATTAACAATAAAAATTTAAAGAATAGAAAAATTGGATGTTCCTCTTCCAAATATCAACCTTCCTAGTTAATGCAATCAGAATTCTGAAGATTAAAACTCATTATTGACCACATCACCTTATTCCAAGAAATCTCCCCTCCCCTAAAAAACCAATTTCTCTTGTAAAGTATGATAGAAAAAAATTATAAAAAAATAATCTCTTGACTCTTGCAAAATATTCAAAATAGTACTTAACTCTAGTAAATATATATTTTTTGTCCCTTAGCTTTTGTTTAAGTGTTTTTTTGTCCCTACCATTAAATCACAAGTCTCTTCCAATAAATTTGTGTCTTTCAATCGAAATCAACTGCTGGAACGAGCCACTGAATAGACTATTGGAATCGATCATTGGAATCCAGCGGCCGATTTCGGCTCCTGGAACTGGCTGCTTGCAGCTGGAATCAACCGTTGGATTCCAGCAACCGACTCTAGCTATTTAACAGAAGGAACTAGGAGTAACTACAAGGACCAAAAAAATACTTGAACAAAGGTTAATGAGCTAAAAAAGATATTTACAAGAGTTGAGGAGTCTTTTGAACATTTTGCAATAGTCAAGGGACCATTTTGATAATTATTTTCTAAATAATACAAAGCATTAATTTGCTATTTTCCCTACGAGAGCTAATTGTTAACAATAATTGTGATGAGCAGCTCATTAAGAAATGTCAACATAAAATTAAATGACATCAAAGCTATGATTCTTAAAGAGGATATTTATATAAAAGAATTAATGAAATCATCTAGTTCAGCCTGACTCAAGGGGGTAGGACAAAACAATTATAAATTAAACTAAAAAAAAAATTAATAAAAAAAATGTAAGGTTGTGTTGGAATTGCAATAAAAAGGGTGCTTACGAAATTAGTGCAAAGTGCTGAAAAAAAAAAGTAACTAATGGAAGGAAGATGCCTCCACTTGTTCAATTGGAAAAGACTGTTAATACTCTTAGTTTAATGTGTTAAAAGTCCAACAGAGTCACGAATTCGAATTTAGGTGCATTGTTTCATTCTTTCCCTTGCAGAAAATTGTTATACAAGGAAGATGACAATGCCTATTTTGTAATGCTACAGTGCTTGATAACGTGTGAAAACAGATAATAGCAATCCAAATTGTGAACAAGATATAGCGAATTAACAGCAGATGTGGCGTGTTCTAACTTAAGAGCGAATTTATTCAAAAAGCCAGTTTGACAGTTATAGCCACATAGCAATGTTTGGTGGTGATTGTTAAGAAGTTACCAAAAGAGCATTGATCACGATCAGAAGAAAGAAGATTAGAACACATTTATGTTGTAAATAACAAAGGTATTGTGACAATCGAAGATGATGGAAGATCCAAATTATAACATTGAAGATTAGGCCGCATGAGCAAAAGCTAATGAACATAATGATAAAAACTAAAAACTTATAAATCATATGTTTTTGAACTTAAAGTGAAAGGATTACATACCTGGCAAGCAAAGAAGAGTTATGTTCTTGAAGAGCCCAAGGACCTCTATTATTAACCTCTAAAGATAATGAGAATATTGAAATGAAGATAACGAGATTGTTAAAAAGTATAGCAAGTTAAAGAAAAATGTAAATATGGTAAAGACAGTCTTAACAAAAAAAAAACTTATTTTGTGTTCATAAAACCTTATATCATATTATTGGAAATTAAAAAAAAATGAAGGATAAAAATACACTGTTAATAACATAGTAAATAGGTCACTTAAATAACATGAATGGAAACTAAATAGATGAAAAGGGACTATTGCATAAACAGCTTTTAATCCAAAATAAATTTGTGCCAGATAAAATATTTGTTCAAGATTTTAAGCAGACACGAGCAATCTGAACTAGTCGTACGCATTTGCCTGGTATTGTCTTGGTCTTATCTCATAGATAGGCTATAAAGTTAATGATTTCCAAGCTAAGTACAAGGCATGTCGTACAGAGTCAATGAGGTTCCTTCAGCTTTCAGCTTTACTTCCATTTTCAAGAAGTAAACAAACAACTTTGCTTTTCCTACCACTGTTTCATGCATAAGAACTAAACCTAATACTATTCAACATCGCAAATACCTCCATAACAGGAATCTCTAAAAAAAATTGATAGGACACATCGCCCAACTGCCGAGAAAGAGAGAAATGCAGACAACATCTGACACCATCTTCGCCGAGATGAAAACCAAAGTAGAGCACGTTGGATGGCAACACGTGGAAACAAAAGGCGAGCTGAAGAACTGCACTATCTCAACTGGAGTCGTTGTCGGGTAATGCTAGGTCCAAGTGGTTACGAAAGAGCCAGCAAGTATACTGTGGTACCGCCCAAACTCACTCCACCCTGAATGAGCTCCACTGCCTGAAATTCTATTGCAAAGAGTTCTTGGGCGACAAAGCATCAACAAGCTCAACAACTTGGAGTAATTAAATTAAACCCTAATCAAATTAAATTTTTATTTAATTATTCTGTTGAGTAATCCAAGTATAATAAATAACAATACAATGATATTATCCAAACATCAATAATAGTAGTATCACAGTGCATTAGTCAAACGATAACATCAACTTTCTCTGCCTCTACTTTAAATAGCAGCTTTACAGCAGCTTCTTTCGTAAAAACTTGTTAGCTTTTTCAAGTAGCTACTGTTGTCTCAAACGGAGGCTGAATGCACTGTCAAGTGCACAGTGTCAACAATGGAAAGAGGGTGAGGGGGCAATGTCACAATGTCAACAATAGGCAAGTTGTCAGTCATTGGTAGGTAGTGAAGGCCTGCGACAACATAGTTATTTTTATTCAATAAACAATGGAAAACACTTATGCCACATTTTGAAAGTTGTTTCGTTTCAAAAAAGAAATTTTCAGAGATGTTGCCTCTTTAAGAAACAGATAGAAAGTACCTCCAAATGACAGAAAACAAACAAATTAGAACTTTATATAAAACACAATAACAAGAAAATTTCCCCAAATGCAGAGATATTATATGAAACAAGTCTTCTACTAAGATTCATGCAAAAAAAAGTATTGAGGTATGCCCAAATACATAATGTACTATATAACTGGCTATCCAAACATCCAAATGGAGTCATACCAAATATAGACTCAAATATATAATGCCAAATCATAGCAAATATATATATATATAACACATCTGTTTAAAATGCCAGCATAATCAAACAAAACTAAATCCGAACCAATTTACTCTTATATTATACATAAAACTAAGAACTCAGTGATAGATAGCATGTTGGCAGAACTAATTGAATATAAAAGATGTCTATAGAAACTCAAATTTATAAATGAGCACATTATGCCAATGAAATGTACCTATCATTAGCAAGGTTCCAAGCTTCCTGTCTAAGATCCAGAGGAGCTCCAAGAGTTACCAAGTAATTTGATATAAACTTGTGAGGATGCTCAACATGGCAGATAAACCCCATTTCCTTTAACAAATGTCTCTCCGTTCTAATTAGATCATTCTTCAAGTCTGAATATTTCTGTGATTATAACAGAGAGCAAGATCAGTATTTAACAAAATATGCATGAGCTGAGCTTAAAAAAAACTAAACAGAAAAAGCATTATGTTATTCTTCCATAGCAGTATGTGATAAAACCATGAAACTGACTAAAAATACAATTGGAAAGTGAGATAAAGTTACATCAGCTATGTATAGCAAATGGCATAACCAAAATAGTATTTGCACTAGTATGTCTATTTGGTTCAATGCTAAGTATATGAAGCATTCTCTAGAAAACAATATTACTCATAAAGATATTCAAACTTTCATTGATTTTTGGGTTTGTCACAACAGCATATTAATTAAAATAATTGACCTTTTTTTCCTCCTTTTTCCCTCTTAACTCGAACAAGAGTAAATCATCTAGCAGCCATCTAATTTAATTTCTAATCAATAACATTAAAATTGCCTACTAATGATATTCAAAGTATCTCAATGTGAGATATAGCATGAAATTAATTAGCATTAATCATATATAAGTATTTAATCAAGCATCCCTTAAACAAAGTTTAATACAAAAACATATAAATTCAAAATCGCAGAGCACCTGCAGAAACACCAACCTTAGAATTGACATCCAAATGCTCAATCTGTAAACTCTCCCTTCTACACTCCATCCGGTGAAAAACCATTAGAATATACTTTGCTTTTCGAGGGCTCTCCTCAAGTTTCGAGGCCAACCATACACAACTAGCAGCTACCCTCTGCATAATCAAGAGAATATAAAGAACAAAAGACAGCAACAAGTAACATAATCTAAGTGAAACCCTAGTACATTCTTGCCATCAAAAAAAAAAAAAACAAGCACGCAAACAAAAAGCTATACCTTAACACTGAAACGTGCAAAAGACTTTTTGCAGTAGAACCGATGGAATAGAACCTGCCCAGTCGCCATGACTGCTTGAGGTCTACCAGAGTCAAGACCGTTATAAGCAAAAGCGAACTGAAATAAACGAAACTTTTTGAACTATCAACAAAAAAATAGATTAACCTGGAAGATATGGCATTAAACCGGAATTAAAAAAAAGGATACAGTCTGAGAAGAACACCGCTCTCCTGAATGAGATCGCATCCATAAATCCGCAACATCGTCTCCGTATCTTCATCGATTCCATCTTTCCGCGAAGGGGAATTCTTCAGCTCTTCGTCGGTGAGGTAGAAGTTATCGATTGCAGTGTAGATCATTGCAATAAAGAGAAAATTGTTCTTCAACTCACGAGAAATGTATAAAAGGCGTGACTTGGAAACACGGTGTGATTAGGGTTTTGTAATCAGATTTGATTTATTCCCAAAATAAAAACAGGTTTATTAGGATTTTTAAGTTTAAATAAATGGGTAAATTATTTATAAAACACTTAATTTATAAATATTATCACCTCTAATATAAATATTATCGACCTGACATTCTAATCTTGAAAACCAAACAAATATATCGCTTCTAACTAACACTTTTAAAATGCCGCTTACCCGCGAGACTATTCCCGGGTTGAGTTGCACTAAAAGTAGATCGTCGCTTGCAGGGCGGAGTCGCCTTCACCCGAACGCGTCTTGCGGAGAGGAGTTGCCTTCACTCGACGGGCTGATCAACCTCGCCCAGATCTAATATATAGATGTTTCAATTGCCGAATGCTTGCGGGATGGCGCTGGTGGAACTATAGAAGATTATTATGGCATAGGTGGTGAGATCGCGTCTGAATACAATTCCTCGGATCTCCATCTCTCGCTCTGAATTACTCCGCATCTGCCTTGAAGAATTGAACTCGGACGAACCTAAGATCACTCTCTCTCTCTCCATGAATCTAACTCCGTCATCGCCTCTGAAGCTAGCAGGTCCTTCAGCCCGATCTCCACGGAGAGCCTAAAGGTGGCTGCTGCACGTGAGACGGTCGGAAACAGCACCCGCGCTAAAAGGGTGAAGGTGACTCCTCTCCTCAAGCAACGATGCACCTTGCCACGGGAGTAGACTCTCTAGAATGGATTAAACTGCGTTCTCAAGTTTGGTTAGAGTGGCATATTTGGTTATTTCTTAATATTAAAATGTTATGTGTGTAATATTTAAAAATTAAGTGTTTTATAGGAAATAATATAATGTACTAATTGGATTTGAATATTATTTAATTTATACTTATTTATTTATATTAAACAAAATAAATATTATTTTAAAAATTTGTATTAAAATGTTGTACAAATTTAATTGGATGAATTTTTTTTAGTGTCATATCAACAGGTCTAAAAAATATTTCTAATAAAATATTTAGTTAATTAAATATTCTAATGAATTTGATTAATGAATTTAACACTAAATTTAAATCTACCAATTATATTGGGACACTGAGAAGGGCATCGACCAGGGTAATATCTATGGTTTTCTTGGTAGAGAAATACTATTTAGATATATCGATGTGATACTTAGAAAAATCTATTCAATAAAATTTGAATATTATTTCAATATAAATTTTAAAAATAATATTTATATTATTTTAATATAAATAAATAAATACTAATAAAATAATCTCTAAATTCTATTGGATAAATTTTTTTAAATATTATATCAATAAGTCTAAATAATATTTCAGGTAATTCCTGAGCAGAAGATTACTCCTTTTTTGTTTACTTTTTTTTTAATATTTGCTCTTATTATCCCATAACTAGATATAATGGCATTATATTTTTTCTAATTCGAATGACTTTCGTCGGTGAATCGAATGAGAATCGATCCCTTCGAAAGAATCCAGTGAGAATGAATCAAACACCATTTGTTAAAGGTGAATCGAGCTGAACAAACATGGAAGCTTCATGCCTTCGTTTGATTCGTCAGAGTGATTTGTGGCTTTGTGCCTACATGCTTTGGATTGGTGCCTTCGTGAGTTCGATTTGTGCCTTCAAGTTGAAGGAATAGACATATTCTCTATTCGCTCTATTTGTGGATTCATGCAATTTATCGGAGCTCTGCGAACAATTTGTGCCTTCGTGAGAACGAGCTTCGAATGTCTTCTTCAATCGATTTGTGTCTTCGTATGATTCGTCGGAGCTTCAAACGTCGGCGAATGATTCATAACTTTTTGAGAACAAGCTTTGAACGCCTGCTTCGAACGATTCGTGCCTTTGCGAGATTTGCCGGAGCTTCGAATGATCTCCATCGTCTTTGAACTTCAGACGAAGCTCTGCTGCGTTGTGTTGGATTCCTCCGCGTAAAACAAAAAATCGGTCTATTTGGCCGAAAAAAAACAATTTCAGATAAAAATGTTTATTTTAAGCAAGAACTGCTTCATGCCAAACAACCCTCGAGTCAATAAGCACTCGTTAATGATCTTTCACCAAAGCAAATGTCCCAACATTACTTGTTACAAACCACCATAACCTAAGAGAATGAAGTGAAATAATTGAATTAATATCAAACACTTTTGTAGAATAATTAATAGCATCCAATAACAAAATACCAATGAACAATTATAACCAAAGCTGCAAAGGTGCCAACATTAATGGCGAACCGCACTTATTAATCACATAATTGAGTCAAAATCAAACACTTTCAGAATAATGAACATCATCTACATTGGATCAATATTCATTGACAACGCTGCAGTACTTCCTGATCTCACCTTGGCTTCCCGTCAGAACTTGGATATTTCCCATCTTGGTGATAGATTTCCTGAAAGCATTGTAGAAGTAAATTGGATCTTTCAGCTTTAAGATGAGATTACGCGCCTTGGTGTTAGTGAGCAGCGTTGCATCAGAATTGAAGAGACCCTTGTGATTTGCAAGGTTGCTGTAGTACTGTGAGTCGAAGTCTTTTGGGCTAACTGGGTCTAATTCCACTGTGGTTGTAATATCCGAGGGCCCTCTGCACTGGGATTTAAGGTGTGCCGCATATCTAGGGTTGAGAGATGGGTCTGTGTCCCCGCTCCCACTGAAGTTGTAAAGCCGATTGCTAAATAAAGCACAGTTCCCAAATCCTATCGTATGCCCACCTGCACATATGTAAAATATTTTGAAAAAAAATCGTAGCTTTGCCTTGTATTCTAATTTAATATGATGCAAAAGTTTTTACCTGAAAGAACGACGAGATCGTCGGCATCGAGGCCCTTAGAATTAAAAGCTTTGGAGAGGGCTTCGAAGTTGAGTAAAGGGGAAGGGATTTCCTGCAAAGCCAGACTCGCATTCGACATTCTGCCATCCTTCCTTCCCAGCTTAACATCCCACAAATCTCCCCTAAACTGGCCGTTAATCTCTTCATTAGTTCCTTAATAATCATGTAATTAACTTCCCCTGAATAGATTAATCTTCACCTGAAAAGAGACGGAGTCCCTGGCTGCCAGAGCCAGAATGTCCGCGCAGGAGACGGTGTTAGGGCAAGCTTCCTCCAACGCCGCTTTCACCTCATCTATGACTTCGAATCCTCTCAGGCTTGCGTTCGGAATCGAGTCTTTTTCGGCGGTGTTTTCGGCCGTCGAGTTGATCAGGATCGAACCATCGCAGCCCTGTAAATTAGGGCATCGTCATAAGCGCGGAAGGAATGGATAATGCCCGAAATTATTTTTTTCAATGTTAAATATTAAAGTTCTTAAAGTTGTAATATTTGATTAAATAATTGATAAAATTTAGAAAAAATTAAAATTTATGATTTTTCTTAAAATTTTATTTATTTATGAAAAATGTTACATAGCTCCTAAATATTTCTCAAAAAATATGGATGAATAAGATTTAAAATTAAAAAATATATTTTTATGAGCCCCACGAACAAAAGTAAATTTAATAATATTTTTATTTCACTTAACTCTTAAATTCTAATCATCCATACTTTTTGGGAGATATTTAAAAACTATGAATTTATTAATTAAAATAGCAAATTTTTTAATAATACCAAATTATGGTAATAAAAATGAAATATATATTATGAAAGATAAAAAATTTCGAAGCTTACTTAATTACTTTTAATGAATTTTTAATTAGGATTAGAACTAACAAATTTTAATTATTATAAATAAAATAATATACTTAGACACATCAATAAGAATAATTACTTTATATTATACACCCAAATAATCTAAAACTCGAAATTAAAATTCAACTTTATTAGAATTTGAGATATTTTAATTCGACGTCAAAATTTTCTAGTCGAGTTCGAATCACATATCTTGAATTAAACTCTATTTAAAATAATTAGAAATGGGACTCAAATTTGAAAGAAGCCGTACCCAAACCATTACTTTGAAATCACAATATATTTATAAATGAAAATTAAAAATATATATTATTAAGAAAAGTATTAAATAACTCTCAAATATTTCTCAAAAATTATGGATGAGTAGGATTTAAAATTTAAGGACTCAAAAGTAAAAGTGAATTTAATAATATTTTTTTATTATAATTAACTCTCTAAATCTTAATCATTCATAACTTTCAGTAATAGATATTTGAGAGTTACGTAGCAATACTATATTATTAATATCAAAATCAACTTAAATTGAGTCAAAATTCGAGCTAATTTTGATTTTGATGGAGTTTCAATAAGAAGCAGCACCTGAACAATGCAGTCGTGGAAATACATCCTCAGAAACTTGGCGGCCAACTCCTGGTCGTATGCCACGCGGTTCCATACGATTTGTCGGGCGATCTGTTCGGCGTTCGGGCAGGATTCCCCGTAGAAATCCGCCCTGAGGTTCGAGCCGGCATCAATGGCGGAAATCGCCGCCGAGGCCAGGAAGAAGAAGAAGAAGATGCTGCTGCTGCTGGTCATATTTTTCGAATGCTGATTTAACTCTCGTTGTGGAATAGCCTGAGTCCTATCGGTTGGCCATTTATAAGAATATTAGCTCTGTTGAGAGGATTTGTTCTTTGGATTTATTTTAAATTAAGAAATTCAATAATTCTAATATTATTAAAAATATAGAGTTAAGAAGTTATGTATCTTAGAAATAATCCAAATAAAAAATAAATTACACCAATTATTATTTTAATATGCATATAATTATGTAAGTATAGTAAAATCATACGATATTGAGTCTCGATTATTGCAGCAAATTTATTAATTATAATTTATAAAATTTATTTGTAGAATCTTAATTGATAAGAAAATATAATTAATTATTATTTTAATAATTCAAATAATTTTCTAGTTTTTTGACCTAAGCTGTATTTTTGCTGTAGAGAAAGAATCAAAATAAGAAAACATAATAATGCGTTTGGTAAGCGGAGAGGGCGCCGCCGTAAGAGTTTGGGTTATTTACTTTTGGAGCACCCAAACTTTTATGATTTACATTTACGACATCTTATTGCCATGAAATTTATTGCATGACAGGCCAGTAAGGGTTGGATATGTAAATTATTAAAACAGTTTTAATGACGTAATTATTTATTTGATTTTTGGGCAGGTAGAACTAATGAATTAAATACCGGTCCGGTCATCGAACCCTTAAAGCTACAGGTTCAAAGTTCAAAGGTTAAACCGGGTTGAACCCTCGGTCAAATCATTTTAACTCAATAAATCATAAATAAATTAAATAATATAAAAAAAAAAATTAACAGTCTAATTTTATTTATTAACATAATTATTTGGCTCCTAAATTTTTTAAAAATAACTATTATTTAATTTTAAAATATGTATACAAAAAATAAATTGTGTAATAAAAATAATTTTGTATGAAATTTTTAATATATGTTATATATATATATATATATATATATCATATTATTAAAATAATTAATATATTTAGCTCACATCATAAATTTTACAGCACATTTTATATATATTTGACTCATCGTATTATTAAAATTTTATATATATTTAGCTATCGTATTTCTCTGAAATTATTAAAATTTATATTTAAAATATATATTTTTGTAAATTCATAATTAATATAACATTATAATATATTCATACTACTATATATCAAAAAATATTTAAGATCAATAAAAAAAAATATTTTTAATTTTTTCATATAGAACTCATAAAAAATAATATTCAATTAATAATTTATTTAAACATTAAATTAACACATATCTATACATTTTAGTGTATATTAATATGTAAGTATATCAATACTTAAATTCTAATATATATATATATATATATATATATATAAATATTTAAGATCAATAAAAAAAATATTTTTTTATTTTTTCATATAAATCCTATAAAAAATTATATTCAATTAATAATTTATTTAAACATTAAATTAACACATCATCTACATATATTTTAGTATATTTATAAATAAAGCAAGACTAACATTTATTTCTTATTTATGGCTCATCAAATTTATTTTTTATTAGTCATTATAAATTATTTTATTGGCTTAAATTAAATTTTTGGACTCTCCCAATTTTGCAATTGAGCAGCCCGGTTTTACTGTTGGCCGTAAAATCCGCCGATTTTTTTCTGATTTGATGTTTTGCAGGTTTATTCTCCTATGCGGACCGGTTTGTGGTTGAACGGGCCAGTCCGATCCGATTTTTAATTCATTAGCTAGAACAACACGGCTACGACGAATTTAAGATCCGTTTCGAAGGGAATTTAGTTAATAATAATTATTTTTAATAGCAAGCGATTAGTTAAGGAGATAACTAACTTACTCAACCGTAGTTCCATTTAATAATCTTGTATTAAGAAAGTTATTTGACTGTAATTATATTCTTATAAATTATTGATAATTAGGATTTATATTACAAATATATATTTATTTTGGGTTTCACATTTGCAAAAATAAATTTAATTCTTATTTTATTTGGAGTTCATTTATTTTTTGAGAATTAATTGGTAGTCATATAATTCAAGAATCAAATAAGCTCCAAAATATATATTTTCTAATTAAAAAACATTATTAAATGAGAATTTGTAGATATTGTCTAACTAAAATACATATTTCAAATAAAAATCATAATAATTCTTTATTTTGATTCGAAATTTGAAATCGAAATATTTTGAATAAATAAAATAAAAATAAAAAATAGATATCTTTTTTTCAAATCATATTGAATCTCAAAAAAATAAAATAAAAATTAAGTAATTCTAAAGAAATTAGCATTTGTATGTTACTTTGCGAGTTGGTCTAAAGAAATTAGCATTTGATTTTTTCTCTCGTTGAATGAAAGGGCGAATCCATCCATCCAATTCTTCAAATATTTTCATAAAATATTTAATTAATTAATAGTTAATTCAGAGTCTATCTTCAATTCATTCATAATTAAGTGTTTATTTCTCTAAGGTGTATAGTTACTACTTTTTCAAAGACTAATTATGCGCGTCATTGACGAGATCTTATCTTAATATCCTATATGTATTAATGTAAAATTACCCTTATAGATTTTTTTTCAAGGCTTTTAGGATTTTAATCTGACTCGAAAGAAATCAATTCTGTTCAAAATAGATTTCGTTTAAAATCGTAAATTTCGAACGAAATGGCAAAAACGATTCGTTCGTACCAACGACGGATGACGATGCCGCGAACGGAGAAGGCGGAATCAAACGAATCGCCGTGAAGTAGCGTTCGGTTCGTTGCGAAGAAGTGGCGGACGAACGGTGTAGCAGGCCTCCGCGCGTCGGAGAACCGCTTTCGTTCAAAATTGAAAAATCCGACTGCGAACTCGACGCACCATGCATATAAATCCAAACATCTTGTGTAAAGGCGCATCTTGACGCGCCATGTGTCGGCCCGTGGTTCATCAGATCCTCCGTTGTGTGACTCAAATCTTATCGGTCTCCTCCACATCATCTCCTTATCTCGTGTATAGGTGCATACGACTTTTTCAAATTAATTAAACACAACTGATCAAACGATTCTATCAATCATTTTACACCGTCGGATTAGTTGACTCAATTAATTAGCATAATAATTAAACATACTTTCCCCACACACAATTGGCAGAGATTTGATTCGTGCTGCCAATAGGCTTCAAAGAAGGTCATTGTCAATCAGTGCTAAAAATTGTACTTTATTAAATTAAGAATTCTATGGTTATATAAGAATATATAACTAAAAATATTCAGAATTTTTTTAATGAAAAATATTAATTGGCTCCCAAACATCTTCTAAAAAATATGGATGACTAGAATTTAAGATTTTAAATAAGTATTTTTATAGGCTCCACAAATAAAAGTGGATTTAATAATATTTTTTATTCTACTTAACTCTCTAAATCTTAGTCATCTATATATTTTTGGGAGATATATGGTAGCTATATAACAATACTCTTTTTTTATTTTTACATATAAGCCTCACAAAAAAGTGTATTTAATTAATAATTTACTTATACATTTAATTTACACATCATCTATATATATTTTAATGTATATTAGTTTCTAACTTTATAAATAATTAAGAAAAAATTAAATAATTCCACTTCTTAAATAATGTTAGATTTAAATAACATAAATATTATTTAGACCCACTAACACTAAAACTATCACCCAAAAAAATCAATCAATAAGATTTAGATATTATTTCAATACAAATTTTAAAAATAATATCTGTATTATTTTTATGTAAATAAATATACACTAATGAAACAATGACCAAATCTTATTTGATGAGTTTTTTTAAGTATCATATCAGCTAGTCTAAATAATATTTCTTATGAATTTAAATCAAGAAAAATCACAGAATCACAGTACTCATTTTACCACAATTAGAAAAAAATGGCATCTACAGAAATCACCTCACTTTAACCCTAATCTTAAAAGAACACATAAAAGCTAGAGAAATTTGAGGATGGATCAACTGAAAGTCATGAACTGATCCAATCAAACTTCGTAAAATAATAAGAGCAACAATCGCTGATCGAAGTATTCTGAATCCTTTCCAAAACCATCATCATTATTAAGGCTTTTCAAATAAATTTGATTAGATTAACCCTAATGATTGACATTCAACAATCCATTGTTCTTAAGGCTAAAGATTGACTTTCTTAAGCTCGCAGTTGTCATTAACAAAACAGTAATGATACTTAATAGTATTATTATTAACTAAAATAATGGCATAATAAATTAACAATGTTATTAATAAAAAATTAAACAATTTAATAAGCATTCCATCCACAATTAACAATGTTATTTAATTAACGAGAAATACTATTTATGCCTGCTAATTTGACACCTAAAAAAATATATTCGATAAAATTTAGAAATCATTTCATCTCAATGCAGTAATAATAATAATATTTATAAATTTCAATAAACATAGATTCAAGTAATAAAAAAAAGATAATAATATATATTTATAAAATAAAACAAATCATCAATTCTAAATATATGACTAAAATTAATATAATTCCTCCGCAAGTGAAATTAATTTATACATCTACATCTTCCAGCGTCCTCCACAATAAAAAAAGCAGAGAATAGTTTATTATATGTAATGCCCTATCAACTAAACGTGTCATCACTGAATATACGAGTCACATTCTACTTAATGCTCCAAGTTAAACAATGATAATCAACTCGGGACATTAACGAGAAAATGTACAGTAATAAATGACACTACTAACATTTGCTTCATTGGTTATCGTTTATATATAATGTAATTAATGATATCCAAAGTACTTAAAGTACACTCTAACGTGTGTTTAACCCGACCATTTTTGTTGTAAATGCTATGCCATAATTTTGAGGAAAGAATTGATCAATCTTGAGACATTAGATCACTGCACTTTTATGTTATTTTTCACTTTTTCTTATCTAGCTTCCAATAAAGATAATTATACTGGTATAATAATATTATAAAATATTGAAATAAAATATCATTTTTACTATTTCAAATTTGGATGATTGAATCTTTGCGATAACTTATATTATTATTCTAAATTCCGACTACAATCCTATGCGAGTCCGACAAACACTGAATCTCGTGCTCTTGCTGGCTCGAAAAATGGTGGACGTCACACTTTTACATTATATATATGTGATGGTGAGTGATTTACTTCTAAAATTGTATATTATTATTTTTTTGATGTTTAAACTATTATTTCATTTTGTATACTTTTATATTATAAATGATGTATGCTTTATTATAATATTTGAGTTTATTTCTACTCATAGCTCTGCCATTTAAATATAGTGCTCAATGGTTAGTTAAAAATCACTAATCCAATATTAAGTACTACCGTAACATTTATTATTGGGTTAATATATCTAATCGAATAATACGTTTATAACTTGCTCTATAGAAATTCATATAATTATCATGCCAAAGTCTCCATCATCACTGCATGCTTGATATATTGGGTTAAATAGTTTCAGATTAAATTGTTTGCACTAATGTTCTTTTTGATCCAATCACTCTCCGAAATTTGTTCAGGTTTTTTCTTCGCCATCAAGAACATCTTCCAGATTTAGTGCACAGTGCATTCGTTACCTCGCACCTTAACATACCGAAATTGTTCTTTTCATCGAACTTGAGCACATCAATCTTCGCTATATATGTCAAGATTTGGCGGAGATATCTCTTCACCACCGATGATGACAAAGTACTTACCACTTATTCTATTTTATCTCCCATATTTTCTTTAGCTTTATAAAATTCAACCACAAAGAACACATAGCTTATAACAAACCTTAACAATCAAGCGCTGCCAACCTCGCTCCGATACCACTTATTGTGATTTTAGGGTTAGATCAATGCGGAATAAACAATGTATATGTTGAGCAAATATCACAGTAAAGCAAAGACAAATCACATGCAAGCACAATCACAGCACAAGACAATAAATTTACGTGGTTCGGTACGAATGCCTACATCAACGGGAAGGAAAGCATAAAAGATTTTACTATTAGAGAAGATATTACAAAGTTCTAAGATTTAGAAACCCTTACCCAAGCATTTTTAGAGCTTTAGATTCCTTTTGAAACAACTACCATACAACCCCAAAGAAAATTGTTGAGACTTCTCCTTCCTAAAAGAGCTCAGAAAGCACTTATAGCCCCTCACAAAAAAGTGCCTTCTAAATCGCGCGCTGAGGCACTGCCGTGGCGCTAGCCCCTCGAGTGTCTATCAGGCGCCCGGGAAGCGCATGGGTGCCTGGCTAGATGCTGGCTTATTAACACCTTGCTCCGGAACCCACTGGGACTCCTTGCACAAGAACCATCGGGACTCTGTCAACGCCCCTGTAACTGATCCAATCAATATCCATGGCCTAATACCATGTATTTGAACTCTAACCTATAGAAAGATTATAAACTTAAGATATATTCAGTACAACTATAGGCTAATGTGTTGAACAACAATGCCATTTTAGAGAAGACGAGTTCCTCCATTCGCATCGAGAATAGTGAGTAATGGATGATTAGGATGTAGGGAGTTAAGTAGAATAAAAAAATATTATTAAATTCAATTTTGCTTGTAGGGTCCATAAAAACATATTTTTTAAATCTTAAATTCTAATAATTCATATTTTTTGGGAGATATTTGAGAATTATGTAATATTTTTCAAGAGTTTCTCTTCTCCATAACATCCAAAATATAGCATCTTTTTTAGTAACCATCCAACATATATATATACTTTTACACAAATTTTTTTTTTAATATCATTTTATTAATATTTATTTATTTATATTAAAATAATATAAATATTATTTTTAAAGTATATACTAAAGAGTTTAAAAAAAAAATAATATATATATATATATATATATATATAGTATTACTACACTTACATATTAGTATACACTAAAATATATAGATGATGTGTCAATCAAATGTGTAAGTATATTATTAGTTGAATGCACTTTTTGATAAATCATATATACAAATATTAAAAAAAAAAAATTCTAATTAATTCTGAATATTTTTTTGGTGTATATTCTTAATATAATTTATAACATTTTTCATATATATATATATATATATATTCTTTTAATAAGTGTACGGACAAGAGCACCGTTGGATCGAAAAGATGGCTCACCTAAATAAATTGAATATTGCTATATAACTCCCAAATATTTTTTAAAATTTATTAATGATTAGGATTTAGGGAATTAACTGAAATAAAAAAAATTTATTAAATTCAATTTTGATTGTGGAGCCCATAAAATATATATATTTTTAAATCTTAAATCCTATTCATTCATATTTTTTGAAAGATATTTAAGAACTAAATAATATTTTTCAAACAAATTATTCAAGAAAACCATTTCCATAAATAATATATTACGAACCTTTGGATAAAAATATATAACATTTAGTTTAAATATTATCACAAATATATATCAATTCATAACCTTATAATTAAATAACTAATTCAATGTTAATTAATTTCCATGCATAGTAATATGGAGTTGGACTGCCTTTGATCGAGTGGTTGGCCATTATGATCAATCGTGTGAGCAGA
Source organism: Gastrodia elata (assembly GCA_016760335.1). NCBI lineage: Eukaryota > Viridiplantae > Streptophyta > Magnoliopsida > Asparagales > Orchidaceae > Gastrodia > Gastrodia elata. Next base: position 5,345,051 of record CM028681.1, on the reverse strand, counting down.
TCTATTAATTACTGGTTCTGCTGATTATAATATTTTAAAATGCCGTGGGGGATTGAGCTCTCCGCAAATGTCCTTATATTGTGCGAGTTTTATATATATAGACACTCACAAATGTTGGGTCCGTCAAACTGAGGCTCTCAAACCGCACATAGGCAATGCCTACGACCACCTAGGCACGAGATAGGCTTGATAATAAGCAGAGCAAGCTCGAGGAGCAAGAGCCCGAGCATCAGCGAGCGCCAGGCGCTATTTGGGTCGCATCGAGCACGAGAACAAGGCGTGCCCGGACGCAAAAGCGAGAGTAAAGCCTCAAGTGTTTGGATTCATACAAGCGCACGCTCGCCCAAAAGAGGAATTGTCTAGTTCTAGAGAAAGAAACTAGAGCAAAACTCAAAACACAAATAATGCAAATCACAAAAAGAACATGAAAACACGAGCATTTAAATATAAAACCCTTGGAATGCCTATTACAGGCGCTTGGGCTCCCCAGCATCTATCTGGTACGCATGTGTCACAGACTCCTGGCTGGGCACTAGTCTAATGACTTCGGATGAGGTTGCATCTAGATTGCGAAAACCCGGCGCTTGGCCTCCGGGAGTCTATCTCGCATCTTCAAGACTTCCTCAACGTGCATGGGCGGAACGCCTATGGTGTGTTTAATGAAACCACTTTATTTACTTTAAGAAATGTTATTTAGACTCATTTATGTAACACCCAACATCAAAAAACACTCGTACAATAAATTGTGAGCAGTATTATATTATATTTTTATTAAATATTTATTTTATTAGATATTTATCTTTCATTGAAGTGTTATTGAAGAGCATTACTTTAAAATAATACAAATATTATTTTTAAAATTTATATTAAAATAATATCAAAATCTCAATAAATAAAATAAGTAAAGAAGTCTTTATCTAGAAATTAAATGTTTGAACTATTACAATTTTCTTGTCCCCCCCGCACAGGACTGTTTAGCTATAAGTAGTGAAGTTCTAACCCTCATTCTCACTCAAAGCAATCTTTAGAAAAAAAAAAAGAGGGGATGAAGAATAATTACATTGATCTCTTCTCCTTCGTCTTCTTCCTCTCTTTGGCGATCTCCGCCATTGAAGCCCGCTCGAACCTGAAGACTCATTTCTACAGAAAATCCTGCCCCAACACCGAACAGATCGTTCGGCAAATCATATGGAGACGCGTGGCAGACAACCCCGAATTGGCCCCCAAATTCCTTAGGATGTTTTTCCACGACTGCTTCGTCGAGGTACAACTTCTCCATAAAATCCCTGCATTTGTGCTTCTCTGTTCTAAATACCTCATAATAATATGATTAGCTGAAATTAAAATATAATTTTTTTATTATTTTATGATATATATGAATATTTTAAAAAGTTGTATTAAATAAGATAGATATTTAAAAATTCCAAAATGCAATGTCTATTTTACAAATAAAAAAGAGGAAATGTGTACGCATTCATTAATGAAGGGCTGCGATGGATCGATCCTGATCAATTCGACGGCTGACAATACTGCGGAGAAAGACGCGATTCCGAACCAAACCCTAGCGGGGTTCGAGATTCTGGACGAGGTGAAGGCGGCGTTGGAGAAAGCTTGCCCTAACACCGTCTCCTGCGCGGACATACTGGCTCTGTCCGCGAGGGATTCCGTCTCCTATCAGGTGAAGATTAATTGCGCTAAGTAATCAAATAATCTGTTGATTAACTTACTAATTGCCGAATCAATGCTGCAGTTCAGGAGGGATTTGTGGAGGGTGCAGTTAGGAAGGAGGGATGGTAGGGTGTCATTAGCCAGCCGCGCTCTGGCAAATATTCCCTCCCCTTTTTTAAATTTCAGCAGCCTTGTCGCTTCCTTCGCCGCTAAGACCCTCAGTGTTCGTGACCTCGTCGTTCTTTCCGGTATGTTATTAACTTAAACAAAATATATTAAATAGCTCTCAAATATTTCTTAAAAAAATATAAATTATTAATATTTAAAATTTAAAAGTATTTTTTTATGAATCTCAATTAAATTTAATATTATTTTTTTATTCCATTTAATTTTTTAAATTTTTATCATCTATATATATTTTTTTTTTTTTTTTTAAGATATTTGAGTAATATATATTAATATTCTTAACTTCTCTGATTACATATTGCTAATAATAAGTAAAGTTTGTGTTATTAATTTTTTTTAAATTTTTTATAAAAAATAAAATTTAATTATAAATTTTAAACTATAGAGTACTATTTATGCGAAAATTCAAACTAAATAATAAAAATTAGGATATGTATGTCATATTATAAGCATTCAGCACATGCATTTGTTTTACATATGAATCCTATCACCGAATTCTATGCAACGGATAATTTTTCTTAAGAAAATGTTTGAATAATTAATAAATATCTTAATTTTTTTTAATATAATTAAATCATTTTAATTAATTTATAATTATAATTTTTACTTAAAATAATACCGAAAGACATTAATAGATGCATTATTATTATTAGCCTGTACTATGCTTATAACAAAAGAGTATTGTTATATGATTTTAAATATCTACTAAAATATATTGATGATTAGGATTTAGGGAGTTAAAATGAAATAAATTTTTTTTATTAAATTCACTTTTCCTTGTGGGGCTCATAAAAATATATTTTTAAAATTTTAAATCCTAATCATCCGTATTTTTTGGGAGATAATTAGGAGTTAAATAACATTTTTCAAAAATATTAAATTTATATATATAGTAATTTAACATATAATTGATCAAGATATGTTATTTGGGCCCACCCACGTGTAAATCAATGAAAATCCGAATTTAACGGTCACTCGCTTGTATAATATATTTGTAAGGGAGACAACTCACAACTATAGATTCATATAAATATATCATAAATACAAAAATTATGTTAATCAGTGAATTAAGTATGTTCATAAGATTATTCAATCTTCAAGAATTCTAAACCTATATTTCATAATAACTGTCAAATTAAAGCATTTTTAGGTCAAATTTTACTATATAACTCTTAAATAGCTCTCAAAATATCTCACAAATATATATATATATATTTACATGTGAAGCCAATAAAAAATATTTATTTTAAATATAAAATCTTAATCATTCATTTTTTTCATAAATATTTAAGAGTCAAATAACATTTAGATATATATTCATATTTAGTACTATTTATTTAAGTGAATGAAGATGATAATATATTGTTTTCTATTATATTTGCTATTGATACTCTCTTTTTAAGAAGAGAGTTAATATTAGTATATGGTTTTTCCTATATTACTAGATTAAGTTTGACTTATTACATTCAAATTTTGTTTTTCATTGTATCTTGTATATCATTTATATGATGGTATGACTTCTTTCAGACAATAGAATAATACAATTTTATTTTTTTGTTATCACATCCGTAAATTATGCGTCTTTCACGATATTATCTTCTGTGTTTTATTTTTTTTCAGCGTGTTATCGCCGATGTGTGTGTGAATATAAATTTGGACATATTTCACTAGTGTATATTTATTTATATTAAAATAGTACAAAAATTATTTTTTAAGTTTGTATTGAATGCACCCAAAAAATTTTATTGGATGAGTTTTTTAAGTACCATGTGTGCATGTCTAAATAACATTTCTCTTTCCCTATATTGTTAGAATAAGTTTGACATATTAATTTATTACATTAAAATTTTGTTTTTTATTTTATCTTTTATATGGTTTATATGATGTTATGGTTTATTCATACAATAGAATAATACTTGAATGTTCTGATTTTATGATTTTATATATATATTTATGTGTGTGAATATAAATAGTTGAGTAAACTTGAGGAATAAATTGCAGGTGGGCACACTATTGGGATAGGTCATTGTGGTGCCTTCAGGAACAGGTTATTCAATTTTAGTGGCAGAGGGGACAGTGACCCGTCTCTTGACCCGAAATATGCTGCATTCCTAAGAACCAAATGCAGGAACCCTTCGGACAACACAACCACAGTGGCTTTAGACCCGGGCAGCCAGATCAAGTTCGACTCGCACTACTACCTCGTCCTTAAGGGCCACAGGGGCCTCTTCCAGTCCGACGCCGCCCTCCTCACCAACCGCCTGGCCCGCCGGCTCGTCGACAGACTGGCCAATCCCGCAACCTTTCTCAACGCTTTCAAGCACTCCATCAAGAGGATGGGAGCCATTGTTCCCAGTGCGAGCAATGGGGAGATCCGAAGAAAGTGCAGTGTGATTAATCAATGATTAGTTGGTAATCATGATTAGAGTGCACTTGTGAGTGTTGCTGGTGTGTTGGAATAAAAGCACTTAATTAGATGCTAGTATTGCTATATAGCTCTCAATTATCTTTTAAAATATATTGATGACTAAGATTTAGGTAGTTAAATGAAATAAATTTTTTTTATTAAATCCACTCTTGTTTGTTGAGCTCATAAAAATATATTTTTTAAATCTTAAATACTAGTGATCCATACTTTTTAGGAGATATTTGAGAGCTAAGTAATATTTTTATTGGGTTGTTGTTGTTATTTTCAAATATTTCAGTATTTTTTTTATTTCAATCTTAAAAAAATTTGGCACAAAATTTATATCTTTGCACGTGGCTTCAATTATTTAAATTAGAGAAATTGGGGATCTAAAAAAAAATTTAGAAATCATTTCATAAAAATTTAATATTGAAATAAGAGGAATACTATTTAAATGTAATTATGTAGTATTCAAAAAAGCTCATTTAATAAAATTTGAACATATTTTATTAGTTTATATTTGCTTACATTAAAATAATATAAATATAATTTTTAAAATTTGTATTGTTTACAAAAAAAAAAAAAATTATATTGGATAAATTTCTCTTGAAATAATATTCAAATAAGATGAATGTCACATCATCTTTAAATTATCTCAAAAAACAAAATAAATAAATAATATTTTTATCAGAAAAAATAGTTATATTTATAAAATTATTTGGGAGATATTTTAGAACTTTATAAACAAACTATTTATTAATATATTAAAAAAATTATAATCATAATAAGAACTTATGATTATCGTATGATAAACTCTGAATTTATACTTTTTGAATTAAATATTATTTTCTAAATTTGAAAAATTAAGTTTTTTTCATAATACTTTTTATTTTTATTTTTTGGATTGGATCGAACGAAATCGATTGATTCAATTCTTTCGTTTAAATAGATTTTGTTAGAATCGATTTCGAAGGAAATCGATTCAAACAAAATCGATTTCAATAGATTTGAACGAAATCAATTTTCACCGAAGAAGACAGCCGGCATCTCGTCGCAGATGAAGATGCCGAAAATTGTCCGTTCGAACGAGCAAATTGTTCACTTATTAAAATCGTCATTTTCTATATATGTTAACACAAAACTAAATTAAACTGTAAAAATTTTTCACCCGTTTTACTTCTAACCAAATAAAGTTAATTTTAATTTACACTAAAATATTTTTCTCTATTTTTTTTTTCTTTAATCGAAACATTCCTAAACATAATTTATACAAATTTTAAAAATAATTAAAATAATAAAAGAGGTGCAATGCAGTGAAAAGTAATGGACATAGAAAAAAATCTTAAGTGGCTATTTGATATTTGAAAATCTAAAAAATTAGAGTATAAGTAAATTAGTTACTGTAAAATCATACTATTTTACTGCTATTTTGAGTAAATTTTGGGTAAAATTTAAAGAAAATTTTCAATTTTTTTTGCAGTTGATTATTCAAAATTGATTTACGACCAACGATAAAATTAGGAATAAATGACCTAGCAGTGGACGGAGAAGATGAACTTGAACGACAACATTGTGAACGAACATAGTTCGTTTAGGGTTTGAGCATTCTTTCAAACGATTGACTCTTTATAATGAAACTTTTGTTCTAATTTGGTTCTTTAGAACGAAAACTCATCTAATTTAAAAAGAGTAATGAACAAAATAAATTAATTAATTTCTAAATTGCTAGGAGCTTATGAAGCAATGAAGCTCCTTAAATAATATTAAAAAAAAAAACATTGAAGCACAAACATTTTCATGTGCTCCTCTGTACAGTGGAAGGCACTTAGCTGAGCTTTACCTTCCTCTACGGAATTGACGGATTCAGGGTTGGGGAAGAGGTAATCGACGCTGTGCGTTGCGTTGCGGATTTCTAGGATTTTCTGCGCAGATTAGCTGCCAGTTTCTAGTTCATGCCTGATGCCTAATCGCTCATTCTAAATCCAGACATGGAGAACGTTGGAGTAACGTCGGAGGCCTCTGCGCGACGCTCGGTGGGAATTTTTTTGAGAAGCAATTCCTTCCTTGCATTTATTTTACCCTCAAGTGTCTAAGAAGCTGTGATGGATGTTGTTATCGGCAGAAAAAGGCTAGGGTATTGGAACCTTCCGATGGCGCGCCTTCCGAGTCGAACGAGAGGAACGACCCAAACTCCGCTGATGTGGATCAGTTGTCTGGTGACGATGGTGACGATGACTGGCTGTTTGACGGGGCTGGAAATCGATCTCCCAAGGCGAGGAGGAAAAGAGGCCCCTCAGCTAAGATTGCCGGGGGCATGGAGGACTGCAGTCTTATCGGTAATCCTCTATCGTGCCAGAGTGCTTTCTCAGTTTAACACTTGCTATTTGCATAGCCTTGTTTTTGCTGGATTCGTGTGATTCAGATGTCAAGTGAAGGAGCTACTGCTCAAAACATATGGGAATCAGAGGGGGCTTGGAATTCATAACATAGGAGTTTATTTGGCTGTGTCGTGCGTGCCAATGAAGGAGAGGAAGAACACTTGCTATTTGCATAGCTTTGTTTTTGCCGGATTCGTGTGATTCAGATATGAAGTGGAGGAGTAACTGTCAAAACATGTGAGAATTAGAGGGGACATGGAATTCATTACATAAGTGGCACACGTGCCAGTGAAGGAGAGGAAGAGTGAAGAGAGAGAGAATGCTCTAGTGGAAGTTTTGGCCAAAGCTTAAGAGTGGAGAATGTAGAATGGTGAATTCTGTATAGGAGCTGTTTGACAACAATTTTGATTTAATGCAACAAAGGTTTAATAAGTCATAAACTCTATATTCATTAAGTAGGAAATGTTAAGTAATTAGTTTTTTCTCCCGATTTAGAATATTAAGCAAAAACTAAGGGATAAATTTCTAAATCCTGCCAAATAAGGATCTTAGTGTAAGTAACATTTAATGGTTTTCTGAATCCCCTTAAATCTTCGAAATTGCCATAAATCATGAATTTAACAAATTTGGCTTGCAATCGGATTTCATCGAAAGGGAGAAAGAGAAATAGCAGGAGAGAAAAACTACAGTTCCTTAAAAATTGGAACTGAGCAAAAGGAGAAGAATTTAGAGCTCTTCAAGAAAGAAATGTAATGCTTGGTGCAAATTATAAATCATTCGACGTCCAAGAGCAGAGCTTGGATTTATTGCAGTGAGCCATGCCTGTTGTTTGGAGAATGTTGGATGCATATGTGGCTTGTGATAGCAAGAGGCCTATTTTGGATGGTTATGGAGATGCCGAGGAAGGTGGATGGTGCGCCTAGGCGTTTTATTTGGAATTGATTAGTGAGTGTGGTGATGAGGGCTTGAAGATCTGCTTGGTTCGGCCTGGTGATGAGGATGTCGTCCATGTCGACTAGAAGATAGATGGGTGTTGTGGAGGTATCGGTGATCAAGAGAGAAGGGTCGACCTGATTGTTCGAAACCATTTGCTGTGTAGGAAATCTGTGAGGGTGGAATTGTTCCCGTTTCTAGGCGAGTTTACATAGATTGTGTTGAGAGAGGTGGTGGTTTGAGTTTGGGTTTCGGTTTTGTGTAGGAGGTTGGACATCTTGTGTTGAGGAGGTTGGAGAGTTCGATGAAGAGGCTGTTGTGGGGATAGTTCCCAGTGAGTGGATGGTGTTGGGTATTGGTGAGAATGGTACAATTGATGTAGGTGGTGAGATATGTGGTAATTGTGGTTGTGTGAGAGATGATGGGACTAGGATGAGCGGGGTTGAGGAGGATTGAGAGGAGGGAGCTGGTTTGGCTGATTTAGATGAGTTGAGTGGAACCAGATATGAAAATTGGGTTTCAATGAATTTCACATCATGAAAGATTAGGGAGGAGGAGGTTTTTAGGTTGTAGTATATGTACTCCTTGTGATTAGGAGAGTAGCCTAGGAAGACGCAAGGGAGAGATTTTGGACTTAGTTTAGATATTTTTGTAGGTGGGAGAAGAGGGGGGCAAAGCATCCGAAAGCTCGCAGATGATTGTAGGTTGGTGGTTTTTGGAAGAGAATTTGGAAAGAAGAGAGTTTGTGAGTGTTTCGAGAAGGTAAGAGGTTGATGATGTAGGCTGCGGTAATGGCGGCTTGAGCCCAGAACTTTTCAAGTAGATTGGTTGTTAGGAGGACTCGAGTGATTTCTAGGATATGTGGGTGTTTGGGTTTTGCCATCCCATTTTGTTAATGAGTGTAAGGGCATGAAATTTGATGATGGATATCAAGGTTTTTGATTATATTATGGAAGGTTGTAGAGCTGTGATCTTTTCCTTTGTCGGTTTGAATAATTTTAATACATTTGTTAAATTGCCTTTCATTGAATGTTTGAAGATGAATGGATGTCTGTAATGTCTTTGATTTTTATTTTAGTGGAAAAATCCAAGTATATCTAGAGTAGTGATCAATGAAGATAACATAAAAATTGTAACCATTTTTAGAGACTGTGGGGGCAATCCCCTATACATCAGAATGAAAGGCATTATACATTCTAGAAGACTTAACAGATACAGGTGGAGCATGGGAAGGAGGAGCGGCCGGTACCGAGTGCTAGTTGGAGCTTGAAAAGGAGATGGTGTATGTCTTGACTCGGGTGTCCTAGACGAAGATGCCAAGGTTGTGTTGCAGGTATCGAGATGATCCGTGGAGAGGTAGGTTTGGCCGATTGTGATGCAGATTTTAGGATGATTTGTGGAGAGGAGGTTCTGGAGATGGTGTGATTGTGTAGAGACCGTTGGTGCATAGACTTTTAAGTAGAGGGGTGCTTGAGTGAAGGTCCTTTATGAAACAACTGGTTGAATCAAAAGAAATAGAGTAGGAATTGTCAGAAGTCAGTTTGTGTGTAGATAAGAGATTGTATTTGCATTGAGGGACATGTAGAATGTTGTTTAAGAGAAGCTTACGATGGGGAGTAGGGAGAATGCCCATGCCGGTGTTGGAGGTTTGGAGTGTTTGACCGCTGCCTACTGTAACTCGATCGGTGCCTTGATAAGGTTCGGCTATGGACAGATTCCTGATGTCATTAGTGATGTGGCTTGAGGCTTCGGAGTCAAGGTACCAATTGTGGTCATTTAGGCCATCAGTTTGAAGAGTAAATGGGTGGAGGGAGGGCTGATTGTAGGTGGGATCCATGCGATGCCAGCACTCATTGGCTGTATGTCCTAGTTTTTGTCCTACTTTTTTGTGTAGGTTGTGGTGGAGCAGCTTCTTCCTTCGAATGGTTGTGTTTGGCGGCCCCTTCCATGTCCTCTATTTCGGTTGCTGAAAAATGATAGGTTGTCATGGTTGGACGATAGCTGCCAGTGCTGTATTTCTTTATGAAGATCTTGTTGCACGTCGATTTCCTTGTTGCATAGGAGGGAATAAAGATTGTCTAGACTGATAGGATTGAGTTTTGTACGAATTACTGTTTTAAATGCTTGGTAAGTGAATGGGAGGCTGTTGAGGGGGTAAAGATGACATCTTTATTGTCGACTTTATAGCCAGCTGAAACAAACTTGTCCATTCGAGTTTTGATTTCGGATAGATATTCATATATGGATTTATCTTTGAGAGATACATTGTGGAGTTAGTTATTGAGTTGAATAACTCTTGAACGATTTGTGGATTGAAGTCTTTTTGCAAGAATGAGCCACACCTCAGCGCAAGAATCGGCCTCCAAGATATATGGTAGAATTGATGGGGAGATGTAGAGTAGAGAGCTACTATGAGATTACAGTCAATCAAGATCTATGAGGTATAATTTGGGTCGGTGGGTTGTGGTGGATGATCAAACCCGCCAAGATGTCTTTGTAGATTGTTGGCTTTGAATAGCTTATGTAGACAGAGAGATTGAGTGGGAAATCAGTAACTTTTTATATGAAATTATGATCAATTCATTACGTAGCATTGTAGGTATATGTGCATATATGCAGATGTTTAGAGATATGACTAATGGTACTTATTTAATCATGTTTGGATGGAGGGCTGATATGTAATATGTTGGTTATTAACAAAATGGTAGAAATGATGGTTGAAAGTGGCCAAACAGCCAAGGAAAAATGATGGGACGTGAATGGCAAAAATGTGCTACAGTTAATCCTGCTATGCAAAAAAAAATCACTTTCTCAACGGTAAAGGCTTGGAGGCCACAGTGATCTATGCGCGAGGAATAGATAGGGAGAAGAACAATCACTTAGTAAAGTAACTTGTTGCTAGCATTTTTGCCGCTCAACATAGCTTTCATTGCGTGACTCAGTATCACCAATATATGTTTTAGGGTAGTATGGCAACTTGAAGAAATAGGGTAGCATGACAATGCTACTCAACATAGCACTCGAAGAACCAATATGCTGGCAGCAGGGGTGAAGTTGCACAGTGGGAGCACGTCGAAAACACAAATAAAGCAATATGACAAACCCTAGAACTACATCAAAATTGAAACCTTAGGAAAGCCCTTTCACAAGAATTGCAAGATCAAGCATCCATAGAAGAAGTGGGAAGAAGGATAATTTCCTTGCATTCCTCTTTCCCTTCATTATTCATGATCGATACATGCTTAAGCACACAAAAAGTGGGATTAATCAAGCTCAAAAAGCAGTAACAGTGGAGTTCAATGCTTAACTAAGTATAGTGATTTAGAGTGAAAAAATTGTTGTTTGGCACTTAGCTTAAGTTAAGTTTCATCCAAAAAAGCCCTAAATATTACTGTTAATGTGCTAAGATTCAAAAATAGTTAACTGTTATTAATTGCTACTTTTTCCCATCAAAGTCCACTTTTCAAAGTAATTTAAACTTGTGTAAATTTGAATTTCAATTTTTAACTAGAAAATTAAACTTTAATTTTATTACTATTTAGTTCTAATCATTTAATGCCATGCTATTATTCTGTCAAGAGTATTATATTGATGTTGTATTACATTGTAAATTGTTTTTCCTACAAAATTATTAATAAAAAACTATAGGGGCCATGGAGGTTACCGTATAAGAGGAACTTTGACATAAGATTTTGATTTAGCTTTATACAACATAAAGTAGTACAATTTCACAATTTTGAGCTATAGTAGCTTTTGAAAGCATTCTAAATAGGTCTTGTCCAATGTAGGGAGTGATAGGAAAATTTTGCATATTTTGAAAATAACAGGAAGAAAAATCCACAATGGCTGCAAGTTTTTTATTTTTGGAAAATGTGCTAGGTAGGATTCTATATTATTTGGTAAATTCTGTTGTGATCAGATTTGGATATGATGTTAGGGTGTCAAAGCTACCTTATGTGGAAACCTTGAAATAATTATGGGATGACTTAATGGGGGTGCAATGTTTTCTTTTGGGATATCCATGGAAAGAAAAAATTTGAGTGAATGCAAAGGAGGTTGTGTGGGGATTAGTCTCAGAGTAGAAGATGGTGCGATTTGGGGTGGACACCACAATTTTTGATTTGAAGGAGATGTAGGTAGTTGCAATTTCTTTAGTGGAGCATTGTGTATTAGTTGAAGAGGATGCCTGTTGGAGATTAATATTATAAAGGAAATCCATATCTTGAACTAGGTGGGCCACTATGTATGGGATGATGTCTTGACGAGGATAATTAGTGTGGTAGAGGTTGATGTTTTGATGATAATGGATAGTGTGGTGGATGGCTTGATGTTGATGGATAAGTGGTTGTGATGGCCCGAAGCCGGTTCAGCAAAAACCGTTCCGACATCGGGTGTTCACTTACCGCAGTTTCATATTGAGTAATTTGAAAGAAAATGAGCATGGAGATACATAAGTCAAAAGATATAATATATTTATTTCAATGTTCACATTACAAGATCTTTTAAGCACTCATCGTACCAAAGTAAAAATAAAGAAAATGATAAAAGATAAACAAGCAAAAAAATAGCGCCATGGATCTTATCGGTAGTTGAACATTTTAAGCATTATGGTTCTTGAGCGTAATCCCCTAGGAGCACCTGACCTGGTATTGTACAGAAAATAATATCAGGATTTGAATTCTCAGTAATTAGAGAATACTCTAAGTACTGCAGTACATAATAACATTTACATTTTAAATGATACGATTAGCGAAAGTAAGGTGGAAATAAAAATGCAGGAGAAAAATAAAGCAATAGCGCAAAATAAACAATTTCTTGCAACAAATATTATTTATCAAATAAAGATTACTGATGTTATTTTTCAGTAATCTACCCCCAGTATTACCGATGCCATTTTTCAGTAACAACCCCGAATGTTATTGATGTCATTTTCCAATAACAACTTCGAATGTTGCTGATGTCATTTTTTTAGCAACAACCCCGAATGAAAATGATGTTGGTTTCTAACAACCAACCAAGCATTAATGTTAGTGATGCCATTTTTCCAGTAACCCCGAATAAAAAGGATGTTGGTTTCTAACAACCAATTAAGCTTCAAATGAATTTAGCTCAAAGCAAATACGCTGCTAAGCAGCAGTAAAAGTGCAAAATGTAATACATGTCATGTACTGGGTACCTTTGTTTATTAAGTTCAGAAGTTCAACAGTTCGGATGAGTGACAATTCGCTCAATCTGCATTTAAGTTTGGATATCTTAAGTTAGCTTTTTAATCCAATATTTTTGGATTCATTTTTCATCTTTACTTTCATTCTATTCTTCTTCCATTTTTCTATTAAAATTTAAGTTCGATTTTTTTGTTGATATTAAAGCAGTTATAGACATTATAGCGTTTAAGATTAAGATCATAATAATAATGCACGAAGGAAAAAATCAGAATCAAATGACTGAATTGACAAATTGGAAATAATAGTCATTTTTATAACATTTGCATTGTTCCCATTATTAATTAATGAGAATGATAAAAATATGAATGACTAAAAGTAAGTTTTATAGCAATGATTTAGTAAGTATAGAGGAACAAGATTAGCAAAGTTTCCTCTCATTTTCCTCTTTTCCGTCTCCTCTTTTCTTCTCCCAAATTAGGGCAATTTGATTTTTAAAATTAATCTTACCCATGATATTTTTGTTTGCCATAATTCGAAATTCTCCGGGATCCTGATTTCTACAGCGGGATTTGACATAATTTACAAATTAACGACTTTGAGTTGTTACAAACTCCCCTACTTAAAAATGATGTCGTCCTTGACATCATACAAACGAAACTTAAATATGAGTGAGATTAACACCTGATACTTTGTCGTTGTCGACGGGTTCCATAATAGGGGTGAGAGTGTACATTCTTGGTTGAGGAACTTGCCCATTCCTTTGGGTAGGCGCTGTCGTTACTGCAACTTGTCTAGGAGCACTTTCTCTTCGTTGGTTGTTGGCGGGGGCTGCTAGTGTTGAGTTCAGTCTTGGGGCAGATCATGCCCCAGGGATAATATTTCCATCGATTGTCTTCTTGGCGATACAGAAACGATAACCGTAACCTTGGCGCCCGCAGATAAAACAGATGTCTTGACCATGGTAGCACCTCCCAAGCGGGTGAGGTCAATTACAATGAACACCTTCATTGGTCCTGGAACCTTCTGCGGTCATTTGGTATGCCTTGGCTGGTGGAGGGTAACGGGGATGCTTGTAAGTCTCCTGATCCCCTGTGGGATGATCATGCCTATTTCCTTGTCTTTCCGCGATCACCTATTCGTTATACTCCAGCATTGTTGCACAGTCTAAAAGATCGACAAATTTTGTATGCCTAAGAGAAATCAAGTTAGTGCGAATGCTATCTTTTAAATCTTCCAAGAACCTACTGCACCTCAAAGCTTCGCAGTCTACCAGCTTTGGTGCATAACGAGAGAGTTTTGTGAACTCCGTCTCGTAAGCTGCCACAGATCAGTCACCCTGAGCTACCCTTATAAATTGGCTGTCAAGTATCCTCTGGGCGGAATGAGGAATGTAGCGGCTTCTGAATGCGGCCGTGAACTCTACCCACGGTATGTCCTCCAAACCGACTCCCTTAAAGGTTGTTTCGCACGCGATCTTCCACCACCTCTCGGCTTCATCTTCTAGCAAATATTTGGCTAGTCTAACTTCCTTGCTTGAAGGACATTTTAAACTTTCCAACTTGCTCTCTACGGCTTGGATCCAGTCTTCGGCCTCCATGGGTCTGGCTGAGCCGTTAAAAGTAGGAGGATTAAGTTTGAGGAAGGCCTGCAAGGCAACATCTACTCGCAATCTTTGCCCTTGAGGAGGTTCTGATGCGAGCAGGTAGGTGGAGGCTTTCTCTTGGTTTGAAAGGGCTTGCAAAATAACTTCTAATAGACAATTTGTTCTATTGTCCGCTGCAGATGAGGAGATTGTGGTCTTAACAGGGGTTTCGGTGGGGACTGAGAGGAAGCTTTCGTCGGAATCCATCTGTTTGGAGATGATTAATAAACTTGAGTTTAGAAGAGGTTCTAACTTACTGAATACACAAATAATTAATCGTAACGATAAATAAAGTTTGCAAAATTTTGATTCAAAAAGTTTTCATTTATAATAAGCTCGTTTATAAAAAGTTGTTTTAACCGTAGAACTTATGCTTTGCTAGATGCACAAAATAAAGAGTAATAACAAGGCCTTAGTCTACTCTTACAATTTAAATGCAAGGAAGAAGGAGAGCTATCACTTCTGAATATGATACTATTATCCTAAATTGTTAACATCTTCTTAGATTGAATATATCCTTATTTTTATATGTATATTTTTTTCTTCCACAAGTACTCAATCCTGCTCTGATATCAACTGTGATGGCCCGAAGTCGGTTCAGCAGAAACTGTTCCGGCATCGGGTGTTCACTTACCGCAGGATTATATTGAGTAATTTGAGAGAAAAAGAGCATACAGATATAAAAGTCAAAATATATAATTCATTTATTTCAATGTTCACATTACAAGATTTTTTCAACACTCCTCGTACAAAAGTAAAAATAAAAAAAAAGATAAAAGATAAACAAGCAAAAAAATAGCGCTGTGGATCTTATCAGCAGTTGAACATCTTAAGCATTATGGTTCTTAAGCGTAATCCCTTAGGAGCACCTGACCTGATATTGTACATAAAATAATACCGGAATTTGAATTCTCAGTAATTAGAGAATACTCTAAGTACTGCAGTACATAATAATATTTACATTTTAAATGATACGATTAGCGGAAGTAAGGCGGAAATAAAAATGCATGAGAAAAATAAGTCAATAGCGTGAAATTAATAATTTTCTGCAACAAATATTATTTATCAAATAAAGATTACTGATGTCATTTTCCAGTAATCTACTCCGAATGTTATCGATGTCATTTTCCAGTAACAACCCCGAATGTTATTGATGTCATTTTCCAATAATAACCTCGAATATTATTGATGTCATTTTTTCAGCAACAACCCCGAATGAAAATGATGTTGATTTCTAACAACCAACCAAGCATTAATATTACTGATGTTATTTTTCCAGTAACCCCCGAATGAAAAGAATGTTGGTTTCTAACAACCAATCTAGCTTCAAATGAATTTAGCTAAAAGTAAATACGCGAAGATAAGCAGCAGTAAAAGTGCAAAATATAATATATGTCATGTACTGGGTACCTTTGTTCCTTAAGTTCAGAAGTTCAACAGTTCGGATGAGTGACAGTTTATTCAATCCACATTTAAGTTTGGATATTTTAAGTTAGCTTTTTAATCCAATATTTTAGGAGTCATTTTTCATCTTTACTTTCTTTCTGTTCTTCTTTCATTTTTCTATTAAAATTGAAGTCCGATTTTTTTGTTGCTATTAAAGCAATTATAGACATTATAGCGTTTAAGATTAAGATCATAATAATAATGTACGAAGGAAAAAGTCAGAATCAAAATGATTGAATTGACAAATTAGAAATAATAATCATTTTTATAACATTTGCGTTGTTCCCATTATTAATTAATGAGAATTATAAAAATGTGAATGACTAAAAATAAGTTTTATAGCAATGATTTAATAAGTATAGAGTAACAAGATTAGCAAAATTTCCCCTCGTTTTTCTTTTTTCCATCTCCTCTTTTCTTCTCCCAAACTAGGCACTTTGATCTTTAAAATTAATCTTACCTATGGTATTTTTGTTTGCTCTAATTCAAAATTTCCCGGGATCCTGATTTCTACAGCGGAATTTGACCTAATTTACAAATTAACGACTTTGGGTCGTTACAGTGGTGGAGGTTGATGTCTTGATTAAAGATTTGATACCTTATCTGAAAATGGTGGCTTGGTGTAGAATCACACCTTTGGTGAAGATGGTGTGCCTTAGTGGAGACCTCTAAAGTCTTGTTACAAAGAGCCAAGTCTTGAAGAAGTAGTTTAATAGTGAAGGGGGTGTATAAATTCAATATAATGTCATACTGGAGTGTAAAACTTATGAGAGGTTATAAGGTATGAAATAACGATTTGATTAGCATTAATAGTGTGATGGAGTTTTATATCTAAATATGGTTTCTTGGTTTATATTCATACCCTATTGATATTGGTTCTTAGATGGGGAGACCCCTCTTTAAGAAGATATATGGTTTGAAGTATAATATTTTGGGATACCTTCACTTTTTCAATAGTAACACATGACCCATATTGACATTTACCCACTTTATTAAGGGCATTGTGGACCCTTGTAATATGTGAATTTATGGTTGCTCTGTAAATTGTTTTGACAAAGATCATCTTAAGATGATAACATAGGAACTGTTGTTGAAGGACTGACATTGCTGTAGGGATGGGAAGAGGGAGGGTACAAAGAAAACAATTCAAAACCTTAATTAAAATTTCATTACAATTTCAGCAATATAAATACGTCTTTTCCATTCAACCTTTAAAATTAAACTGTTGGTGATAGGGAAACTAAAAAAAGGAAATAACTAATTGCACTCCTAATCAACTAGAACAATTAAGGGTTGTATTAATAATGGTACAATTGCTTTAATTAGAGGAGTTTTGAATCTTGAAACCTTTTTCAATTGCTTTTTTATGCAAATCTTTTATCATTAATTTAATTGTAGATATCAAAAATAGTAATACATCCTTGCCATAATATATTTACCAAAAATTGAAATATAAATTTTTATAAATTTATTTAAATTTGAATGTCACTTTTGCCATCAAATCACTTATCTAATTCTTATTATTGTTACTATTAACTATTGTTGCATTATTTTATTTAAATGATCATTTAGTGCATATTATTATTGTTACTATTAATTAATTGTATTTATGCTGCAAGAATGTTCTTGAATGCTCCATCCTGATAGTTATATTGTTTGCAATGTATCAAGGAATCTACTTGATTACGTTAATATATAGTTGATTAGCTTAAAACACTGGTATATTATGAGGTCAGATGTATTTGGGATGCACCTCATACTAGTTTTCTGATGATGTTTGTCAGATGTGATTTTTGCTTATTTACTACGATAGCAAAATATCACTATTTGTTCATCAGTTTAATTCTTAATAATATAATTATTAATTGTGCTGCTTTAGTTTTTATTGAAACGCTGTTTTTGCACTTAATTTGGCAGAGATTATCAAGTGCAATGGAAAGCTTATCCCATACGCTGTTAAAAAATTGATTGAGCAGTATGAAGCAAACCCCAAATCTGCAATGGTGGATATTTTGATGATGCTCTTTGAGGTCACTTGTTAAACTAGTTTTCTAGTTATTATTATTTTTATCTTATTTAATCATTACAGGCTAATTTTTTTTAAATTAACAGGCATGTGGTGCTAAATATCAGTTTCATGTAGACAACATTGATTCGACCGATGTGGATAATGTGGTAGTAAAACTTGTGGAACTTGCAAATTTTGTATCCTATAATTTGAAACAGTTTGAAAATTAGAAAGCCAGTATTTTTTATTTTTTATGCATGCTTTGTGAAAGTAGTTTTATACGCTGCTTAGTGTTTTAGACTTGACTTATATGCTACAAGGGAGAAATCGAAGATCTCTATACCTCCAAGCGGAAAGAGCTTAAGAACTTTAAAGAAAACATTGCATCATTTTGGGATTCTTTAGTTTTGGAGTGTCAAAATGGGCCATTATTTGATAATATCTTATTCGAGAAATGCATGGATTATGTCATTGCATTGTCATGGTAAGCCGTTTAGTGAATTTTTGTACATTGACATGCATCAAAATTGTGACATCTTTGCTTTTTTTTTTCAGTACACCTCCAAGAATTTATCGCCATGTGGCAACATTGGTGGGTCTTCAACTTGTTACTTCTTATATAACAGTAGCTAAGATACTGGCAGGCCAGCGTGAAACTACTCAAAGACAGTTGAATGCTGAAAAAAAGAAACGGAGTGATGGACCTCGTGTTGATTCATTGAACAAGCGATTATCCCAAACCCACAAAACGATAAGTGTCATAGAAGAGATGATGAGGAAACTATTTCAAGGGTGAATTCTTTAGGGTGCAGTGATTTCGTACTCTATTTTTATATTAGGAGGTATCTGTCTTGGTAATTCTTTTATCTTCATCGTGTCTTTTTAACAGGTTATTTATGCACCGATATCGTGATGTTGATTCTGACATACGAGTTTCTTGTATTAAATCACTTGGTATCTGGATCTTGTCATACCCATCATTGTTCTTGCAGGATTTATATTTGAAATATCTAGGTTGGACTTTAAATGACAAAGTAAGCTATCTCTTCCAAAAATCTTATTTTTATTATCAACTTTGATTCTCTTCGTTTTTCCTATAAATCTTATTCTTCAATTCTTCTTATTGCACGGGAAGGTTGCTGCTGTACGTAAAACTTCTGTCCAGTCCTTGCAAAACCTTTATGAAGTAGATGATAATGTGCCATCTCTTGGCCTTTTTACTGAAAGATTTTGCAACCGAATGATTGAACTTGCAGATGACATTGATATTTCAGTTGCTGTCTCTGCCATAGGACTTCTTAAGCTTCTTCTGAGGTAACCAAGTTTTTTTCTCTTTAAAACCAAAAAGAGGAAAACATTGATTCTTTGTAACATATCTTCTTTTATTTGATTTCACAGACATCAGCTTCTAACAAATGAAGAATTGGGTCCATTATATGATTTGCTCATTGATGAACCTCCCATGATTAGGCGTGCTATAGGTGAACTAGTTTATGATCACTTAATTGCACAGAATGTGAAAGGTTCATCAACAATTTCCAAAGGTACACTTCTGATATCCTATGCACAATCTGTACTTTGATGATCTAGTTCATTGAACTTGCTAAACTAGAAATTTTCAGGTGAAGATGATAAAACTTCTGAAGTTCACTTGGGACGAATGCTACAAATACTTAGAGAGTTTCCTGATGACCCAATTCTAAGTGCATACGTCATTGATGATATATGGGATGATATGAAGGCCATGAAAGTATAGTAACATGCCCTGTGATCAGTTGTGCATTTGAATAAAAATGTACCTATAATATGGTGTAAAATAAAATTTTTGAACAGTATTTTTCAAGTTTCATTTTATGTATATGTAATAGGTATGTTGTTTTAACAGGATTGGAAATGTATGATTTCCATGCTTCTTGAGGAAACTCCTGCAATTGAGATTACTGATATTGATGCTACTAACCTTGTTCGTCTGCTTAATGCTTCTGCCAAAAAGGCAGTTGGAGAGAAGATTGTCCCCTCCACTGACAACCGTAAGCCACATTATACAAAAGCTCAAAAGGTATGAGATGTTATGCTTTTTTGTAACTGATATTTACTTCCTGAATTTTATGCTAGATAGTTAGGAAATTGCTATACTTAGTTGGGTAGCTGATGCTGTCAGTGAATAGCTATTTTATTCTTGTTATTGCATAAATGTGATGAGAGGAAATCATATACTATGGTATTCATAAATTATCTGCTTGTACTATGTATATAATAATTCGGATGGCCTTCATCAAATTCAAATTTTACTCTACCGATGATCATTTTGACTGAGATATTTTCACATCTTTTAAGCTTATTAGATTATTCTCTTTTACTAATGAAAGATAGTAAAGTAATTACTACTTATTAGAAACTATATGTATGGATATTAGTTATTATTTATGTTCCATTGTAATCGGAAATTATAGAATGAATTTAGCTATTGTTGTGTTAGAATGAGGGATCTAGGTTTTCTTTGTTAATCATAGGTTATTTTCACAATTATATTTTGTTTTACTTTTCTTTTATATTTCTAGAAATTTTTGTGTAGCTTTGTAAATACTAGTCTTACATTGAAGTTTTGGGAGTGCCCTAGACTATTTACTTGGACAAACAATATTCTATTTATGCTCTGATAAGGAGTCTTTGTATTAAAGCGATTTTTGAACTAATATGAAAATACGAGAAATGCTCCCTTTCTTGTTTTTTATTAAGATTTCACAAGACAATGTACCTTAAGCAATTATTTGGTATGAAATAAGGACAATGCTATCTCCAAGGGGTTTTGGAAGTTTATTTAAAATATGTATGGTGGAGCATCAACTCTCATTAAAAATAGCTGTTGAGAGACCAAATAGCTCCTAATTACAGTATGATTACATCAAGGAAATAATCCATCATTTTATTTCGTTGAAATGCTTGCTAAATATATTAAAAAGTTAATAAGCCCTTTATACTTTTCATAATTGTAGTTTAATCAACAAAACTTGTCAGAAATCATGCAAAATTTGATTTTTAGAGAAATTAGTTAGGGCATGTTATTTCAAGCTTAGTTTAACTTATCTCTAATTAGGCCTGCTTAAGTTGCTTGAGCCACTTTAATCCTGAACGGCTTAAATCAGCTTAAATCACATCAACTAATTAAAGTATATATTAAGCCATAATATTGCCTCACATCATTAGCTTAGCTAAACTAATCTAATATAAAGTTAAAATGAACATCCTTTAGAATATAAAGGTTTTAAGTTAGTAAAAAAAAAGTTTTTTCATGGTTTTAAAAACTGAACCAGACCAGCTCGTTCAACCAGTCGGACTGTGAACCAGCCGGCTGCTGATTCCTATATACAAGGTTGAACACCTAACATACAATTGATTTGGAATAAAAAAAATCAGTGGTTGAACCGGTGACTGGCAAAACGGCTTTATTTGAACCGTATGATAATGATATTTAAGGCTATTTTCTTACTTCTTAGTTAAAGATATATAGTTAAAGATATATATATATATATATATATATATATATATAAATAAATACTAAGTTTTCATAGTAATGTGGGATTAAATAAGAATAATTGGAGCCCCTCAGATATAATCACATTTTTCATATTTCTGAATATTGAGATTAATCTCAAACTTGAATTCACATTACTAGTTGATCATGATGACCTTTTTAAAGTGCCCCTCATCTTTATTCTCTTGATTGCATACACCAATTAAGAGTCTATAAATGAACCTTACTTTGTATGGAGCTGTCGATATTAAAAACTTTTTGTGAAACAAAATGCTAGGAGGTGGAAGATAGAGATTAAGAGGATTATCATATAAAATTGTATTTCCCTATTGCAATTCAAGCATATAATTAATAGGAAAACATATTATTTGTCTTAGAAATGAAATGTGTTGTGAACAATTCATAGAAAGTGATAAATTAGGCTTTACACATTGGTACTGGGTCAAGATCAACATTTAAATGGTGTGCGTAATATTTTGGGTAAAGAAGATGATGTAATTGAAGCTAAGAGGAAGGGAGATAGAATTATAACTTTAATTATTTTGATTGGTGGAGTTATTTTTGTTATTAAAAGCATTTATGCCTCTTGGATATAATCAAATATGCACATTAAATAAATAGTTTGGCATAACTTGAAGTTTGTTCAACAAATTTTTCAATAGTAAATATTATATGTCAGGGTAGATTTAAATATTTATGCTTGCAAAATAATTGAAATTTTTTATAATATTTATAATAGTATCAGTTATGATGAAGAAACAAAATGAACTTGGAGTTTGCTTTTTAGTTTATGATTTTTATTGACAATATTATGTTCATGTAAAGAAAACAAACTTGTAAATATAGATTTTATTTTATATTCAGATTGATTATTTTTTTGTTAAAATAGAAATTGATTGTAATTTTATTCTAGGAGAGCTTAATAACTTAAGCTGCATTATTCGTTTTAGATTTAAAAATAATAAGTTGACAATGAAACGATAGCTTTAAGTTATGTTTGAAGAGTAAATGGTGGAATTTATTGAATGGAGAAGTATTTTAGAGCTTGGACTATGGGATGTTAAAAGGGTTAGTTTGATGCGGTGAAGCATACCAATTGTATTTGTAAGGTGGTTTAACATATACTTCAAGAATTAATAGGGAGAATCTCTAATAATAAAGATGCTTGATGGTGAAAACAAGATATTCTAGAAAAAAAACTAATTAAAATAACATTTGTTTTAAAGAGTGGATTAAGTGTATGAATAAACATAATTAGTTCTGTGAACCCAAAAGAGTAATTTGTAATGCTAAGGTTGTAATTTTTGAAAGTTCATATAAAATTAAATATTGTTGATGGGGACAAATCTATTTATAGGTTATTCAACTTAAGAGATAAGAAAATCTAAAATTTGATTCAGCTAAAGTGTATTAAGCTTTTTGATTAAATTTTTTTTCTCAAAGGGAAGGATATTCAACATAGATGGAAGAATTATATTGATTAATTTTTAATGAAAGTTATGATAATATGATCGACTTCAGCAAATTCTTTGTCAATTGTTTTTTCTTATGAGTTTATAAAATTGAGGTTTAAAGTGCTTTTATAAAAATGAAGTGGTACGGCTGTAGGACTTTAATACATCCTTATTGATGTGCTATGTGTAGGTGAGGAAGGAGTCGCTTTGTTCTCCTAGTTATTGAATATAAATTTATAGACAAAGGATGTCAGATGAACGAGGAAAGAGTGTTGCAGTACCTATTTACAATAATAAAAGTGATGTATTGCAAGTTATAAAGCAATCATGTTAATTAGCCTTACTTTAATTTTTGGAGAGAGAGATCGAGTAAATATTACAACAAGATACTATTATTTCATAGAATGAATTTGATTTTATTTAGGCATATCAATTATAGAGGTCAAATATTTACTTGGAAGATTGAAGTAAAAATCTTGAGATAGAGAGCTTCATTTGATATTTATTGCTTATAAAAACCTAAAAGTTCTTAGGAGAAAGTAGAGAGAAGGGATTTGTGTCTTATATTGAAGGTAATAAGGACATGCGTCTTAGAACACAAGGGAGTTTGTCTAATAATATATATTCTTAATTGGATTACATCAAGTTTCTGCTCTTAGTTTGCATCTTTTTGTGTTCGATTTGGGAGCACATTTAAGAGATGGTCTCTTGCTACACATATTATTTGCATATAACATTATTTTTATTGATAAATAGATATGAATTAATGCAAAATTCAAGCTGTTGAGAATTATATTAGAATCTAATGGATTCCTTTTGTATATTCAAAGTAGAATATGTCAAGTATAAGCTTTATCATAATAGAAGCTATAAGAATAATCATTTAACAATTGAAGTTCATGTTATGAAGAGGGAGAGGCTCAAATATCGTGATTCAGTTGTACAAATAATGATGAAGTAGAGGGTATTGTGATTAACATGATCCAAACTAGTTGGATGAAATGGAGGACCTCTTTGGGGTTCTCCTGTGCAACCGAAAGTTTTCACTTTTTAAAACTATAATATCAGTACGCTATATAGGCATAATGTTGGTCAGCAAAACATACACATATTGATTAATTAAACAAGTGTAGCATAGATAAGCATACCATGGTGGATGAGGGAGTGCCACATAAGGATATGATGATAAATGAGTTTGTTTATAGCAAAAGGTTTGATGGCTTTTATTGAGGATATGCTTAGAGAACACCATCTTAAATGGCTTGGATATCTTATAAGGGATACAAAAATTAAAAAAGACATTGCAAGAAATCATCAGGATTTCAAATACTTGAAACTCTGGGTGGGATTGTTATCTGGTCGTGCACAGTAGAGACAAATGATCCATATAGCCCACCCACATAGTGGGACCAAGGCGTGGTGTTGGTGCTGTTGCAATTCAAGCTAATTTGAATGCCGTATGTGTGATTTCTCATTTTTACTACTGGTGATACTACCTAGCTATTTTCCTGTACGCACTCAAGTTCTGGGATTTAGGTAATTATTTTCTTTATCTCATTTCTTTTATATTTCTTATTTTTATTTGCTTTAGAATTTGTTCTGTTTAAATTTGTTGCAACTAAAATTTTAAATCTATGAGAAATTTTAATTAATTGTTGATTTTTTTTTAATTTCTTTTAGTTTTCTCTGAATTTAGTCGATCATTACATTATCAGTATGTTTCTAGGTTTTTTTTTTCAGGTTTGCACTAAATGTAAGTTGTGTTTTTAGTGAATTTTTGTATTTGGCTTTTTTATGTGAGCTGCTTTCATTCTATAGTCCTAATTGTGTTTGGAAACTTAAAGCTTTACTAGTCTTGCATCAAAATCCAGCATCAGGGTACCGTTTTACTGTTGAATTTTTGGATATGAAGTTGATGCTTGATATAAATAAATTAGCAGAAAATCACTTATCTAAAAGGAGTTTACCTAAGTTCAATATTCTTTGTCTGCTGTCTAGTATGTTGGCTGCTATTGGATATTATCTTATGTTCTTTATATTGCTTGGTTTCTCAGGAGGCCATAGATAATAGCAGGCAAGAATTAACTACTGCCCTAATGAAGAGCTATCCACAGTTGTTGCAAAAGTATATTGCTGATAAAGAAAAATTACCTTCATTGGTTGAAATTCTTTTGCTTTTGAACCTTGAGCTTTATTCACTTAAAAGAAGAGAGCAGGTTAGTTTATTTGATTTCTGCATTTAGGGGCTGTTTGATATGAGAAAATTTGAGAAATTTGAGTGTAAAATAATCTGATTACAATTTAATCAGGTTACTTTATTGTTGTTTGATAATTTTACAGAAAAATTTTACATTTTCTAGTTGAAATGAAATAATTTGTTAGTATGATGTTTGGTAATCTCAGTTTTTCCAAAAAAATTTTACTTTACACTGCTTTTACCTCATTCAAACAGCCCCTTAGCCTTCTTTGCTTATTTTGCATTGCTGACCCTTGTCCCTCTTTTCTAATTTCTTAGAGTTTCAAGTGTATTTTGGATCTAATTGCCGAAGCTTTTTTCAAACATGGCGGAGAGGATGCCTTAAAATCCTGCATCAAGGCTCTCACATTTTGTTCTACCGAGAGTAAAGCTGATTTGCAGGATTATTCACAAAATAAGCTGAAAGACCTTGAGAACGAGTTATTAGTCAAGCTAATGGATGCCATAAAGGCTGTAAAGGTAAAAAGCATATATTCTGTGTATATATTTCACTAATTTAGTATTTACATATGTAACACCAAAAATTTTATAATACGTATATCTAGCACCCAAACATTCGTATTAACAAACTAGGCTTTTTGGTTTAACGAATCTTAAAATATCTCTAATTATAAAGCTGATATGAGGTGTCATGCATTTTAAAACTTAGAAGACGAAAGTGATTTTTAGTAACTAATAAAGCTTGGTTGCTAGATATGTATATTATAAAATTTTGGATGTTGCTTATGTAAAATTTCTAATTTTCTTAACAATGTGTGGCTTTGACACTACAGGATGGTTATGATGACTATTCACTTTTGGTTAACTTGAAACGCTTGTATATGCTTCAACTGAGGAAAAAGATCTCTAATGAGGACTTGTATGATGATATGAATAGCATTCTCAGAGATGTAAAAGGCTTGAAAGATGAGGCATGTTTATTACTTAGAAGGGCTTTTATCTTGTTATTATTATTTAAGTGATATCTCATAAAGCTTCTGTGCTTTCAGGTGCTTGGTTTTGTACTTCTCAATATGTATTTACAGGTAGCCTGGTCCTTGCAGTCCATTGTTAGCGAAAATCCTTCCGAAGCGACTTTAACAGCGCTTTTGTTGAAGAGAACAAATCTCTTGGAACAACTAGAGCACATCATGAACTCCTTGGCTGTAATCCATGAGGAAAGGCGTCGAACTGTTCTTCCATTCAGAGTAGGTTCTTATGAATTTGTTCTTGCAAATTGAAAGCTAAAGTCCATGGTGATAATAACTGTACATTTGTGATAAGATAATCCATTAATTTTAAACTAAATATTTTGTTAGGTTACAATCATACTTGCAGAAATGTGGATCTTGTTCAAGAAATCAAAATTTGATTCAACAACATTTGAGAGTCTAGGATATTACCCAGATTTATCTTCTGTTAAGAAGTTTTGGAAGCTTTGTGAGCAGATGCTTAACATCTCAGGTCCTTTACAATTTATTGGTATCTTTATTAGAAGATTGATCTGTTATTGTCATGAAGCCATGGACAAGCTTTTTTAAATTGACAGATGAGACCGAAGATGAACATGCAAATGAAGAATTTATTGAAGAAACTAACAAAGATGCGATTCTAATTGCTGCTTCTAAGCTGGTGATTGAAAATGCTGTTTATAGGGTAAGTCTCTCTAGCTGTGCTCTGTTGATGCTTTGAAACCCATGACAAATATCTGGCTTTTTATTTCTAAATAGCAGCCAATGTTTTATTCTGTTGATTTAGTATTAAGTCATCATTCTGACAACTCTATTGCATTACAATAAGTCTCTGCTCTCAATTTATATTTTTTTGACTGAATTATGGATGCTCATAATGAACCCATTCAAGATAAGGTTCCTTAGATGGTTCGGGCATATTAAGCAAAGATTGTTCAATGCTTCTCTTAGAAAATTTGAGTACGAGTTTTTCATCTATTATTAAAGAGGAAGACTAAAAATAAAGATATAGGAGAAAGTATTAGAAAAAATCTTCTCTATTTGGAACTTAGTGAGGGGTTTACCTCACTTAATGGGACTAAGGATTTTCGTT
This sequence comes from Gastrodia elata, assembly GCA_016760335.1. Classification (NCBI taxonomy): domain Eukaryota; kingdom Viridiplantae; phylum Streptophyta; class Magnoliopsida; order Asparagales; family Orchidaceae; genus Gastrodia; species Gastrodia elata. The sequence goes on along the minus strand of CM028681.1, from coordinate 5,317,929 downwards.
GCTGAAGCACTATTAATACAAGTGCATCATTTGTTAGGGTTTTACAGCGTATCTTTTTATAATAAATGCAGGATTATCTTGGTCCGGAAATCATTTCACATTTTGTGATGCATGGGACAAGCACAAGTGAAATCATCAGGCATTTTATTACCGTCCTTAAGAAAACGTCTAATGATATTCCTCAAATGTTTCTGGAGGCATTAAAAAGGGTAAAATTTTGTTTCATTTATTTATTTTTATAGTAATTGATAACCTTCAAACTTTCAAAGAGCATGTTCCTTATTTTATTATGTAACATTTATGCCAATATAAACTAGGGGTTTTGATTTAAAAAAATAAAAAAGAAGAGCAATACCATATTAAATATTTAATTCTTGATTTAGGCTTACCAGCGCCATATCGAGGAACAATCGAAGAGCAATTATGTAACTGTCACGGGGAAGTCTTTTACAGATTGCGTGGAATTGGCCAATCGGCTTTCGGGATCGTTTGCCGGTGCCGCCCGCAACAAATTTAGGCTAGACATTTTAAAAATAGTAAAGGATGGCATCTCTTTCGCTTTTTTGGATGCTCCAAAGCAGCTGTCCTTTTTGGAAGCGGTTGTTATCCCATTTGTCTCAAAACTCGCTGCGCCGGACATTCTCGACATCACGAAAGATGTGAAGAGAAGGGTGGAGAATGCGAACCAATACGAAAACCCTAGTGGGTGGCGCCCATATCATACATTTATTGATCAGTTGAATGAAAAATATGCCAAAAATGAGGTCATACAAGGTATGTGCTCTCCAGGCTGACCTCTATTCTAAAATGGGGCAATTACATGTGCAAACGTTCAAGACATGCTATTCACGGATGAAACACCAGGCTATAATCAATAGAAGTACAATCATTTTGAAGTGCATGAAAAAATCTCAATCCATGTTTATTTTTGGGTTCTTTATTTAAGCAGCACCCAAATCTTTGTAATTTACGCACACAATCTCTAATATTTACTAATAAAGCATTATCGTTTCTCCAATCATAGAATTCTCCTAACATTACTAGATTTTATGGTGAAATGTGCCTTGGAAATGCAAAGATGAAAATGTTTGGATATTGAATACACTAATTATAAAGGTTTGGGTGCACACAACATCCATTTTAAACGATGATTTGATCGTTGCATGCGCTGGTGCACTTAATTCGCTTTTTAGGGGTGGATGTCCATTCTGTGATTATGCATGTTTCGAATGATATGCATTTAAATACATTTTTAGCCCGACATTTACAATACTCAATAGACTGGACATGTTAGCAATGTTTTTTGGCTACCACTCATTCTCATTTTGACGTCGTCTTGGGTTCATGCAGACGAGGGAGATGGGACCGTGGTGAAGCGGGGAAGGGGACGTCCTCGGAAGGTTAGGAACCTCGAAGGCAAGAAGCTGTTTCAGGGCGGGGAAGGTTCCAGCGGAGAAGAATCCATTAGCTATTATGCGGAGCAGAACAGTCAAGATGAAGATGATGAAGAGGAGCAGCATCTGCAGCAACAACCGCCGCCGCAGCAGCCTCTTGTTCATGCTGTCAGGGCTTCCACCACTAAGCTCAGGGCTTTAAAAATTTCGCCGCAGGAAGCCATAGGTAAAATCATGCCTTTTCTTAATTAATTTTAGTATTTATTTTTTTTGTGGCTAATGCAGATTTTTTTTCTAATTTTTGATTAAATGTATTTTTTTAAGTAGGTGATAGTTTTGATGTTTTCTGAGTAATAAAGTGTTTGATTTGTAAATATGTAATATTGTAGGTTTGTAATTATAAAGATGCTAGTGGCATGTAGGATTTAAAAAATCTTAAAAAATAAGGGGGTTTTGTAGGCATTCCAAAAGCATCTTTTTAATTTGGGTCTTTTACCTACAGTTACTTCTGCATTATTTTTTTTATTTAACAATAACAACAACAACATTAAGCGTTAGTCCTACTACGTGGGGTTGACTATTTTTTTTTTTTCCTTAGTGCACATTCAAATAGAAGTTCCTTCCTAATAAAGAAGAATTTTTTTAATGGTTTCCTCCCATTTTCAATCGTCCTCTTCCTCTTTTAACATGGGAATTCATCTAAACAATATTTTTAATAGGGGAATCAAACATTCTACGCCTAATATGCTCAAACTATCTAAGATGACATTCTTTAATCTTTTTCACTAATCAAATCCACTATTGCGGCCACTCCATTTTTATTATAAATGTACTCATTTCTTATTCTTTCCTTTCAGGTATACCAACTCATCCACCTTAGCATGCTCATTTCTGTAACACTGATGTTATCGATATATTTCTTCATGTTGGCTAATATTTAGCCCCATATAATATAACAGACCGTATAATTGTTTGATAAAATTTTTTGTTTAATTTTGAATGGGATTTTATGATCACGCAATTTTTCAAAATTGCTCTTCCATTTTATCCAACGATCTTGAATCTTATTCATCTCTTTGCTCTCTATTTCACCATTATTTTGAATTATTTAATTAGTGTATTTAAATCTCTCGCTTTTCTTATTCGCATGATCCTCAATTATTTTTTTTAACAATTATGTGGCTTATAAGATTTGAACTATTGATCTGTCAATGATTCAATTCCAAGAGCTTGACCACTGAACCATAACCCCATTCATGTTCTCAAATTTTATGTTCTCGAGAGTATGACTTCTATTATGATTAAACTTACACACCATAATTTTTATTTTAAATATTTTAAAATGAAAATTTAAAAATTTAAAAATAGCCCTTCACCATTTGAGTTTTGCTTTAACTTAATTCCTAGTCTTATCAATTTGCACAACACATCTACAAATAATATACACCAAGGAACATACTCTTAAATGTATTCGTTCAATAACAACATTCATAATTTAAAGTGATGTAATTTAATAGTAACAGGAAAATCAGTAGACATGCCGCACTATAATTGAACACATATTATAGCCATTTTATATATCCACTAAGTATTTACAACAAGTTATTTAAGATTTCCTTAAATTCTTCTTATCATTATTTTTAAATCATTCTTTACAGCATATTTTTATTTAATCATTACTTGAACATCTTATTTCAACATCATGTATCTTTATTATTAGGTGCTCTTTTGATTTACCTAGTAACCAAATACTGCATAAGATTGACTTTACTCTTAAAATTCAACTTTCTAAGTTTTAAAATTTTATTATTAAGAATGTCTATCCTGTATTAGATTTCAATATCAAATTTTAGACATCTAGCTTTAATATTATTTTTCTTACTTTGTTTTAAATCTGGAACCAGTAGTTGATGTTGGGTCGTCAAACAATCACCTGGCATAATCTTATAGTCCTTGCAATATTATTGACCATTTTTTAAGAGAAATTAATTAATCTGAGTTTAAGAGGCTCCTTTTTTATAGGTGATAACTTGTGAATCTCTTTTTTTACAATAAATATTAACGATCATAAGATCATAAGTTAAATAATCGAACTGCAAAATCTGTCTTTTTTTTTTTTTCTGTTAATCTCTCCAAAATCTAATTTATTATAAATACATTGCATCTTTCAATTACGTTTTCAACATACCCATTAAGTCTCCTATAATTAATATATTTTGGGTATATTTCTTTAGCCAATTCCTCCCAATCATTCTAGATTTTTGTATCAATCTTTTTTGAAGGGTATAAATATTGTAATATTAAAAGTTGTTCCATCTATTACAATCTTTAATGATATAATTTCATCTCTCAACCTCTCAATTTCTGCCATATTATCTTTTAGGTTCTTATCTAAAGATAATAATACTAAAGACATTCTTATGACAATTTTTATTTGAGTACTGGAGTGTAAAGCATAAACTATCAATTCATTTTGTTCTCTTATTTATTTTATTTTTTGATGATATAAAATATTTATCATTCTATTAATTCATATTTACTAACTCAAAAATCTTGTCAATGAGAGTCAATATTTTAGATACCTAATTTTAAATTAGCATCATGGGCTAGTTTTTTTACTTGCATCCATCCATAATATGGGAATTCTTTGCACTTTTGATTGCATTTAAGCAACGATGCATGTTGCTTTCAGAGGTTGCCCTAGCTCTAGTACAATTATTTATAGGTTTTATGTCATGAGATGAGTCAACAAAATTTTACACTTTTGTCAACTTCCTAATGTAACTCTCCTTTTCATATGGAATTTAGGATTGCATTGCAAAGTTATTTAATATTTTAAATTGAGTTTTAAAATATTATATGCATGCTTCAAATTTATATAATATGATTGTTATCCAAACTTTATTTTATAAAATTATATTAAGTTTATTATATAAATATTTGTATTATACATTTACATTTAAAATTTTTTGTTAAACACAAATAAAATAGAGGCTGTGGTTTGCAAGGAATTTCCTTATTTAACGCCATATTTTAAATATTATGAATATATCATAAATTTGTATGCATAATGCATGTACCTATTATAGTGAGAGTAGTGTTAAATATGAAAATTAAGACGGTATACATATATATATATAAGCCCCTAATACTGAAATGTCTGTTTAATGATCTATACACCAGGATGCAGATGTAAGCATATGTAGCTTGAAATTTTCTTTATTGTTGATTAACATCATAATTGATGAGTATAACTATATACGATGAGATTTTGGTGTGCTTTATTTCTCCTAATGTAAGCTATTTTCTTGCTATTTTCAGGGAGAAGCATCAGCTAGACGTTTTTCCATGGATTTATATTATTTTGGTATGTTTTGTTTATTATTATTATTCAAAGATCTATGTAGCCTTGCCCATCCACTATACTGATCACCTCAAATTCAAGTTTAGAAAAAAATATTAGTGTAAAATAATTGCTTGTTTAACTAAAAGATTAGATGCGTGCTTGAATCAGTAATGATAATAATATAATAATAATTAAGAACTAGCTGATCAATTTTTTTTTTAATTTTATGCTCCTATAAAATTTATAATTATTGTTTAAAATATTAAAATCATGCTATCTATGAACTGTTCAATTTGCTGTTATCCTCATCTGAAATCTTATTGATTTATTAATTAATGGCTTGCTTGTTAATCAGTTTAACTATATTAGCATTGATTGTTGAAATTTTATATATGATTTGATTAGTGTTTTGCAGTAATTATACACTTAAATGGATACGTTTTTTTAGTTTAGTGCAGTAACTCTTCTGTATATTTTTGAAGTACTGATTGTAGGTTGATTATGGGTTTTTAGTAAAGCCTTGTTATAATGAAGACTATCAAAGTTCCCAATAAAGATCATAGAATAATATCAATTTGAAACATTTGATTTTAGGAGTGGTTTTCTTTGGTAACAAAGTATAACCTCTTGGGTTTAAGGATCAATATGCTGCTGGAGCTTGTGGTGAAGCCACCTTTCTGCTGTAGACCCTCTTCAATTGGAACCCAAGAGCACCTCGAGTGAACTCCAAGCTAACTCGGGTTAGCCCAAGTGAGACCAGATTTGCCAGATGGCAGACTAGTCCTTAGGAGGTTCACAGTGACCTTGGGAACCCTTCTTACATCTTAGAGATATTAAATAATGCAAGAATTAAACAAACATACGAAGATAATTTGCTAAAGGTTAAAGCGAGGGTCACTATGTTAGGTGAGCCGGCTTATAGAGAAAGAAGTGAAAGAAAGAGAAAGGCCTGTGGGGAGTCGAGGTTCTCCATAGGACATGTACTCTTTATAAGGAATTCTTTTATTCAGCCAGCCTTAAAACTTGCTTAATGGTTATTCTGAATAGTTCGTTTATAATTGATTTAATTAATAATATAATCAAATGAATTGGTCCCCTATAGTGTTAAATTTATGTAACAATGAAGCTCTTGAATTCATATGGTTGTAAGGACATCAACAACCTAAGCCATACTAGATAATGGCCTTCTTCCTTGCCAATATCTAACCTAGAGACTTAATGTTGATTAACATCTAAGACATTACTTTCATTGTAAAATTCTTAATGAAACTATTATTTAAGCTTATTTGATTAATACATAAACAAAAAAAAGAAAGTTCTCTATATAAAATTTGTTTTAGTTACCATTTGAAGACGGGTAAGTGTGACCGATCAAATTAGGTTGGCGCTGATTTCTTTAGCTATTCACTTGATTAATATTGCCTAAAACCTAATTTTAGATGGATCTAAGAGTCAACTTTAATGTGTATGCAATGAGATGGAAGCTCATAAAATTGTATCATATAAATCCATGCATCTTCAACATAGGATCAAGATAACCTAGGCTAGCTTTGAAATGATTTATATGCTTAATTACCTTCATGGATAAAAATGATTCAAATTATATATTGCTAATTCTAAAATTGATGAGTGACCCTAATTCATCTGGAGAACAATGATAATTTAAATTCTCATACCACTTCACCATTATATTCAAGTCAAGCTAGGTACGAGTATTCTCTTATTTATACTTTGACCTCACTAAACATGTGTATTTTGGACCAGAGCATATGAATGATTAAAATGGAAATTGTGAGCTTGAAATATAGAACCTTCATAAGCATGCATAGGTCTTATATTTATCATATCCATGACTTAATGATCAAGACCTATGCTATATGGTGATCAAATATCTCATGATGTTATGGTAGTCTAATTTGTTATAAAAATATCTAATTTGAATCATTTAAAGATTTCTCCATACTTAACTAAGTTAATGAGGCCATGACAGATACATAGTAAAGGATTCACTTTACTTTACATATCACCCAATAGTATAGGTTGCTCCACTCTTAACTTATCCAACATTACATAATAAACATACATTACAAAGCCCTAAATTGGCCATATATAGCTTAAAATTAAGATTCGAGGTTTAGAGATTGAGTGGTGAACATAATAACTAAATCCTTGGAAGTGGCTTAGCTAGTTGCCTTCATCTCAAATCTCTTGCCTTCAAAGGTTTGCCCCAAACCCATAAGAGTCCCATGGTATCAAAATGAGCTTACTAAAACACTATTGAAAGTAAATTTGTTGTTGATGCACAAAGAGATGATAGAAACTTAGGTGTATATATTAGGTTAGACCACTACTCATGAAATCTAATTAATGTATAAGGAAACTTACCCTTAGGCCAAGGTAAGTGATTATACTAAATATTACCTTAGTATATATATTAAATAACATAATAAGTTGGTAAATTTAATTAAGGGGTTTCAATAAAAATTAATAAAGGTAAGGTGTAAACTTCTTCAAGCTTATGGTGATTCCATGGGGATATGTCACCATAACTTTAGCAAGTATTAATATAAGCTATTCTTAAAATATAAATAATTAACTTATCGAATAATAAATCATACATTAAATAAGAAAATAGAAAATGTTAAATCTTATGCTAGATCCAATAAAATGTAGTCTAATCTGATATTAAGTAATCAAAGAATTAGACCAAAAGATTTGAAATCCCTCAAAGCATTGATCTAAAATAAGTTTTAAGTGTCATGAGTATAATCTTTATAACCCAATTAACAATTCCAATATTCATTAATGTGGGCATATCTACATAAACACAATAAAGATTATGAAGAATAAGCTTATAATTTATGTGCATTTGAGGAGACCTTGTAACTATAGATTTATACAAAAAGAAATAAACTCAATTTAGGGAGTAATCACTAAAATTGAGGTGCATGACAACCACATAATGATGATAATCACTAAATAAAATACTAATAAGTTTAAAAATAATAATTTATCAGATACATTGAATTGTTGAATTTAATTATAAGTAGAAGGTATCAAAGGTACAAATATATCATTTATTTGCATTTATTTTTAAATACCATTATATTTTACTACCTCTTGTAATTTTGATATACTATTATTATTATTATTTTTTTTATTACACTATCAAAATATTGTCACTTACTCAAAGAATGGATAAAACATCTTATGGAAAGTAAAAGTTAATGAATGGTATGGTTCTCTATGGGTAAATTTTTACGGTGTGTATAATAATAATAAAAATTGAAATCCAAAAACTAATCATTGAGATATGCTTACATTCCTAATGCTTTTAATTTTGCTCAATAGAAGACTGCACATTCATGCATACATTTTTTAACATACAACATATTTTTATGATATATTTTGTCAGGGCATAAATAATTTGTGACAAATTGTGTTCTAATTGCATGTTTGGATGGATATATAATGAATTGATTGGATGTGTTGTATGGAATGCTTATATATATATATATATATATATATATATATATATTAGTTTTAATTATATCACTCACTCTACTTAAGTAACCGAGTAGTTGCATATCAACATCCGATGATAAATTAGTCCCCTGATTCAGTATTGATCTCTACAGTTTGTATTAGAGATGCTTTGAATTTTGGTAGCAACTGGGTTCACCACAAAGCTAAGCCTGATACTCTTCATCTTCCCCATGACAGAAACTGTTAACTATAATCGATATTATGATTTGGTCTTTGTATTTACTAAATCATTTTGCATGATTTTGATGCCTATCAAATTCTCTTAATGAGCGCTTCATAATGGGCCCCTAAGCGCAACATTTATTAGCCAAATATCGAGACTAATTATGAGAGATAGAATGGCTATTTATCTTTTGACTTGACAGTTATATGCCTAATCCTTACTCCAATTCAATACATACATATTCCCTAACTATTTGAGCGTTCAATGGAGACCTTAATTGCAATAAATGGCAGAGTAACCCCTATAAATTCAGAACCCTTTCTCCCACTTCGTGCTTGAGCCATTGACGTCCTTATCCCATTCTAGATCATCGTTTGCATCCTTAAGCATTCCTCTCTTCTTCATTAAGTATCTCATTTAGCTTTAATTATTATAAAAATTATATTTAATGTCTCTTCATTAGATTAATAATGCCTAATTATTCTCACTTTCAATATAATTAAAAAGGCTTTATCTATCACATATATCATCTTATATCATTCTTGGATACAATAATTACTTTCCATAATTGATTAAGTTATAATTATGTCTATTGTCAAATTAGAGAAAGGAAATTCACCAAGATATATATTCTTACATTTGACTATATTTATTTAATCCAAAAGCCCTATTTATAATAATGTTATAATTATGATATTTATTCTTTGTGCATATAATCACAATTGTTGTGTTAAATTCCTTTCACATGTTTTAGAAATTCATAAATGCACTTATTATATATCCATTATTTTTATTACTCACATAAATATTATTTATTATTTCACATTTTATAATTTTTTTATAATATTATATATATATATATATATGAAAAATATTATATTTACATAATAATATATACCAAAAAGTGTATTCAGCTAATTATCTACTTATACATTGAATTGACATATCATCTATATATTTTGATATATATATCGTGTAAATGTAGCAATAATATATATATATATATATATATATAATACATGATTAATAGAATTCAACTCTCAAATATTTAATGCCATTTTCAAATAATTATTAGCACTTATTAAAATAATATTTATGACTTCATTAAAATTATTATTTATAGTTTTGTAATTTTTTTTATTTTAAATGTTGTTCAATTGGAAGAATATTACTATATTTACACATTAGTATACATCAAAATATATAAATAATATATCAATTCAATGTATAAATAGATTATTTGTTGAATATAATTTTGTATTTAACTTATATGCAAAAATGAAAAAAATATTTTTTTATTAATTATGAATATTTTTTGATGTATATTTTTTGTAATATAATAATTTCTAATTATAATTATTGCAAATAAAAATGTTTTTATGAATATATAATCATAATTAATTATAAATGACAAATTCAAAATAATTATTTTAATTAGTATACCTTTAATTAATTTAATGATTATAGCCAGTTTAATTATTGCGATTATTTATTTAATGCAATGATCAAGATAATTTAATTAATTTATTCATTATGTTAAATTAAGCCATAAATCATAAACCTTAAACCCTCACTGTTTGCAAGGAACGGGACAATATGGAATCCTTGGACTCTTCAGGCGAAGCAAATCTAGGGTTCTTCGAGATCGAAACTGCAACCGGAACCCTTTCGAAATCTGACATCTTCCATGTCGTCAAGGAGGTAGTAGGGTTCATCCTCTATATGCACCAGCAGATCCCAACGTAATCGCTCGATCTTCTTTTCGTTTCTCTCTGTTAGTTTTATTTCAGAATTTCACGTCGGCTGCTTTATGGAGTATGTCGTCATTGCTAAGGCGCCCTTTCTTAAAATTGAAGAATTATGAGACGTTATGCTAATTAATTTGCATATTAGTTTATGATTTTGCTCCATTTCTTTAAGTCGACGCTTGAATTTTGCTAACCAAATACATCACTCGTTATAGTTTTGATTTTTGGTGCGGTTCTTAAATTGCGTTTCCCATTTCTTAGGAAAAATAAAATATTATTATGTTGAGTAGCAGAATGTCTGAAACATTCTATTATGTATAATACATGAATCAGTAGTATCGTATAAAGTGTAGGCCTTTCGGTACTGAATTGACTTTGTTTTGGTTCTCCTCGGCACTAATGTTGTATTCTTGAAAAGTTGTGTTTTCTGGGAAACCATCAGTGCTTAGTTATTTTAATTTTGAATGGCTTTTTGTTTATGATCTGGTCAAAACGGTGTCTGTGATCTTCATTGAGGGCATCTTTGGTTCAAGCTTAGTCTAGCATAAACTTGGCAAGTTAAGCTGCTAAGTTAAAATAATTTGCTAATAGGTTGGCTTAAACTTATTTAAACTGGCTAACTGCCCTAAAAATTGTTTGTTTATGCTTAAGTTGCTTACTTAAGAATATAAATAATTAATCAATAGAACTGTTTAATATAATAATATTAAATAATTTTAAATTTTTGATAATATAACAGATTAATCACTTTATATTTAACAATAGTTAACATAGTTAATTAATATGAACATTAGTTATGATAAATCATAATTAATGTGATCAATCAATTAATTGATGTCATAATTATAATTAATTAATTATTTTAAAAATGAATTTGATTAATTAATTAATTAATTAACTATTTTCTTAATTAATGCATTAAATTAATTTATACAACTAATTAATAATAATTTCATTAACAATAATGTATAAAATATACTGTATTTACTATAATAAACTAGCATAATTAATATATTGTATATAATTTGAAAAATTAACTAGTCATACTCATTTATAACAAATTTTAATTATGCAACTATACTTATAGTTATTTAAAATAGTGAACTATTTATTAAGCATAATAAATCAATAAATTTTTAATTTTATAATTGTTACTTATAATTAATATAGTTTAATGATTGCAATTATAATCAATATAATTAATCGTTGCATTCAATTTTGATTTGAATAATCACAAACATAATTAGCATCATTATAATTAATATAATTTATTTAATTATTGTTATTACTTATTTATTTTAAGTAATATGGCAATTTAATTAATTTATTCATTTTAATAATTATTATAGTTATTAAATAATATAATTTATTTAATTCATAAAACATAAAATAATAATAATAATAATAATAATAATAATGATAATAATAATAATAATAATAATAATAATAATAATAATAATTATTATTATTATTATTAAAAAAAGTTAATTTAAACTAATTTAAATTTAAGTTTGTGGTTTAAAACTAAACTATCTAGATGGTATGAAATTGATTGATTTACTGACAACTTATTCTTATTGCCATGATATATTATGCAATGTATTAGGAGATATATAGAACTTAGTATTTTGAAATTTTAAACTCTCAAAGCGTTACATTTTAACTTAATTTTAGTGATTTCTAAATGCCACCATAAATCATTCGACATTCAAGAGCAAAGCTTGGAATTTTTTTGAGTGGGGACCAGTGGCAAATTAACGATGGACGGCACTTGGGGCACATGCCCCCACCAAATTCTCAATAATATTCAGTAGTTGTGCAAGACTTATAGGTTTTGGGAAAACCTAAGTTTATATTATGAATTGTTTTTTCTTTGATTTAATTTAAATTTATTTTGTGTTTAATTTTATTAAAGTAGCTTGTTTATTTTTTTTTTTTTTTTGTTGAAATCATTTCTTATATAATACATGATCTTAAGCATGGATTTAGCATAATCTAATTGTATGTTATTAAAATTGTTTTATGGTTTACTATGGCTGTCTTTATCTGATAATGTTTATATGTTAATTTTTGTGTTGAATAGATGTAACTTTTTTCATTGTTTATTAACTGACTCGGGCTCTTATGATTATTTTAAATTACATTCAAGAAATTTGAGAAGTTTTTTGTTTCATTATTGTTAAAATATAGGGTTTTATTTGCTGTTGGGCATTATAAGAGATGCCATTTATCATATTTTTCCACTTAATTGTGTTATTATAGTATTCTAAATTTTGTTATATTTAACTGGTATATAGAATTTGAATACTTTTTACTACTTCCATGTTAGAATTTTTATATATTATTTTTTTCAATATAAACCAATCATTTAAATAAATTTCATTTTATATTTGGTATTGGTATAATGTTCCTTGTTTCTTTGTCATTAAAATATATTTATAGAATGTGATTTGAAGTTTACATAAGAATTTGAGGATTAGAACTAAGCTGATTATTCAATCATAAGATTACAATATCTAAAAACTTTCTTAACATTGAAGATTGTTTTCAATTTATCAACTGTAATTTAAGTTTCTGTTTTCCAGCCATGGGTGAAACTATAGTTTTCTTTACTGGGGATATAATAAAATTATAATATTTAAAATAAAAAGATAGGAATATAGGAATTACTAATCTCACATGATTTATCAATTATAATCTCTTTCTTTGACATTTTATGTATAGTTTAATGTGTTTTAAAAATGTGTTTATAACATGATCAAGAATAGTTTCTAAAATAATATTTTTAACCACATGTTAAAGAGATTTTTGTAGCACAATATTTTTAAATCCAAATCACTATGACTCATTTATAAGCTATGTAGAATGGTTGAAATGTAAGATTGAGGAGAATTGGAAGAAATATAAGTTGGCATATCGTGAATCTAAAATAATAGTTCATGATGTTAAGAGTGAAGCATTTGAAGATTTATATAATAAATTAGAAATTGTTGATGGAGAGAGATACATTTATATGCTAGTCAAATAAAAAGAGAAAAGAACTAAAGATTTGACTATGTAAAATATATCAAAGACAATGATCAAAATATTCTTTTAGCGATGAATATACTCAACATAGTTGGATGGATTACCTTATTAACCTTTTTATTATTGGCTGTACCGATACAATTAATGCAAGTTAGCTTAACATTTATACAAATGATATCATTTGCACTTTTATTTGTTGTCAATAATACTGAAATTTGGAATGCTTTAAAGAGAATGAAGAGTGGTAAAATGGTAAGATTAGATGACATTTTCATTGATGTATTGGAATGTATGGGTGAGGAAGGAATTTCTTGGCTTAATAAGTTATTTAATATTATTTTGAAGACTACAAGATGTCAAATGAGCAAAAAAAGAATATTATTATACATATTTAGAAAAATAAAGATGATGCTCAAGATTGTGCTAATTATTGAAGAATCTAGTTAATGTGTCATATGTTGAAATTTTGAGAGAGAGTAATTGATTACCAATTACAAAGGGATACTTGTATTTCTCAAAATCAAATTAGTTTTATGCAATGTAAATCTATCATGGAACTTATACATATAATAAGATGTTTAATGGAGAAATTTAGAGAAAGAAAATAAAAATTTCATTTAATTTTTATTGATCTTGAAAAGGCTTCTGAGAGTACGAAGAGAAATTAATTAGAGAGCTTTGGAGAGAAAAATGATTTGTGTTGCATATATTGATGTTATTAGGGATATGCATAATGTGTATAGAATATTGTCAGCTTGCAAGGCTCCATACAATTTCTAAAACACAGCTGACTTAAAAGAATAACCCGTGTATCAATGGTGTGTGACAATGCGGCAGGTAATTATGTTATTAGAACATATAAATTTGATAAGAGGAATAAATTTAATAATTATAGTAAAGATAATTTCAAAATGTTATGTTTAGTCCAGAATCATTAATACTAAAATTTGGCATTCTATTTGAGGAGTACATAAAATATGCTTGCTTGTGAGCGTAAAATTGGTTTCAATGAATTGCACAAGCAATTTAATGGATCCATGCTGCTGTGATAATAAGGGAAAATTCATGAACTAACACTTGTATAACACACATACACACTCATATATATATATATATATATATATATATATATATATATATTTCTTATTCATTGAAAAATGCATATTATGAAAAGACTAATGAGAACAAAATTGTTATGGTTGGGCTATCTAATGTAAGAATAATTTAAAAAAATATGTTATTGGGCATGGGTCTATTTGTTTCTGGGGCATCTCAATTCATTGCTATATTATGAGTGTTATTTGGAGATTGATAGCATTTGATATCCTAAACTTTCTAAACATTATATTTTACCTATTTTTTGTGGCATCTGGATTTCACAAATTGTTCTACATTTAAGACAGCTAGAATTTTATTTGAGTGGGGCCAAGGGCAGATTCATGATTGAAGCAATAGGTGAACAAGTCGACAAGATTTAAGAAAAGCCTAAATTCTCTCTACCTTGACTTCTCTTCGCAATGCTGCTCATACCACAATGTGCTTTCCTACCCTTCTTGTTGCTATGGCCCATTCGTTGTCATCAGTGGTGGTGTTGCTCGTAGCTTTGTTCTCCACTCAAGCTTTTTATAGGTGTTAAATTTTAGTGTCTTATTTTTGCTATCATTTTTGGATCCCTCGCTTTATTAGATTTTACTTGTGATATTTTTTTGTTAGGAGCCATTTAAGTCTATTAGTATTTCTTCACTGGCAAGCCGTCATCCTCTAGTCAATTTCTTTTTTGTTTTAAATATGATAATTTTATTCAGAAAAAATAAAATTGCTCCTTGAATATGGCATTATTTGTTTATCAAAGTTCATTTTATGAATAGTTTATTTACATTTATTTTTAATATTTTTTTGTATTTAGTTTTTACTAGATTTGTTTTTATGTTTTTCATTGCTGTTGCTTTGTTGATAATTATCTCATTTATAATGAGCATAGGCATGCATTTGATAGAATTCTAGTTACAAGTTATCATAAACGCTCTTTGTATTACTGAGGCTATTTTTATTCGATGATGATTGTGCTATTTGTTATTTTGAATAGATGTAATCTGTTCTTGGATTATAATTTAACTTGGGTTTTAAGATTAGCTTAGTTGTCTACAGCTGATTTTTCTATTATTAGATTACATTATCTAAATTGTATTATTGAAGAGAAAATTGATTTCTAATTTAAATTGAGCCGATGCTTGAACCAAATTAACTTTCTCTCTAATTTAATACTTGTTATTCTGATTAGATTTAGCGCGATAGGAAATGTTGAGTGGTTTAAATATAGAAACATTGGACTACAAATATCTGTTGAACACAAGGCTTGAATTGGGAAGCAATGTACTAGAAGCAATTATTGAACATGCATTGGGGACAATTTTAAAGCTTATCAGACAATATGAAATATTTTAGAGAGAAATATAAATGATATATTTCTTAAGATTCTTATTTCCTATTTTTATATTTTTTCTTCTTAACATTGTAAGTTATGATGGGTATGAGTGGTTATGCATCAAAAAAATATGATGCAACGTTGGAGTAGCTTTTGCAGAGTTAGTTTAAAAGAAATCTGTCTTAGATGGTGCAAGCATATTAAGCCCAGACCATTTGATGCCATAGGTAGAAATGTTAGTAAATTAATTAAGCTATGATATCAGTCAGGGATAGTAAGGATTAAATATTTTAGTTTGGACAAAATAATGGTGAAATAGAGGGCGGTGAGATTAACGAGATCAAAACTAGCTGGATGAAATGGAGCAGCATCACTAAGTAGTTATTAGGCCAATGTTGATGGGGTTAGCAAAGTGGAAGCATATTGATAATTAAAGTGCTATAGGGATGAAGATGCTAACTCGTATGATTGGGTATGAATGAAAGAATATGATGTTAAATGAGTTCATTTGTAGCAAGTATAGAGCAGCTTTTGGTTGAGGATAAGCTTAGGGGTTACTTGGAATGGTGTAAAGTGGGAGTAAAGTAAAATTTGGGCAATTTTACTTACGTTGGGCACGCTTTCAGCTTATGGAGCTTATGGAACTTCGCCTTCGTCTACAGCTTACGGAGCACGCCTTCAGAGGTGAGGAACTCTGGCAAGTCGGAAGCCTCGACGCAGCGGCGGCTGGCTTCGCTAGAGGCTATGATCGCGCAGATCACGAGAATAGAGGCAAGGCGGTGAGGCGGGGAGCGGTCGGCTTCTTGGAGGAGTTTGGAGATGACAAAGTTTGGAAATTATTGCCTTTCTAGAATTTTATGCTGAATTACAGAAAAACAGCGTATCAAATCAATTAAAAAACTCAATCAAATCAGTAAGAAAAAAAAATCTACAAAGGAAATAAAAGCATATGTATGATCTGAATTTTAGTTCTTTCTATGGTTGAGATTTATTCCCTCAATAATTATTTCCCTCAAAATATAAATGATGGTTGAAATATATTTTCATTCACTAATCTACATTGAAATGAATTTGTTAACGGTGGTGATTACATATGTATTATGATTATCATAATTAATTGTGGTTGATACTTTTTTCTTTCATTTAATATAGTAGTGTGACATTAAGGTTGGTCTTATGAGGCAATGAATGCAAAGTTTTCTTTTACTAGACTTGCAGCGGAAAGCTTCTAGGTGGATTGAAAATTTATATGTAACCTATGCACCAAATCTACCATTTCTCATAATAGAGTTTTTGAGAAATTATTGCCTTTCCAGAGTTTTTGAGAAATTATTGCCTTTTTGAGACCATTTGATGCCATAGGTAGAAATGTTAGTAAATTAATAAAGCTTTCTTAAGTTATGTCAGAAATTCAACATATTTTAGTTAAGCGTTGACTTTATTGCTGAAAAACATATTTTAGTTTTGAGGCCAGACCAATACCTTTTTATATATACTTCTCATTGCAACACAATTTAATCTCATGCCTGATCTTTTTGGGCACAAAGCAGCAGCCATATATGCACTAGGATGTGTTAGATTACCCTTGATGAGCACAGTAGCATTTTATGAATGATTTCTGCTGAAAAAAAGATATAATAAATTCCATTTACTTAAACATTTATTGATCACTGATGAAAATTTAACATGTTTTGCATTTAATCGAATATTTATTCCCAGCTTGATTAGGCTTCAGTAGTTCATTTGATTTATCTTCTTAATCAAAAAAAGGTTTATGCTATTATTGATGCCATTTTTCAGGGTTTTGCAGCATCTTGAACACGAATTTGAAACCTTAAAGAAAGATTATAAGCAATTGGTATGACATATTCAGTCGGAATAGTCCTGCATTGTGGAATACAAAACTCAGCCTCACCTTTTTTCTATTAACAAGAGCTAATACAAAATGCAGAATAATTATGCATTGTGGAATACAACATTCAGCCCCATCTCTTTTCTATTAACAGGAGGTATTACAAATAGAGGGGAAGGAGAAGAAGGCTTCTTTGCACAGAAAGGCTAATATGAGAAAAAATGAAGTTAAATCAAACATAAAAAGGCTGGAAAAGTTGATGAACAGTCTATCCACTTTTTTTTCTGCTCTTCGAGAATCAGTTGATAGAATTCCTGATTTTCATGGGGTTGCTCTTCTTCTCGGTGGAAGCCTCGTGCGGCCATACCATGTTTATGAGATTTTCTTTTCTCGTTTCAGCGTTAATTCCAATAGCTTGCAGGACAGTGTTAGAAGTAAAGCAGGAGAAGCCCTGGCAAGAAAGGTTCTACCATTATCTTCAGCTATCTCTGTACTTTGAGTTCACTTTGTCAAACAGTCTGTGCTGATAACGGGTTCTTTGCATGCATAACGGCTTATCATTGTAAACCATCGGAATAAAGAGATAAATTGCTTTTTTATAAATAGTAAAGTTTGACTGCTGCATAAGGATCATATGAAATTTTGGGTGTTACATGTCTTAACAGGCTGTTCGAGCACTGATATCAAAGGGAGCAGGAGGTTCTTCCTTGTCAGGTTTTCTGCTGAATACAATAATTGTATCATTCCCTGAAAGCATTTAAATGAACAAAAGCTTCTCTTGCAGGTCCCACTAAACTGTTCCTACTGATTAAAAGCCATTCTAACTTCAATTCACCATTGCATTTCTTGCCCAAACGTGATTTTCGATACAATAGAAAGGTATCAATGAGCTTCAATATTTGGTGCTGAATGTCTTCTGTGACCTTTCATTTTTTGCAGGTGCAGCCAATCCAGCTGCATATTATGTCGAAGATTGGAGACCAAACCATGAATGATTTGCATCCAAGCCTGGCGAAAGTTAATTCCGATTCTTCAACAGATATGATCTGGTATTTTTTATTTGAATAATTGTGTATGTTTTAAAAATGGGAACTAGTGTGCATTTTTATTGCTTTTGATATATATTTGACCATATAGCAGCAGCAGTTGTTAGGTTTTTTGAATAAGACAGAATGCCGCCCAACATAAATGTTTCTGTTGTCAAGAAAAATATCATACAGTAAACAAATATCATCAACAATGCTTGGAATTTTTAGGTATAATATGCATATTAAGCACCCAAATATTAGTATCATTTCTTTTGAGCCATTTAGTTTGCATTTAGCTTAGCAGCTTACTTTTGAACAACCTTAGCAACTTATCAACTCATCTTGCTTAAACTTAAAAAAATTAACTAAAGCTAACAATTACTCTGAACAACTTAGCAGCTTTTAACTTAAAGTACACCCATAATCTCTTAATCTAAAAATTCATGAAATCAAGTTCTATAGAGTGCCTGACATCTGATATCTGCTTATAATTTAGAGAAAGTTTAAAAATGATGAAACAATAGGGTTTGATAAATATTAAAATTTGTGTGCTGAATATGTAAATTATTAAAACTTGAGTGCTATGTATGCAAATAACCCATAATACTTACAGGGGTGTGCTACAGTTCCGAACCCATTTTTCAAAACATGTGGAAATGGGTTTGTAGCAGTGTTAAAAAAAAAAAAAAAAAAAAAAAAAAAACTTTTTAATTGTACCATACAAGAAAAAGAACAAGTTTTAGTTGGGCTATGTATCATTTTCCATATTTATATAGTTTATTTATGGCTAGTTTTATTTTTGTAGGTATCAGTGCAGGCATATTGTCAAAGGAATTGCTTTCAAGTCTCAAGAAACGGAATGCTGAGTGGTGCATATTTCTATGTTGCTTGATGATGATGATGGTTATTACAATGGCATGACAATAATGATGACGATGACAATTATGATGATAACTATGATGAACGGATAATGAATATGGTTTCAATTAATATCCTTTTTCAATATTATTAATTATTAATTTCATTGTTACCAACATAATATAATTATCAATAGTAAACTTGAAATATTTTTATTTTTGTCTCAAAATGTACACTTATTTTTAGAGATAATCTTAGAACTTGCTTATTTAGATTTGCATTAGTGAATTTAAGCTACTTCTAATTTCAGTGCAGGCATGTTAGAATACTTCAACATATTTTTTTGCTTGATTTGTCATTTTCTTAATGTTCAGCTGTCAAAATGGCAGCCAAACAAAAATCAATAAAAGTCGTCCCCTTCCCCCGCGGGCGGGCGCGTGCACGCGGTGCAGCGGTGAGAGATCTCGTTTTTTGATATATATTTTTTGGCATTTTTATGTAGGTGGCAGCATAACTCTTTTTGTAAATATTAACAATTGAGTGTTATATATGTAGAATGAAAAAGACCGAGTAGTAATCTAGGCACTGGCTGGACCTGGACTGGTTCAGGTCTGAGTATTTTAACAGGTCGGGCTAGGCTAGGCTCCAAAGGTAATATTCGTCGATTGCCTTATCGTAGGGCAGTGGACTCGTGCCTGGTTGACTATATTCTTCGGATAGGTCTGGACTCGTTCTCTCCTTAATGCCCGGTTCTTTGCTGGGTTGGCCCGTACTCGGGTCTAACTATATTCAAAAGCATAAATGCTTTTAATTCAAAAAATATATATTTTCTTGAACAAATACTCTATCATAAATCTATTTAAACTATAAATACTCTTAGATAGATTTCAATGATGTAATAATAAAAAAAATGACATTTTGCAAATTATACGTGTTTTCGCAAGCTTTGAGATTTTTTGTTACCTTTCATTTTGATAGATAATTTTTATTTAATTAAAAATTATTTTATATTTGTAAATTAAAATAAAGTATGATATTATATATATATATATATATATATATATATATATATATATATTAAAAAAAGAGAGAAATTAGGGTTAGGGCATTCTCCCGTCATCGTTGTTGCTCCTAAGCTGAATTTTGTAATCCATCGCTCGAACCCTCGCATTCAGATATATGTAGGCCTACATTCAGACATATATGTAGGCCGATTTCTATCTAAATAACATGCTATTTTAACGAGTTGTGTCACCTGACATACATTCAACGAAACAGCGCTGTAGCTGCAGGTTATTTCTGTTGTTCTCACATAGAAAGAAAAGAAAATAAAAGATAGTATCGTAACATGTGGTCATTTTGATAAGTCGTGAATCACACATATTTAACATATTCTACGTATCTTAAAAATTAAAAAATTACCTATTTTTGATAATTCCAATTACAGCTTTTAATGTTAAATATGTTTCACTTATATGTAACATTAGGTATTTATATTTCTAATTCTCAATTTTTAATAATTATAATTTCAGCTTTTGAATATAAAATTTCATACGCTAAAAAAAAAATGAAAAAAAGACTTTAAAAAAAGTGAAATTAGGGTTAGGGCATTCTCCCTACATGCCGTCGCCGTTGCTGCTCCTACGCTGAATTCCACAATCCATCGCTCGAACCCTCGCTTTCAGTTATATGTAAGCCCACATTCAAAAATATATGTAGGCCGACATTCAAACATATGTAGGCCGATTTCAAACTAAATAATATGCTATCTTAATAACATGCCACCTGACAATTGACATACATTCAACGAAATAGCCCTGTAACCGAGTTCTCGTGCATTGCACTCTAGATCAAGAGGAGGATTCTGAATATCAAAGGTTTGTTTTTCTTGTATTACTCTATATAGCACTCAAAAATTTTGCACAAAATTCACCGGCTACATAATTTTCTTTTTCGTGAGGCTCAAAAAGTTTGTGAAGATGAGCACTGCTCCTGTGGTTTGAACCTCATTCTACCGCCACATCTAATTCCTCACTCAGTGAAAGGTTACACCCCAGTGGTAGATGATTCCATGTTTTCTGCGATCTGCAGAGGGATGGTGGTCGATGAGTTGGTAATGGTATCCTCCTCGGTTAATTGCGGCATTGGGTGTTGGGACCTTCGCTCCGGCGCCGAGCAACTCCGACACCGCTCATACGCCTCGCCTTTTCATGGATTACTATCCGTCTCTAGGCACTTCCTTGCTTCCTCGCAGATCCGCGAAAATCCTTCTTCAACCACAGCTCCCATCCTCTACTGGTCCTGGGAAAAGGTATGGGCGAAGCACCGAATCCTTTCCCCCATTCGCGCTTTCTCTTAATAGCTGCCTTTCCATCAGCCCCAGGTCGAAGTTAAAAGCTTCCCTGCTGAGCCTATTGGTCCTCTGGTTTCCGATCATGATGGTTCCCACATCATCGGCGGGGTTCTTCCGGTCAGATTTATATTTGGGAGGTAAGTCTTTTAGATGCTCCTATTTTGAATTTCGTCCCATCCTCTTTGTATGATCAATTCCTTGTAATAATAACCCCTAGGTAGCAAGTGGCAAGCTCCTCACCAAATGGAATGCACACTACAGGTCTGTCACTTGCCTCACCCTGTCCAGCAACTATTCACTCCTGATTTCTGGCTCTCAGGATGGAAGTGTTAGAGTTTGGCCTCTCTTGATGTACTGATTGTCTTATTATATTCTTTGTTTATTTTGACGCCCTCTTTTGTTTATGCTGTTTTGCATTTTTATTTCTCTTATAGGGTATTTGATGAAGCTGCAAGAGATTATGGAGATAATATTTACATGTATAGTTTTTCAGAGCATGCTTTGCCTGTAATATCAGTTATTCAGGCCAGGGGTTGGCTTCAATTTTTATCTCATCCTCGGAGGATCGTACCTGTAAGGTTTGTAGTATTTAAAATTAGATCACTGTTTTCTTTATATGCTAATATTTGCTAGCGCTTTTATGCTTTAGTGGAACTCTCATTTTGATCTCTATAGGGCATCGTTGATTTTATATTTTGTAAAACTTTCCTATGAGTTTGAATGACATTTTTTTTATCGCACAGCACTCAGAAAGTGAGCCTCCATTTCACCCAACTTGTTTGGATCATATCTTGATCTCACCATCCTCTATTTTGTTATTAGCACTTTATTGAAATTTTATTAAAAAAATCATATGCTAATACAAACAACTCTAAATTTATTTCTAATTAAGTTCTCATGCTATTCTTCAAACATGCTCTTTTAAGTATTTTTTGATAAATAATATTTCTTCTTGAGGAACTCTTTAGATTAGTTCTTCCAAATCATTCCAAATGTTTTTATAAGCATCTTTATATCTACTTGGGTATAAATACATGCAATATGGATAATTATTCATCACTTTTAATATTCAAAATCTTAATTTAATCACCAATTTGCTTGACATCCATTATATTATCTTTAGTACCTAATGAGAATGGAGGTGGGTTGCATTAGGTAGTTGGCATTCAGCATAAAAATTTGTCAATTCAACATGACTTGAGTTCTATTATGATAGATTGTGTTAGAGCTAGGGTGCCCCATTGAAGTGATGCACTCACTATATTGTCCGAATACACTGAAAAGTGTGCAAAGGAAGTTGTATTGGCTTCTAGATGTATGATCGAGTAGCAAGGGTTCTCGGGCAAATACGGGTAAATAAGTTAGTTTAAAATCCAAGTTGCCAAGAAAAGGTTGAAATATTTGTACCATTACACAGGACAGAGCCAATGAATATTTTGATTAACAGGAAGCTAAATGTTATTTGTTTGATAAACAAGAAGATAAATATTATTTGTTATATGAAGAAAAATGAGTAGGTGAGAGTAAAAGAAATAATAGTTAATGCTTTTGACTTTGGTATCCTTGTAATGATGATAAATAAATGGTGTGAATTCTGTTTTTAATAACTGTTTAAAGAATATAGAGAAAGAGATGAAATTATGAATTTTCAGAGAAGAGCTTAAGCCTCTCAAGTATATATTTAGATAAAAGTCTTAAAGAAAATCATGTTAAGAAGTTGGAATCTTAAGAAAAAATCTAGAGAACTATTCAAGTGTAAGTTCTTCAACTAGGACAATGAGATTAAAGGGAAAAGTTAATTTAATTCTGTTATAACTGACTGTTCAATCATATTTATTATTTTTTAATCAGGCAATCGACTTTGGAGTTGGGAGCTTGATGTAAATTCTGTTGTTACAGGTTTAGAGCTTATTTGAGGGGAGGCTGCTAAGAAGTATTGCATTTCCTTCTGTAATTGATGCAATTTCAATGGATCCCCTGGAGCATGCTTTTTATGCCAGCTGCAGAGATGGCAAGCTGTACATCGCCGCGCTTCACGCCGAATGGGTTCCTTCCCGAAACCATGGAAATTTTATTTTCGGTTCCTTGTCTGATCACGGGTGATTTTTCTTTTCTTCCCAGTCTGTGCTTTCGAATTGATTTTGACTCTGCTCAAATTAGATTTTGATTCACGTTTGAGCCTAATGAAGCCCACTCGAAGTTGCTCCTAATGAAGCCCGCTCGATTAAAAGCCACAGCCCAGAATCGGGAAGGGCAAGCTGAACTGGCGCAAGCACGATTCTTAGCCTCGCTTGTTGGTCATAAATTATATACATAGTCATGTTTAATTTAATTAATTTTTCAGCAAGGCTATAACCTGCCTGGCGTTTAGTTCTGATGGAGCCACACTGGTGTCCGGATCGGACGACGGCACTGTCCGAGTTTGGAATACCCACACTAAACAGCTGATTCGTATGTGGAACCATGCCAAAGGTACCCTTTTTTATGATTTGCTTACCACTTGAGCATGCTCATGCTCATGTTCATATGATAAGCATGCTCATCCTTCGTGCTCAAGTTCATGCCTGTAATCCTTATTATGTGTTTCACCCTTACAGTAATATCATTATCCTTGTGCTTTGGTTTTCTCTGCATCGCCCATCAGTAATATCATTATCGTGCCGCGGCCCAACAGACAAGCTGCCGGCAGAAAGCTCAAACAGACTGCAATGGCGGCCCCTCTGGGCAGGTACATTGACCCCGAGCCCGAGAGTCAGACTCACAGAATGCCGGCTCCTCAAGACCCTGCCGCCGCCTATTGCAGGTGGAAGCCAGCAGGTGGAGGCTGGAAGGCGAGAGAAATTGAAGGAAGCAAACAAGCTGTGGAAAATTGCTTTTGCTGAGGAGCTGTCTTCTTTAGTTTCCAACGCTGACGGCGGCAGCAGCATTTAATTCATCCTTTCTACTTCGCAGCATCAGAAGGCAGCCATTTCAATCGAGGTTTTGGCGGTTCTCAATTGTAGCTTCTTTCAGCAAAAATATCTGTTATTATTTCTTATACGAAGAGACTATATACAATTTGATGGATTTTTTCTCTTCTCTAAACTCTGGGCTGCTTAAGAGCTAAGGGCTTCGTTATTGTACTGTTTATTTATTTTAAAAAAAATTTCTTTATTTAGAGCACATATTAAAATTATTAGAAAAGGATGCACTTTATGGACAAAAAAGTGTTAGACTTGTACGACTATACTATGAAAAATATTCCATAACTCTCAAATATCTTTCAAAAAATATGGATGATTAAAATTTAAAATTTAAAAAATATATTTTTATAAATCTCAAATAAATTTAATAATATTTTTTTATTTCATATAACTTAATAAATCTTAATCATCTATATTTTTCATTTTTGCCTAGTGGCACTGCTCGGGCAGGTCGATAAAAATTTAATGATTAGGGTATAATAAAGGTGGGAACAGATTGAGCGCCGCCGTCGCCGCTAAAGTGTTGATACAAAGTTCGTATGAGGATATTCCTGCAAGGATCCTCCTCTCTCTTCTTCTTCAGGTACACGATTATGCCCTCGATTTCTGACTTGATCTTCAGATATAGCTCGTTGGCGCTCTCCCTGTCCCCCAAAAGGCGCCCCCTCATTCCACGCGTCTCTATCGGCTTGCCGAAGAGATAGTAGAATCGGCCGGGAATTTTCGGCAGCAGCCCAGGAATGTACAACTCCTGGTTGAAAGCATCGCCGCTTTCCTCCTTCCTGCACAATGGCAGCGGTACAAGCAAGATAACGTAAGCAGATTTAATCCGATGACGGCGTAGAATTGTCAAACCTTATTCTCAAGGAATTCTGATTCATCTCGAGTATGTGGTGCCGGATGAAAGGGATCCTCATTTGATCGTCGTAGTCGAGAACTAGCTGCATTCACATTCGTGCGCCTTATGTTCAGTCGATCAGGTTTGAGCACAGATTAATCTTAATGATCTTAAGCAATAACAAAGCTTTGTGATCTCTTATAGTTTTGAGTCATGTTATTGGAAAAACAAATTACAGAAATGATAGGTTAAGTAATCCAAAGGTAGATTATCTGCAACTACAAAATGCAAATCTTACCTCTGCTACATCATCTTCACCAACCACCCCAAATGGCACAATTGTGGCATCAAACCGAGCCGCCATTCTCACAAACTCAGGTTGATCTGGCCAAAATAATTTATACTCTTCCCCCTATAAAAAAGATTGACACATCAAAGAGAGCTTGAAAATGCAATGCCTTGTGAAAATTATTTAAAAAATTATTTGGATGATTTAAAAAGTTTTAAATTAAAGGTAGAAATATATTAATGATGCAATTACTTCTTGAGGATGCACCAAAATATCTCAAAAGGATTTTACTAAGGGGAGTAAGTAAAATTAAGAGATGCAAAGATGCAAGTTAATCCTTTTGCTTTAGGGTTTTTTTACTCTAATAATTACATGTTACCCTAAACACGTCAAAATCTAATCACATCATAAAAAATTCAAACATCCTTAAAATATTTCCAATGGATTCAATTATAAAAAGCATACTACAAAAAAGTGCTCATGGAAAAGAAATCAAGCATACTATTGACATCCATTTGATTGTGATAAAAAAACTTGTAAAAAAACTCAAATTTAAATCAGTTGGGGCATTCTAAGGTACCTTCCGATGCAGCGCTTCGCGAGCTCCTCCGGGATAAAGAAGCACGAATGACTTGTTCTCAAGCAGCCTATAAAGGTTTATCGGAGAAACAGGTAATGCACCAAAAACATTCATTTCATCAAAGAGAGAGTATTCTTGCAGCGAGGTTTCGTTGGCACTTGAAAACAAAAGAGGGTGTGCCATTCCGCGTATGATTATACTCTTCTCCCTCAGAAATGCTGCACATATTGAAGAAAGTTCAAGTCCCAGCAACATGTGATAACCCACCAATAAAACGGGGCCTTCATTTGGTATGCCGCTAAGACCCTTCACTATTATACCACTTCTAAGTGTGGACAGCATTACTGGACTGATTGCAAGGTTGAATAGTCTGAAAGTTATCACCACAATATGAGAAATAGGGGTATAAATGAACAAAGCTTGAGCTAGCTTACATGTATTTGTGTTGGGCTTGCTCTTGTTCATGTTCGAAAAGCATGAATTTGAGTTCAGCTCGTTTAAGATAAAATTGTTATCGAGCTGCTTTAAAATTTTATAGAATTTAAAAGAGTTAATATTCATTTTTATGCATTAGTAGCCAAAAATTAATACTTCGTGCGTGGTACTTCATATCTGTTTTAATTTAGATAGTTTTAAGATTGATGAAATGATAATGATTTTTTGTTAAAAAAATAAAAAATTTGGGTGCTATGCATGTAAAGACAACATAATTGAGCATGACACTATTTGTGTTTAGCTAGATAAGCAATCGAGTTTCAAATATGAACTCAAATTTGACTCGCTAGCTTATTATCAATCGAGCCCAACACAAGCTATTCAAGAACAACGAGCTTTTTTTTTTTATTAAATGTGAGCTTCAAATTAGAAAAAAATATGTGCAGGTTTGGCTAGAACCCATGGCATGGGACAATAAATTTAGAGCCTTACCCATTAAATTAGAAACAACAAAGAACTTTTTTGACAACCCAAAAGAGAAAGAAATGAAATAAGCAATATGCCAAGAACCCTTTTTTAATCACATATACTAGAGAAGTTGAATAGGTACCTGTTGCTTAGAACAAATGATTTCCTAAATTCACCAAGCGTAGGAGGAAGATAATCTTCAACGAAGTCAACTTTGTTGGAATGCCTATACATATTGACACCTTTGATAATAGTTAAAAGATTTATTCCACCTTCCTGGATAAAAGAACAAGAAATCAGTAATACTATCAAACACTTTCAAGTAATATATGGGGCACAAAAATGCAGCGTACTAGTAGCAATGTATGACCACTTTCTTTAAAGTAGCGAACACGGCAGTTCTTAAGAGAAGACCACAATCTATCTGCTTCATCTTTACTTGGTAGCAAGTTGTCCTTCCCACTGAATTATAAAAAAGGAATGTTAGCTTTAAACATTATAAATAAAGCACAAATATGCAATTACGTATACAACATCTATGGCCTAGAGCATAGCATATAAATTAACTATTTCCTCAAACTCTATTTTCATCAAGAAAATTATCAAAATGGGCTCTTGTTTTTTACCCTGAGGGCACTGAGACATCATCTTTTGATATGCTATGCTCTTCATCACAATCTTTTTTGTCATAAATAAGGCTGCTAGTTTTAGATCGATTAGCTCACATTGAAATTAACCAGTAAACTAACAAGCCAAGCTCCCCTTAAAATATAACTTAAAGTAAGCTGAGGCCGGATCAGACTGGACTAGCAAAAAATATTCAAGTTTTTGCTTACATATTTACTTATCTATGAATATAATATAAATTAAAATTAAATTCTATAAGAGTGCGCGCGCACGCGCGCGCACACACACACATATATATCTATATATATACATATATATATATATATATATATATATTCATAATAGCATATATATTCTTTAATATATAAATTCACTTTAAAAATTAAAATAAAATTGAGAGTTCATATTTTGCTCATATCAAGATTAAAAGAGCGTTTAAATTGAATTAAAACCTAATAAACATTCTATAACAAAATCTGTAGTGGGACCAACCAAATAATTTCATGCTAATATGAGCAAAATTAAGTTCTTATTTTCTCATTTATTGGGCCTAAAGCAAACTAAAAAATGCATAGTTGGAACATCGAATTAAACATATTGAATAATTGGGTGGTTGCAGTGAACATATTAAATAGTCTAAAGACTAAATTTATCAAAACTGAAAGTCTTAATACAAATTTTGCTTCTCAAAAAAGACAAAAAAAACAAAATGCAAAGAATGGAGAGGACATTGTTTCTACTCTTGAATTACTTACAACATAAAAGTCAATCTTGACTTGCAGAAATCTATACATGGAAATAAAGGAATTCACAAATATGCATAATTTTGAAGTCAGTACTGAACAAGAATATGTATTAATTAGAATACTTCAAAATAGTATATCCAGAAAAATCATGTTAGAAACAAAAGATATTCATAAAAATGATTATGAGGACAGAATTTCTTTTACTAGAAGAGTTTTGAATTTAAAATATTGAAATCTTTATGGTTGCTGAAATTCTCATCAGACAGCAATATCAAAACATAATTTACAACAAGAATGCTCAAAAGAGAAACCTGGCAAGAACTAGAACATCTGCTTTTATGGCATGCAAACGAGAATTGACATAAGAGCATGCTGACTTCAGAAGTTTGAGCTTCCAGATGAGAGTCTTCTTAGGGATAATTCCTGTCAAATCCTATAACATTGCACAAATAAAACTTGGGTAAGATTCATTTAATCAAATGTGTACACTTAAAAATTATGCAATATAAAAGTAAAATTTGATGAAAATGAAACGCCAAAAAAGATAAAAAATAAGTAACATGGAGAGTATGTTTTTTGCCTCTTACCTTTTCCCAAATTTGACACCAATTTTGGATTATCATTTTCAATAACAACAATAACAACACCAAGCTTTATCTCCACTAGGGGGTTGGCTACATGAATCATTTGTTTCCATTGTGCATGATCAAATAGAAGCCCCTCCTTAAGTTCCAAATAGAGAAAATCCTTCCTAATAATTTCTTTCCATGTCTTCTTGGGTCCTCCTCTTCATTTTTTAATATGAGAGAGATTCATAAACTCAACTTTTATAACAAGGGTATTGCATGGTCTAATCTTAATATGCCCAAACTATCTTAAGGTAACTTTTTATAATTTTATCTACTATTGGAGCTACTCCAGCCTTGCTAGGGATAAAGTTACTTCTCATTCTATCCTTACGAGTATACCTAGTCATCCACCTAAGCATTCTCATCTATGCAACACTTGTTTTATCAGTAAGTTTCTTTTTTGTTGGCCAAAATTCAACCACATATAACATAGTTGGTTGGCAATTTCTTTATAAATTTTCCTTTTAATTTTGAGTGGGATTTTTAGATGCACAACACTTTAGAAGCTCCTATATTTCATCCAGCCAACTAGGATACTGTGAACCCAAGCACTTGAACCTTTCGCTCTTCTTGATCACATGGTTCTCAATAATTATGTCCCAAAGATTAGGGCTTTTGATACCATTGAACTTACACTCCATATTTTTTGTTTTAGATCTACTAAAACTAATTTTTGAATTCCAAAGTGGTCATTCATAACTAGGGTTGGCAATTTGACTCAAAATTCAAACTCAACTCAAACTCGAGACATTTTGACTCGACTTGAACTGACTCAAAAAATTTTGAGTCGAGTTTGAGTTATACGTCTTGACTCAAACCCTATTTAAAATGAATCGAGTATGGGTTAACTCGACTCGAACTCGACTAGAAGACAATCCTATTCATAACTCAAGTTTTCCTTTAACTGCATCCTTAGTTTTATCAATTAATAGAATATTATTTGCAAATAACATGCACAAAAGAATTCCCTCTTGAATGTGTTCAATAATAACATACATAATTAAAGCAAAAAGGTTTAGACTGAGAGCAAAGCCTTGATGTAATACAATAAAAATAAGAAAATCATTAGACAAGCAATCCTGCAATCAAATACAAATTACAATTTCATTATACATATATCTAATAACATCAATATAAGAAATGCAAATCCCTTTTCTCTTTAAAGTTCTCCAAAAAATTTCTCTTGGTACTCTATATAAACATTTTCAAGATCAACAAAAATTAATTGGAGATCTTTTCTTTTTCTAAATTCTCTTATAAATCTCTTGCAAATATCTCTTTTAAATTTCAACAAGCAAAACATCTTTACTAAAAATATTAAATTATAAATGGATAACCAGAAATTTTAAATTTTGTAAGTTTGACTAGCTTTATGGGTGGTTTAAAAAAATGGTGCACTAAAAAGGGTAAATCAAACCTATAAATAAATCCGCCAATGAGAGCTTTAACCATATGTTTCCTCATGGCACTGATCAAGAACTCGAGGTAGTGTGTGTGTGTGTGTGGTATCATATGTTGAATAAATTGAGTATGGATATAATCTAGTTTCTATATTTATAAGGTGTTTTAATAAAACCTTTAAGATGGGTGGTTTTTATTCCCTGCTTTGTGCAATCATTTTGATTTTTTGTTTCTGAAACATAAGTGTGTGGCATCTGATTTTGTTCTATTTTAATTTTTACATAAAAGAGGGAGATGACCCTCGAGTTGGAAGTCACCTAGACTTTAATGACAGCTTCAAAAATTTATGGTTTAAGGCGTTTGATCCCCTTAAGGGCATTAGTAATGCCCAACTACAATGGTGGCTGACTGCCCACAACTAGGTTAGATTTTTGCATTATCATTCATTCCATAGTTACATACATTACAGTGTGTCCTAATAACTTAGAGTGCCATAGTCCAGCTTCTGCCCATGATTTCTGAATTTAAGTTTCTGGGTTCAAGTTGCGGTTCTAATCGATTTCATTTCGGGTTTAAAATTTCTACCTTTTGGATTCTTTTTTGGTTTTCTAGATTTATTTTAGATTTCTGTTTTTGTCCCATTTAGTTTACTAATACAACTAATGCTACTACTTGGCCTATAAAACTTACAGAAATATCTGGTAGTTTTTTATTTCTATTATGTAGCTTTCTAACAGCATTGTTATCACTTTTTTGGGTTTTGAATAGAGCATAAAATACCAATAACTTGCTATAGGTCAAGTGCTGATGGGTTTTAAGATTTGCTAGTCTTTGATTGCCCTCATTTGTGGGAATGTTGCAAAAATAACAATAGACGTTGCAAGAAGAGAGAAGGCTCCAACTGAGTAGTGAGACTGATATGTGAGTGTTTTGACATCAAGAGTGACACATTGTACTATTTTCAATTTCTTTCTTTCTCTGTGAGCTCAGAGAGCATATCCGGCATTTGTACCGGAGAATATTTGTACAATGTAAAAGAAAATATTAATGAAAATTATTGGGTTATTCTGGATTTCTGCTATACTCTGCACTAAACCTAACTAGTTCAGCGAAATCGTAGTTGTGTTGAATGCATGATTACTTATGCACATGTGACCAAGCATTTATAAAAGAAGCTTTTACCTTGTTATCGAGAAAGTCTGCATTTCTTTTTTTTTACTCTACAGTTCTTACTATTAACAAATTGTGACTTTGTATCTGATTTAAAAAAAAAAGACGCATTAAAAAATCTGTAACAATTAATTTGTGAGTATCACTTTACTTTTTTGATGGTAATATAAGGATACTGTGAATTTTGCTATAAATAATTTTTTAAAGTGTATTACTTTTTGTCCGGTCAAAATCAAAGAAATATTTAACATAATCAGCAAAGGGTTTAAGAATCCTCCTGTATTTTCTCTTTCATGCAAATCATATTTTACATCATAATTGTCATATTTGAAACCTTAACTATGTATCATCCCTCGTCAATTATATATCAAAGCCTGAGTTGGGTCAAAATATCACTACAAACAAGGCTTATTGTGATGATAAATTAATAAACCACAAAAGAGATGGAGTTCTGGCTAATTAACTACAATAAAAGGTATGGTACAAATCAAATCAAATCTGAAATGATGTAAATTGATGAAAACATGATTGGAGTAAACTCCACAATAGTGAAGAAATCATTCAAATGCATGCCAAAATTAGAAAGCAATTTAATTAATTTGCTAAATATACCTTCAAAATAAAAATGTTCATGGAAGCCATACACATCATGAATATGGCAAACGCTGCATTCCATGAAAAGTTAAAATTTAAGCATCAAATTTTGGAGGAAGATTTGATTCTAAAGTAAACATTGCTCAGTTTAAAACCATTACATAATTAAATAGAAAGAAATTCTGCTGATGAGAATGAGAGAAAAAAATTACAAAAATAAAAATCATCCGACCAAGCCAAAATCTATTATATGAGTGTAGGAAGGCATTAAGAAAGGTTATCAAAGGAAACTTGAACATGGGTTGAATTAAGTAGAATTATAAATATGGCCATATTATATCAAGATTTCTTGTTAGACGAATTTTACTCATTAAAACAAGATTCTAATATTGTTAATGAATAAGTTAATAAATTTAAAAAATTATTGTTGCATTATGAAATCTTTGAAAATCCTAAAATCATTCTCTTAGGTTAGATATGGTCTAATACTTGCACCACATAAAATCAGTTGAACACACTTTTAACATACATCACCACTAATATATTTGTTTTCAAAAAAGGTAACAAGGTATTCTATAAATATATTCATTCATCAAAATACTCTAAGCTCAATCTATTGTACTTGCTACATTTAAGGGCAGGAACATTAAGTCAAGAAAGATAACAAAGTAAATGAAGTTTCTGTGCATATTTATATGTTTAAAGTGTAATTAAAATGACCATTACGATATAAATTAAGACTTTTGATGTGAGCATGGAAGAGGAAGATAATGAGACCAATGATTACGATGACATCCAAGAGTTTGATGAAGAAGAAGCTTGTATTAGAGCAAAATTCTCTACGTATCATTTTGTGCATTATAGTATTGCATTATAATCAGCTGAAAATTCTCTATGAAGAAGCTTGTATTAGTCTAGTCAGCCCTTAGTCAAACTCGACTCGAACTTGTTCGAGTTCGAGTTCGAGTTTGAGTCAAGTTCTAGTCGAGTTCATATTGAGTTCGAGTCATTTTGACTCATTTTAAATAGCGTTCAAGTCAAGACGTATGACTCGAACTCGACTCGAAAATCAAGTCGAGTTCAAGTCGAGTCAAAATGTCTAGACAAATTTCAAGTTTCGGGTCAAATTGTCAGCCCTACATCATAGGCATTCCTGAGAATAAAATTAAACAATAGAAAATGTAATAAATTTTGGCATGACAACAAAGTCACACTAGAGATATGAATTATTTCATAACCTTTTTATTAAATGTTGAAGCCTCTAAGCATTCATACATATAAGAGAACTTATTTTTGCCATATGAGTTATCTTTTAAACATTAAGTATGTTCTCTCCGGACAATTATTTACCCCGTAATGAATTCATTTGAAATTTTTATTGGGTATGTATTATTACATGACTGTGGATTCATTTCAAATAGATAAGCCAATACAAAAAATGGTATGCAAACTAGAATTATGAAATTGTAAAAAAGGTTTAACAGTACTATAGATAATAAGAGCAGTAAGCATACAAATGATTTTCTGTGGTACAAACACTGGTGTATATTAACAAAAGACAGATTTATATTTTTTTTAATTTCTTTGTTTCCTTGACTTCATCCTTCTTATTAAATTTCCTACAATTCCTTGGGCAGATCATTACCTAAGAGCATTACTGAAAGTTCTTCCAATCCCTAATAAAGATAATACTTTTCTTGAAAAAATTCTATAGTCTTGAATAAGCAAACAATGGGCCAATAATACGCCCATCTTCCATTGCGAATAATGGGGAGAGATTACATATATTTTCCTTGCACACATGCCGGAAGGTGTGCCCAGCCATACCAAGGGAAATCTTTATAACCTCAATATTTTTATAGTTTTTTTTTCTTAATTTAATGGCGCTTATAAAAACTATTTATATTAATATTGTGGCAGCAAGAGCATTTTTTTGGTAAAATGATCTTTCTTTCAATCTGTGAAACATGGAATTTAGTTGAATTACCTTAGAAATCATTACTTAAAATTAGTATTACATTATGTAGAATTTGAAATTTAAAATAAAGACTAAAATTTGCGAAAAAAAAAAAATCTTATGCATATTACTCTAACTAATTAGATAAACTAAAATATTTATTTGTTTGTATAAAAATATAAACACAGTAATGTAATAAAAGAATCTGTATTTATCAGGGGAAATGAGGGTTTGCTTATGTTTTATTGTTGTTAACTAAATATCAGAAGATTTAATTTACAAGAAATGTTAGTCATATATGAATTCAAAATTACAAATTTTAGATGCCAATTAATTTTTTATATTCAACTCTTAAGATTAACACTCATTGCTAAACTTAGCATAATCATATAATCTACATGGATACCGAATCTCCAAATGATTGCACAACTTGCCTTAGAAGATACTACCTAGGTTTGGTGTCAATTGTTTTTCATGTGTACATGCATAGCATGCCTAATATGCTTATTTCCTGCTTGATAATAAAATAATATTGCCTGCCTATTTAAGAAAAATTATGTTAATTCAAGTGTTCAATCAATTGCCATATGTTAGGACAAAAAAGAGGATGTGAAAGTGTTGATTTAATATATTTCAGTGCGCTCATGTATGCATTCTTTGAGTGCGCTTCACATTATGTGATTTGCACAAGTGTCCTATAAAAAATCATGTATTGAGCAGTAGCATTGTACTAGGCTATCCACTGCAATAATAGATCCACTGTACCCAGAGAGATTAGTGCCAGAAGTCACAACTGTCCGGAAAGTATTTAAGCAGGGACACTGTTTATAGAGATAGAAATGCACAAGTATTCTCTTTTTTTAGATTTATTTATTATACTACTATATAAGATTGTCCTAGAATATGTATGTACATTGCAAACTCAATTAGATTACGTCCTAAATTGTATTTATAAACCACCCAACTATATTTACAAACCCAACTGCACACATAGCATTCATTTTTAGATAATGATATATGTGCCAAGGACAAAATTATTCTTTTACTTTAAGATCTTCAAACTAAAATTAAACCTAAGATGAAAACAAAACTTTTCTAAGGGAAACAAAGACATGCATTTTATTATTTTACAAAAAAATAATATCAAGGCTTAAATCATGCATGTAGAACTTGC
Source organism: Gastrodia elata (assembly GCA_016760335.1). Lineage (NCBI taxonomy): Eukaryota > Viridiplantae > Streptophyta > Magnoliopsida > Asparagales > Orchidaceae > Gastrodia > Gastrodia elata. The sequence continues at coordinate 5,282,318 of CM028681.1, read as the reverse complement.
CTTCTCACAATAAAAAAGAAAAAAAAGAAGTCATGCATAATCATTACAGCCACCCACATAATTGCACATCCAAGTCCTAGTCATAAGATTGTAACCAGTTTTCTTAAATAAAATAATCATCCACTGCTGTATTTACATTTGATACTTGTCAACATATTTTCAAATCAAGTAGAGTTAGTTGGCATTCTAATTCCATGAAGCCATTGCAAGTCTAAAAAGAGTCTGGATTCCTTAACTTGTGTAAGGTTAAATGATATTTGCCACTAGTTGTCTGTCATACATAGCAGATATGTATAAATCTTAACCTCATCCCAAGTCTACATTAAATTTAAGAGGTATATATTCATATATAGTGCTGTAAGTCCCCATTCTTAAATATAGGCTTCAAGGCATCCACCTGTTTTCTTGTAGACACTATTAGTTCTCATTTTGGGAACTCTTAGAAACTTGGCACTTCATATAGTAGAATCATGATACCCAAATTTTTAAATAAAATGAGCAACTAAAACATAAAATTTAAAAGAAAATGTTAAGAAAAATATAAAATAAAAGCTGACTTCTCTTCCACTTATGTTATTATTACTCAAATTTCCAGTGATATTCCATACTTAACTTAATTTTAATTGAGTATTTTTTAAGTGTAACACAACTTTATTACTGACTATAAAAATTATCTTTAAAGATAATTTGTGACCAAAGAGTTAAATAAACCCTGTATAATGCCAAATATTGTGTAAAAGAAGTTTGATAGCTCAAGATGAATTTGGATCATCTTTATTATCCCTCCAATTCACAAGAGAGATCAAGTATAAGTTTCAGCATAGCATGATTGTATCTTTATGCTAGTTTTATTAAAGTATACAGGCATGCTGGAATTTGAATATGCAGTCTCACTGGTCACAATCACTTGAGTAGTATATTGTTCTTCATTGAGTAGTACATTATGTCCTTCATTGTAGAAGCCTACAAGAGGTGTTGGTGAGAATCTCATTTTATCAATCAACAACAATCCCTGAACCTAGTATTGCGATCCAAGTTACATAACTATTTTTGGGGAAAGCTATAAAACCAAAATTGATAAATAGGTAAAACATTAAAAGTATATTAAGCTCTGTTGGGCTTCTGAAATTTTATTGAAAGTAAAAAAAAGGACCGACAAACTCAAATCAATGTCAAATTCATGAACAATCAAAAATAGTTAGGATTCGTCTATCTCCATCAGTTTCATTCGATCAAAAACAAAACTTCAAAGAGAGGGACAACATACAGAAAGCCTAAGCAACAAAGCTGACAGATTCATCGACAATTCACCAAGAGTCTTCTGAAGTGGAAGACCATCAGGAACACTAGCCATGACCATCTTCAGAGGATCACCTGTCAATAAAGCAAAATCATCAAGAAAAAATAACTGGAGACATAAAATAAGGCACTTGTTTCACTTATATCATACATAGAACTGATTCATGCACTAATTGCAGATGTCTCAGCAACATTGAAAAGAAAATGAACATTGCAAGTGTTGTTTCTTTACTATACATTTCCAAGTGTTGTTTCTTCACTATACAACAAGTACATGTCACCATGCAGACAAGAATGGAAAAATAATACAAGTTTAACTGCTACAAGTATGAGTAAATCTTGGTTTTATGAGACAATAGTTTATTGTTGGGTTTTACAAGACAACAGTTTATCGTTTTATTATCATGCCTTGTGGAAAGAAGGATTGCTTCCTTAGAAGTATGAATTTCAAAGAGTAAAAGGAAATGCAATTAATTTAGCAACCAGTATTCATTGCCCCCCATATTTTATATGCAGGCGAATTCTAGCAAATTGCCCAGCGTCTAATCATTGCTCCTTGCTAACTTATCTTAAATAAACTATTACGTAAATCCTTTAGAGATTCCTTAATGATTTAAATTTAAATCTCTAAACCTTAATTTAGATTTTCATTATTTACATCTTAAGTTCAATCCTATTTGAGTTATTTGAACGAATAAATTAGAAAACAAAATATATCACAAATTGTTTATTAGTAATGTTTAAAGTCCTTGATTTGTACGGTACCCAGGGGATAATGGTGAAAGATGATAATAACAAAAAACAAGGCAAGAATTGATGAAGGCTAAACAAATATTTTAATAATAATAATAATAAATAAAAAGTAAAATGCTATAAAAATAAAGCAATAATTTAAAGTAGGGAGATCTTTCAATCCACATAAAAAATAGCAACAAGTTAGCGGCAATTGTTGATGCCCACAAAAGAGAAAAATGAAGCATATATACAACCCCCTCATTTTGATAAAAGATGTATGACCAATGAAAACCTAAATCTTTTAAGCTAGAAAAAAAATGATTAGAAGCAATTGTTAGAGAAATTCTAAATTGAACTACACTCAAGGATTAACAAGCACATGCCACCATAATACAATGAATGATATTGAACTACACTCAAACGATAATGACAACAAACAAAGTCTTAATCCCCACAAAGTAGTCAGCTATAAGAGTCCCCTATATTTCCAATGCGCTCTATCAAACAACAGTCCTCCCTAATATCCAAGTACATGAGATTATTTTTAATAGGGAGATCTTTCAACCCACATCAAAAATCGCAACAAGTTAGGGGCACTTGTTGGGAGGGCCCGATGCCGGTTCGGTAGAAACCGTTCTGACATTGGGTAACTGCTCACCACAGGATCATATCAAGCAATTTGAGAGAAAAAGAATGCGCATATAAAAGTGAATGATATTTTTCATTTATCAAAAGTTCTTATTACAAATTCCATCATCGTACAAAAAAAAACAAAATAAGCAATTCAGCGCCGTCGTTGATCTTTTGAAAGTTAAGGTTCTTGTTTAACTTCTTCCAGGAGCACCTGACCTGGTATTGTACAGAAAACAATACCGAGATTTGAATTCCCAAAAATTAGAGAATACTCTAAGTACTGCAGTACACAATAACAAATTAATTTACGAAAATGCGTTTAGCAGAGGTAAAAATGCAGGATAGGTAAGGCAACTACGCAAAATAAGCAAGCAAAATTCTGCAATAAGTAGTTATCACAAAATAACGGTTACTGATGTCATTTTCCAGTAACTAACCCCGAATGTTATTGATGTCATTTTCCAATAACAACCCCAAATGTTGCTGATGTCATTTTTCCAGCAACAACCCCGAATGTCACTAATGTCATTTTCCAGTAACAACCCCGAATGATACTGATGTCACTTTCCGGTAACAACCCTGAATGATATTATGTGGTTCCGGACAACCAACCAAGCTTCAAAACAAAATTCGGCTCAAAGCAAATATGCGAAGCAAAGCAGTAATAGAAAAATGCAAGATGTAATGCAAGTCATATACTGGGTACCTTTAATCTTTAAGTTCAGCAGTTCAACAGCTCGAATGAGTGACAATTTGCTCAATCTGCATTTAAGTTCCCGATATTCTTAAGTTAGCTTTTTAATCAAATTTTTTTTTAATTCATTCTTTTATTCTGTTTGTCTTCTTCTGCTTTTGAAGTTCAATTGAATTAAGCTGCTATTAATGCAATTATTAAAGTGTCTTTATGATTATCATACTAATGTATGATGAAAAAGTCATAATAATTGACTGACTTGACCAAAAAAGGAGAATAGTAGTCATTTAACAATTTGAATCGTTCTCATTATTAATTAATGAGAATAATTCTATTGTGCATGACTAGACATAAACTCGATAGTTATAAAGAGAGTAGCCAGATTAAGAGAAAACGAATGTGTTCTTCTAATTTCCTCTTCTTACCTTAGATTTAGGATCGCCAGAATACGAAGAGAGTTGGAACGGGTTGGCCGAAGGATGGCCGAGGGTTGCTGGAGCCGCTGTGGGGGCTGCCGAAAGATACTGCCGGGGGCTGCTGGAAGCTGCGGGAAGTGGCTGTCGGGGGCTGCCGGAAGGTGACTGAAGGGGCTGGAAGGGGCTGCCGGGCTGCCGGAAGGAGGCTGGAAGGGGCTGTCGGGGCTGCCGGAAGGTGGCTGGAAGGCGCTGTCGGGCTGCCGGAAGGAGGAAGGGCTGGCTGATTTGGGGGAAGGAGAGGGGAAGAGGCTGCTGGAAGGCTGTGGGGAGAAGAGGGGAGGGGATGGGGATTATATAGGCGCACGTAGTGGCGCCAAACTTGGGCCAAAACGACGCCATAATGGCGCCTGGTCGGTGCCTGCCACGCGCCAGGGAGCCTCTGGCGCGGAAGCTTCTCCCGCCAGAAGGCGGTAGTGGGGTCGGGGAGTCGTGGTCGGCCCTATGGGCCAACAGCCTGCGCCAAAAACGGCGCAGGCAGGCGCCGTATGTGTGACAGGCCTCCGCCTGGCGCGGAAACATCTCCCGCCTAGCGCGGGAGAAAGGTCGCAATATGCGATCAAAAAAGGGGGGCGTAGGAAGGGAAAAAAAAACAGAGGAAAAGATAAAAATGACAAAAAAAGCTTGAACTTCAAATTAATCGTATTTTTCCGCCGTTCGGCATCCGAATGCAACGAAACTTGGCACCGAGGTGTGTTACGACATGACGAACACCCTCGCGCAGAAATTTTTTGATTCGGAGCAATATTTTATTTTATTATAATTTTAGAGGTTTAAAACTTCGAAAATTTGCCACGATCAAATTGGCGCTCAGAATTTGATGAAACTTCTCGAGCAGCTTTTAAATAATATACTTAACACGTCGACACTGAAAACGATGAATTCGGGCACGTATTTCAGTGTTTTTGATTTTTTTAGAATTTAGAAATTTCAAAGGTAGAACGAGAGCTTCCGTCTTTCGGATTTTCCCGAATTATGGCTCTTTGATCTTTAAAGTTGTTTCTACCTATTGGTAGTTTTGTTTGTCCTAAAGTGAAATTCCCCGGGATCCTGATTCCTAAGGCGGGATTCTGACCTAATTTGCAAAACGACTTTGGGTCGTTACACTTGTTGACGCCCACAAAAGAGAAAAATGAAGCATATATACAACCGCCTCATTTTGAAAAAAGATGTATGACCAGTGACAACCTAAATCCTTTAAGCTAGAAAAATAATGATTAGGGGCAAAAGATAAAAGCAAGAAGCAACTGTTATAAAATTTCTAAATTGAACTACACTCAAGGATTAATAAGCACATGCCACCATAATACAATAAATGATATTGAACTACACTCAAATGACAATGACAACAAACAAAGTTTTAATCCCTACAAAGTAGTCAGCTATAAGAATCCTATGTTTCCAATGCGCTCTATCAAACAACGGCCCTCCCTAATATCCAAGTACGTGAAATTATTTTTAATAGTTTCTTATCGTGTCTTTTTTGTTCTTCCTCTTTTTCTTTTAATATTGAAAAAATTCATAAACTTAATTTTTCTCACAGGGACATCAATATGCCCCAACCATCTAAAACCACTTTATCTAAGCTTATTCTTAATTAGAGCTACTCCAACATTTCTACAAATGTACTTATTTGTGAGGGCCCGATGCCAGTTCGGTAGAAATCGTTCTGGCATTGGGTAACTGCTCACCGCAGGATCATATCAAGCAATTTGAGAGAAAAGAATGCGCATATAAAAGTAAATTATATTTTTCATTTATCTAAATTTCTTATTACAAGTTCCAACATCGTACAAAACGAAAAAAAAAAGAAAAAAAAAACAAAATAAGTATTTCAGCGCCGTTGTTGATCTTTTGAAAGCTAAGGTTCTTGTTTAACCTCTTCTAGGAGCACCTGACCTGGTATTGTACAGAAAACAATACCGGGATTTGAATTCCCAGTAATTAGAGAATACTCTAAGTACAGCAGTATACAATAACAAATTAATTTACAAAAACGCGTTTAGCAGAGATAAAAATGCAGGATAGGTAAGGCAACTGCGTAAAATAAGCGAGTAACTTCCTGCAACAAGTATTTATCACAAAAAAAATGATTACTGATGTCATTTTCCAGTAACCAATCCCGAATATTACTGATGTCATTTTTCCAGTAACAACCCCGAATGTTATCGATGTCATTTTCCAATAACAACCCTGAATGTTGCTGATGTCATTTTTCCAGCAACAACCCCGAATGTTACGGATATCATTTTCCAGTAACAACCCCGAATGATACCGATGTCATTTTCCGGTAACAACCCCGAATGATATTACGTTAGTTCCGGACAACCAACCAAGCTTCAAAACGAAATTCGGCTCAAAGCAAATATGTGAAGCGAAGCAATAATAGAAAAATTGCAATATGTAATGCAAGTCATATACTGGGTACCTTTAGTCTTTTAGTTCAGAAGTTCAACAGCTCGTATGAGTGACAGTTCGCTCAATCTGCATTTGAGTTTGGATATTTTTAAGTTAGCTTTTTAATCAAATGATTTAGGAGCTTAATTTTTTTTTTCATTTTGTTCTTCTTCCACTTTTGAAGTTCGATTTATTTAAGCTGTTATTAAGCAATTAATGTGTCTTAAGATTATGATCATAATAATGTATGACGAAAAAGTCAGAATAAAGATGACGGAATTGGTAATTTAGGAAATAATAATCATTTATAACAATTGAATCGTTCTCATTATTAATTAATGGGAATAATTTCATTGTGAATGATTAATTATAAAATTAATAGTTATAAGAGAGTAATAAGATTTAGAGAAACTTGACACCGAGGTGTGTTACAACATGACAAACACCCTCGCGCCAAAAAATTTTGATTCGGAGCAAAATTTTATTTTATTTTAATTTTAGGGGTTTAAAACTTCAAAAATTTACCACGATCAAATCGATGCTCAGAATTTGATGAAACTTTTCGAGCAACTTTTAAATAATATACTTAACACGTCGACACTTAAAACGATGAATTCAGACACGTATTTTAATGTTTTTTGATTTTCAGAAATTAGAAATTTCGAAGATAGAACGGGAGCTTCTGTCTTCTGAATTTCTCCTGAATTAGGGCTCTTTGATCCTTAAAGTTGTTTCTATCAATTGGTAGTTTTGTTTGCCCTAAAGTGAAATTCCCCGGGATCCTGATTCCTAAGGCGAAATTCTGCCCTAATTTGCAATACAACGGTTTTGGGTCGTTACATCATTGCTCATCATATTCTTGCATGTATGCTTCCTCATCCACCTTAGCATTCTCATCCGGCTATAACATTCATTGCTAAACTTAGCATAATCATATTTTTAGATAAGGACTGTTATCAGTGGGTCTATGCAGTTATATTATTTAACCGACTTGTATTATAAAACTTCCCATTGAGTTTGACTATTTTTTTTTATCACACAACACCCCAAAAGTACTCATTCATTTCATTTAGCTTGCTTAGATAATGTTTATTACATAGCCCTCTATTTGTCCATTATTTTATATGATACAAGTCTTATGCAAGAACACATCAAGCAACTTGAAAAATAATAGGAAGATTTCTCATAAGAAATATAAAGTCTGTTTGTATCAAAGAATTTTATAATAACATATTGAAAAGTTACAACACATGAATAAAGCAGGAGACCAAGTCATGTTATTGCAGACCATGATTTATGCCATATCACTAGAGTATGATGATTAGAACTAAAGTCAAATCCAATCAACTATAAAATGTGATTTAGTGGCAAACCAAGTAGAAGCCAGTGGGTATGTTATAACAAAATCTCATGAAAGAGGGATTGATCTAGAGGCTAGGGTAAAGGGTAGCTAACATCATGTTTCTAGGATGGCAGGCTTCTAAAAAATGCTAATAATGATTTAAATGTCACATCTAAAAGAATGAAAAAATACAAAATCATACAATTAAATGTGTTAGGCTATAACACATAAGGCACCCTTTAAGATAACATATAATTTATGGTAATAAATAAAAAATAAGCGTGCTTGTGGTCAAGCACTATCAGAATAATAAATTATAATCGAGCACTCACAGAATAATAGCCTTCATAAATATTACAAAAAAAAAATAAGCTACATTATCTGAGATAGGTTGTGTCAGAGAGGATAATACTTGCATATTATAGTTTGAGCATAATAAAACCTATTATCATTCATTCCCACTCACATTTATCTACACCCAACCACATCCAACCCCTTCTCTCTTCTATCTAGCAGGCCTAGCAACAAAGCTAGCTACCCATTCTATAGCATGCACTCTCCACTCCTAACTCCTTACATCCACCACTTATCAGACATCCCAAAGCTTATGCACACCAAGTCTCTCAAGATCATTGATTACTCCCATCTCCCTTCTCCATGCATTAGACTTAAGCACCTTCCTCTCCCACACTTGTGAAATGCTAAATAAGCTCACAAGTTTATTGAAATTTAACGCAATACTGACCAGAGGTTCAAACTCAGTCAATTAAGTGTTTGCCTCAACCAAGTGTTTTGAATCAACTCATAACCATCTCAAAATAAATGTATAAATAACAATACTCTTGTATGTTATATGTATAACTAAAATTTTGATCTTGAAATATGAAATTTGTTTTTGAGCGACCCAAAATTTATTATAAATTCACTAAAAAATGAATCATTGTAACTGTCAACTTAATACTAAAAAATTTGAGTTGAACCAGATTCACCTAAACACAAGTCAATCAATACCATACACTAACTGAGCCTATTCAACCTCTTACGCTCTTACCGTTTATCACTAGCGAATTTATTTTTGACCTCATGTGAGTTTTGTACATCTACATTATTGTATTGCACAAGAACCTCTATAGTGTATGTCGACCTCCAAACGTAATCCACAAGTTAAATTTAATTGGATGGGAAGCTGCTGTAGAAAGTACAAATACTTATAAGAGTGAACCAAAAGAGAAAATCGACAGAATATCTACGTGAAATTGCAGCCAAAAGGTTTTATTGAATAGAAGCCCTCAATAGTACATCAAATCAACAAGCAATCACTGATATTATGAAAGAATCATCTAAAAGATAGAATCGTAATCTTTTGTGCTCAACTTTATGTTGTTAATCAATGACCAATTTAGGGCGCATTGCACATCTGATAGAGGAAATCTGATTTACCAATTGCATTGTAATCATGATAAAAATAATGTCACATAAAGATTGTGCAAGCAAATAACAATGAAGCTGATGATTAAATTTTATCTGAGAGCACTCCAAGAAAATAAACTTTTGCCTGCACAAAACCTTTAAAAAATACCTCAAATCAACAATCAAACTTATTTACTGTATTCTCAGTTAAATGATTCAAACAAGTTTGATCACATTATAATCAGCCATCATAGGAGAGACAATAAAAGAGTGAATACTTTATTAAATTAAACATATTAAATTTAGAAACGCATGATTTGTACATCTGATGGACAACCAAACTTTGTCACAAAACTCGTCTCCTTGAAATAAATTAAATGATAATCTCATGCTTAAGTAGAATTCCATTGATTGTGAGATTGAGGAACCGCTTTTTGAACAATCTGGCCCATTTAGATAGATAGCCAAAATTTAATACTAAAAATAAAAATCTACTAACCCCAGGTTACCTCACTAACTCATACCTATTAACAATATTACCTAATTTTACCTTTTTAACATTCTTATTTCCATCATATGATCAAAACCGGTCACTTCATCTCATCTCTTCGAGCATTTTATATGTCACGGCTCACTCAATCTGATTCATATCAAGCAATTTGAGAGAAAAAAAGAATGCGCATATAAAAGTAAATGATATTTTTCATTTATCAAAAGTTCTTATTACAAGTTCCATCATCGTACAAAACAAAAAAAACAAAATAAGCATTTCAGCGCCGTCATTGATCCTTTTGAAAGTTAAGGTTCTTGTTTAACCTCTTCTAGGAGCATCTGACCTGGTATTGCACAGAAAATAATACCGGGATTTGAATTCTCAGTAATTAGAGAATACTCTAAGTACAGCAGTATGCAATAACAAATTAATTTACAAAAACGCATTTAGTAGAGATAAAAATGCAGGATAGGTAAGGCAACTGCGTAAAATAAGCTAGTAACTTCCTGCAACAAGTATTTATCACAAAATAACGGTTACTGATGTCATTTTCCAGTAACCAACCCCGAATATTACTGATGTCATTTTTCCAGTAACAACCTCGAATGTTATTGATGTCATTTTCCAATAACAACCCTGAATGTTGCTGATGTCATTTTTCCAGCAACAACCCCGAATGTTACTGATATCATTTTCCAGTAACAACCCCGAATGATACCGATGTCATTTCCCGGTAACAACCCCGAATGACATTACGTTGATTCCGGACAACCAACCAAGCTTCAAAACAAAATTCGGCTCAAAGCAAATATGCGAAGCAAAACAGTAATAGAAAAATGCAATATGTAATGCAAATCATATACTGGGTACCTTTAGTCTTTAAGTTCAGAAGTTCAACAGATCGTATGAGTGACAATTCGCTCAATCTGCATTTTAAGTCCCCGATATTTTTAAGTTAGTTTTTTAATCAAATGATTTAGGAGTTTAATTTCCTCTTTCATTCTGTTTTTCTTCCGCTTTTGAAGTTCGATTGATTTTAAGTGTAGAATTAAAGCAGTTTAAAGTGTCTTAAGATTATGATCGAAAAAGTCCGAATAAAATGACTGAATTGGCAATAATAGTCATTTATAACAATTTGAATCGTTCTCATTATGAGAATAATTCTATTGTGAATGACTAGTTATAACTTGATAGTTAAAAGGCGAGTAACAAGCTTTAGAGAAAACAAATGTTTTCTTCTAATTTTCTCCTCTTACAGCTGCGGGGGCTGCCGGGCTGCCGGAAGGTACTGCCGGGGACTACCGGGCTGCTGGAAGCTGCGGGAAGTGGCTGTCGGGGGCTGCCGGGCTGCCGGAAGGTGGCTGGAAGGGCTGTCGGGGCTGCCGGGCTGCCGGAAGGAGGCTGGAAGGGGTTGTCAGGGCTGCCAGGCTGCTGGAAGGTTGCTGGAAGGGCTATCGGGCTGCCGGAAGGAGGCTGTCGAGGCTGCCGGGCTGCTGGAAGGCGGCTGGAAGGGCTGTCGGGGCTGCCGGAAGGAGGAGGGTTGGCTGAATTGAGGATGGGAGAGGGGAAGAGGCTGCTGGAAGGTGTGGGGAGAAGAGGGGAGGGGATGGGGGCTTTATAGGCGCACGCAGTGGCGCCAAACCTGCGCCAAAACGGCGCCATAATGGCGCCTGGTCGGTGCCTGGCACGCGCCAGGAGGCCTCTGGCGCGGAAGCTTCTCCCGCCAGAAGGCGGGAGTGGGGTCGGGGGGAGTGGTCGGCCCTATGGGCCGACAGCCTGCGCCAAAAACGGCGCACGCAGGCGCCGAATGTGCGCCAGGCTTCCGCCTGGCGCGGGAGAAAAGATCGCAATGTGCGATCGCAAAACTGGGGGGGGGGGGGGGAGGGCGTATGAAGAAAACAGAGGAAGAAAATTTAAAAAAAATCTTAAATTAAATTCTTCTCAAATTTCCGTCGTTCGCCATCCGAATACAACGAAACTTGACACTGAGGTGTGTTACAACATGACGAACACCCTCGGGCTAAAAATTTTCGATTCGGAGCAAAATTTTATTTTATTTTAATTATAGGGGTTTAAAACTTCGAAAATTTGCCACGATCAAATCGACGCTCAGATTTTGATGAAACTTCTCGAGCAATTTTTAAATAATATACTTAACACGTCAACACTGAAAATGACGAATTCGGACACGTATTTCAATATTTTTCATTTTTAGAATTTAGAATTTTCAAAGGTAGAACGGGAGCTTCCGTCTTTCGGATTTTTCTTGAATTAGGGCTCTTTGATCTTTAAAGTTGTTTCTACCTATTAGTAATTTTGTTTGCCCTAAAGTGAAATTCCTCGGGATCCTGATTCCTAAGCCGTATTCTGACCTAATTTGCAAAACGACTTTGGGTCGTTACAAGTTCCACCTCTCAATCGGAAGGATCTATTGTCATTCCAACAGATTTATCGCATTCCCAGCTCACCGCCTGTGATGACCCATGTTAGGTTGGTAACAACCAAACTAACATCGGATGCATCTTTTTGCGGGATCATATTGGCAGTTAGGTAAAATAGTAATTAAACAAACATCCAAAGCCATTCAGATATAAGAAATATCATCCATTCAATTTAAAGTATATAATATCCAAAATTTTATTACATGAAATTCATTACACATCAAATTATTAATCGTAGAATGAGCAGTTATTTTCCCGCACTATGCCCTTAGATTATATCAACTGCCTCCAACTGTAGCTAATCTGGCATTATAAAAATAATGTCTTAGTGCACATTCTAAATACAAAGGATATTAAAAATATACTTAAAGCAGAGCGGGAAGCAAAATGATAATAACTGCAATAAATAGTGTGTTTCAAAAACAAGAAGATAAATATGTCTCCTGCAAAATAACTGTTCTTGCACATGCCAAGTTTTCAAACAGAAAGCAATAATCGCGTAAAAGTTCATGTTTATGTTTATGACTTGATATTATGAAGCAATGTTAGTGGTTCTGTTGGGCAAGGCCAAAACCGCGAGGTTGCAATTAAACATGTCCTTCACCTGGGCCCCATTAAAGACCCAGATGGCACCTTCACCTGGGCCTCTCTCAAGGCTCCAGATGGTATCCTTCACCTGGGCCCCCGTTAAAAGCTCCAGATGGCACCTTCATTTGGGCCTCTCTCAAGGCTCCAGATGGTATCCTCTACCTGGGCCCCCATTAAAGGCTCCAGATGGCACCTTCATCTGGGCCTCTCTCAAGGCTCCAGATTGTATCCTTCACCTGGGCCCCCGTTAAAAGCTCCAGATGGAATCATATATGCAGTTAAGCATGACCTTCATCTAGGCCCCCTCAAGGCTCTAGATGGCCCTTATGACTCCTGATGAACTAGCCCCGTCCCTAACTTAATTTAACTTCCGTATTGGAACCCTTTGCAACATTCACAATATACATAAACATCTTTTTAACTCTCTAGCAGTATGAGAAAAATGCAACAATATAAAACAAGTTTAAAGCGATGCTTAAGCAGAAAAAAGGTAGAAAGCATAGAAAAGTATAAAAGTAATATCCAGTGTACCTTTTGTGTTTGACTTAACTAGATGAATCACTCACAACTTGAGGTGTCTGCAAAAATTATAATTGAGATTTTATTAATCTATGAGACTATCTATTTACAAGATTTAGAACTAATATTCGTGTTCCCTAGTTTACCTTTAGATGGTTACTTGGATCTAAATCTTATAAGAGTAGATTATACAATAAAAATGTTCATAATTCTAATTTATCATATTTTACTAAACCTTTCTTTTATCAATACCGAACCCATCTATTATGTTAGGGTAGAACAACATGCTTCATTCAAGCAATATTTCAAAACCTCTTAAGCTATTATTTATGATCTATTTTGGTATGAACTTAATGCTATAAACTAGGATATGAGGTCGATAATATTTGATTAAAATTATAACTGACTCCAAAATTTATCAAATAGCTGATTTGGACTGATTAGAGGTCTTCCTAATGTTGGTTAGTATGATATAATCTTAATACTGCAATATTATTATTAATCATTTTAATACTTCATAAAGCAAAATAAAAACCTAGTCTTAGGTTAAGTGATTAAATATGACTAATTATTGATAATTCTTAAGTTCAAATTATTATAATATTAAAACTATTTTAATGATATCAAAATAAGTTATTTAATCTATTTATAACAATTATTTGCTATTATTATCATTATTATTATTACTATTATTATTATTATTAATATTGTTATTGTTATTATATATATACATATACATATGTAAATATATATATATACATATATATAGTTATATATATATATATACATTTATACATATATATATACATTTATATATATATATATTTCTATATATAGACGTATACATTTTCTTTTCCTAAGAGATTCGGTCGACAGAGGGCTTACCTTGCGTCGAGCACGTAATCGGGCGCGCAGAGCTTCGATCGATCGGCACGAAGAGGAGGCGGAAGGAGATGGCTCGGCGTCAATTGAAGGCCGTCGTACGCACGCAGACGTCGAGCGCTACGAACCTCTGACGTTCGTCTCTCGGTGTCGAGCAAAAAGGGAATCGCGTCTCCCGGCTCTTTGATCGGCCGCCAGGTATGCCCTTGTTGCCGCTCTCTTATGTGAGGGCTTGATCACCGAGAGGAAGAAGCGAGAGGGATCGAGGGTGGTGAGAGCCTTTCGGCTCTTCTCCGAAAAATAGGACGTGCGTATGTAACGCACGTCCGATTTATTCGGCTTAATAACCGTAAGTTACGGTTATTCTCTATTTGATCCTTCCTAAAACAATGACGATTTAATTGTGTTTTTCAGTTTCAGCTGATTTTATTTTTGTTGAATATGATCTTAAATGAGGAGTTACGTTTTATCAATTCAAATATGCGTTAATGAAGGTTTAAATCTCAATTTCAGTTTGAAACGGTCTTTAAAACCTTCTAAATTAAGAATTGAACTGAAAATTTGAATTTTAGCAGGGTTTTAACGAAAAACTGAAATTTGCAGGAGATTTAACGAATCGAAAATTCAATGCTTGCCTTTTTTTATGACCTAGGGTCATTACACCGCCGTTCATCACCTCCTTCAAGTGAAACTCGACGGTAAGAACTACCAAGTCTGGAGTGCGCAATTTCTCCCCATTTTCTGCTTACATGGATTGATCGGGTATGTCGATCGTTCCCGCTCAGCTCCGCCTAAATTTCTTGCCCATAATGAACCAAATTCAGAATACCTAATCTGGTATAAACAAGATCATATGATCTTGAGCTGGATCATCGGGAGTCATAAGGAGCCTATACTAATAAGTCTTTGAGGGGGCAGGTATAGAGGGAAGTTGGGATATGTAAAACAGAATTGAACCCCTTTACATCAATTTTGTACTTGCCCAATAAAATTATATTTTGCCTCAGATATCAAACGTTAAAATTCTATATTTCAATTGAAACATGTTTGCAAGGATAAGTTCGTACAGCTTTTATTTCCTGTCAAATGATTAATTATTTTGCTTATTATTTAATAATTATAAAAATGACATCTATCAGTACTTAGTTTCACAACTAACTGGTATTCGAATGCCCGCACTTTTGAAATATGCCCGGATCAGGAGTTCGTCCTAAATAAAAGATGCTAAAAACCAAGCAGTGTTGATACTGCTTCCTGTTGATTTTCCGCTTTCTTTTTGACACTTTTAAAAGTTTGTAATTTTTATTTTATTTTAATCTGTGTCCAAAGATTTGTGAATTAATGAATAAATGAGTTATGTTTGATATCTATATATTTGTCTCTTAAATCACTCAATATGATCCTGCAACTAGAGGACTTGTTGTTATACCCCACAAGAAACCAGTGCTGGATCAGCTCCCGCTGACCCAGCACCGGGTCCTCACAATAACCACCGTCAATGCAAGTAAAAACTCCCATTCATTATAATAGCCTTTTATATAAAAGAAAAGAAAATAGAAAAATAGAAAAATAGATAAAATAAACAAAAAAAATTTTAAAAAGAGTGAAGTGCTAATATGAAAACAAAGGGTGAATGATGCAAGATAGGCAATGGTAGGGTTATGATTTATAATATGTTTGGGAAAAAATTATAAATGTCTCATGTTTCTGCAAAATTTTGAAAGTATAAAATAAAAATGTAGCGGGAAGCTTAATGAGACAAAAAATTCATGAACACTAAGTAGGATAAAGGTTTATTTTGTTGCATTGTTTGTCTGTAGAATGCTTTAAAAGGGAAGGAAATTCACAAAGCCAGTGAAAACTTACTACTTTGATGACATAACTCCTTATGATATTGGAAAAAAATTTGAACCTTTAAACGAGAAATGTTGTTACAAAATTTTATGTAAAAGCATTTGTAAGAAATTTGAGATGATTTCAAATCAACAACACAAAGAAGATATATTAAGTATAACAAGATAGTCACCAACTTCTTTGCGTAGCTGAGTAACACACCCATGCTTGTAACACATTGTCAGAACACAGCACTTCCTGTTGTCGTGAGCTACTAGAAAACTTTGTGCATTCTAACTTGCTATATGAAGCGTGGACATATTATGCATGCACTTTTTCACAAGCATAAATATAACAAAATATACTAATCATGAACATATTAATAAAATTTCAAGGGCAGTATTAATTAATATTAAATTGTAGTGAAAGGGAATAATTGATAAATTTTAGCTTACAAGGTGATTTCGTGTAAATTTTAAAAAACTTTGACAAGAATATTGTCATTTAAAATATTAAATATAAACATATATCCATAGAGTAAATAAAAACAAAAACACCATGTCTTCCCACTAGGTGGGGTTAGCTATATGAATCATTTGTTTCCGTTGTGCATGATCAAATAGAAACCGCTCATAATCTATAAAATATGACACTCCTCAACAAGTGAGATGATAATATGGAATTCATGTTTTTATTATAATAGATTTAATTATATTTAATAATTTCACAAATAATTAAATAATATATTTTAATCTGATAATCTGACAAACTTGACTTTTTTTTCAATTCACGTAATGCTTTCTATGATAAATCAAACTTGCACAATTGGGACATAATTGATTTGATGTGATTTAAGAGATTTTTGGGATAAAGCAATTCCCACAGAACTTTACTACTTTGCATTTCAATTACACAAATCAAACAATTGTATTTTTCAAATATCTGTAAATCAGTTACAATACAACCATTTTACCGCAAATCAACAACCACATCACACAAAATTAACATTCGTCAACAATCTCAGAGCAAAAGATTTTAACCTCATTTTCCTTGGTCCCAACTTCATTACCGATATCCTTATTCCAAATAGTTGGGATTCACACTATTAATGCTAATACTCCATTAACACTTTATGCTTTATGATTTTATCTAGTTCTTGAAACAAGCTTTTCATAAAGTAATTTGCTAAAATAATCCCTTGACTATAATTAAAATTTCAAACTATTCATACTATGCAAATTAATCCCTGATTGCTCAATGTCCAAATTAGACGGACTAACAATTTTTAGCTTAATTTAGTCCATCATTCTCATCTCTTGGCACTAAAATGCACTCTAAATAAAACTAAGGGCATGTTACAAAATAACCAAATAGAAGGACTAAATATTGGAATAAAATATGATTTTGAGTAATAGAGTACAAAAGAACGAGAGCATACTCTTACTACAAAGTGCAACACATAATATAAAATATATATGGTACGGTGAAATCCGCACACATCAATAACCGTGCAAAGATAAAATATTCTAGTAAATTCAAATAAAAGATCACAGTAAGAGACAATGCTTAAAATAATAGGTGTGAAAAAAGAGATAGTAAGACTGAAAGAAAACAGCAAGTGCATGTTACAAAATGAAAGTTGGACAGAGAAAAGTTAACACCAAAAGCTCTTCCTAGCATAAAGCTATCTTTTTACTAAAGTGCCATCTCTTTTCAAAGAACTAAAAAATCATAGCCTTTACACACCGAGAGAATTTCCTTGGATAGTAACTCTTTCCATTTTCATCCTGCCTTTCTTTCTTTTTCTGTTTCACTCTTCCTCTCATTATCCTCTACTTTTGTCTTGCTTTTATGTTTAAAGAGGTATGAGTTCAATGGTTTTCATCTCTTCCCTTTCATTTATATTTATGGGAGCATGTAATAGATTTGTCAAAAACTGGACACTTAAATTTTGGCATTTCAATGGGAGCAAAAAAAAATGGTTGTCATTTAACTTCATTTTAAACAAGTGAGATTAAGCTCAACTTCATCAATACTTGCAATTTAATAATAAAGAATGTAAAAATTTACATCAACCAGAAAATAGCCACGCATGCTGCATTTTAGAATGTAATTGCATTTTGGCACAAAACTTTCGTTATTAGGAAACTTCTTTTTTGGAACAAATCAAACATGCAAAAGATTACTCCTACCCGATCCCCAAATAGATAGGATAACACTATTGATGAAGGCAATAACTTTCCAGCAGAAAAAATGGAACAATCAAATCTTACAACTTGCACTTTTAAAACTACTTTAATTAAACAAATCAGGCATGTTAATTCAGTTGTAATCTATTTCCAGTTAGGATAAAGTTGTAGATGATGATAATAACCTTCTAGCCGAAAATAAAAGCATGCAACAAACAAACAATGAGATTAAAAAAATACCCATGAAAAAGCTGAGCAGATAAGGAACAACAGCATGGAAATCACTAGGTATAGCACCCAAAACTGGGAGCAAGGGTTGCAACTGTGATCTCTGAAATGAAGATGCTGCAGAAATCATATAGTGGTAAAATGAATAAAACACAAACTAAAGCCACTACAAATAAGCAATTAATAGTGGCAACTAGACTTATTTAAATTTATACCAACCTGGGTTAACTAAAATTAGCACAAGATCAATGATGGGGTTGCGAGCAGCAACTGCAAGTGCTAAGCATCCTCCAAATGAATCTCCAAGAAGATAAATAGGCTTGTTAGGAGATAACCTGTGCTCATGCTTAACAGAATACTCAACAAACTCCACAAGTTCTGTATATAAAAAGAACAAATATTAGGAAAATGTGTTAGTTCCTGAATCAAAATAGCTCATTCAACAAGTTCTCAAAAGTATAACTACTAAAGTTATGAGAGCTAATATTAGGATAGATACTCAAAATTTTGTTATCGGGTGGGTGGTTAGTATGCTAAAATATCAAAGAAGCCATTAATGGTAAAGAATCTAACTTGGAATTTGCCAGAGAGCACCATCCCAAAAATAAAGGAATTTTCTCATGATTTTACATCCCCACAATTTGAGCATCGGTTGGAAACAAGTTTAATTTGTGTGCCTATGTTAACCAACAACCAAATCCTTGACCAAAATATTAGCTACTTGCGCTTAAAGTAGAATGGTATGTCACCCTGATCCACCTATATCTCTAAATTCGATATATCTTGCTTCTAAATTTTCTTTGTTGAATTTAAAATCAATCTTGAGTTGCTTCAACTGATCATGTGAAGTTGTTATTGTATTGACCATGGAAGGTTGCCATTGTTTTAGGATTATGTCAAAGACATTGCTGCCCTAACTCAGCCTCTGTGCATGACCTAGCAACAGCTTTCTATATTATGCCGATGTAAATTTTTTCCCAAGAATAGACTATATCTCGTCACATATGTTCTAGTATTTTTATCTTCTGTCAGTCAAAATGCCAGAATAGCTTGTTCTTTGAAATAAAGTACCTTGTTGTTCCCAGCAAACTCTACCTCAAGGCTTATATTTAGCGTGCATTGCTCGTGAAAAAATTCAGCTTAGACTTACAACAAAAAGAAAGTCAGGTTCGATAGTGATAAGATATTTAAGTCTCATACAATGCTTCAAAATTCTCTAAGAAATTGCATTTGTTTTTGCTCCACACTATTGTAGTTAGAAACCACATCTGTCTATGAGAGGCTACAATCGTGCATTTTGTATTTTTTAAGAGATCCCATGCGATATTTTTACTGAGATATTGTCAACATGTGATGGATTCTTTGAAACTCTATTCTAAAGAAATATCTCAAGTATCTCAAATTCTTTATTTTGAATTTTCTGTGAGGCAATGCTTGAAATCATGATCATTGTGTCTATGTTTCTGAAAATGCTACGATAATGATATCAGCAAAACAAGGAGAACCACTACTGTAATTTTGTCTTTTGTAAATGCAATGAGAACAGCATATTTATAATTTACTGAAACTGAAGAACAAAGCCTAAGAGGCGCATTTTAATCCCTATTTTAACCTCTTGATTAGATGTACCTTCACAACTTAGCACTATACAACACTAATATAATTATACATCTTCATTAGTTCTTTATGTAGAAAAGCATTCCAAATATCATGTTGGCATAATTACCAATCAAAAACAAAAGCAGCAGATAAACTGCTCCTTGCAAGATGATCTTCACTGTCGGACAAAAGGTTTATCATAATATAGATCCATGTTGTTGGGTTATCAATTTGCCACAAGCCTAACTTTGAATTTTTCAAAAGCCCTGTCAGATTTTCGCATTATTTGTAAGCTTGCTGCATTAGAGAACATTCCAATTCTCGGTTCTTTAGCCAATTCCTCATACATCATTTCCTTAGTGCTCTAACTTCCTCATTCATGATTTCGATCCATTTAATGTGGAGAATAGCTGGCGTATAAGCGACAGGATATTTTATGCTGTTATCAATATGCTGATCAGCGTTGGCATTACAACCCTCCAAAATGAAATACTTGTTAACTTATTACTTCATTTTGGAGCATCACCAGATGTTAGATTTTTCTCTCAGAGTTGGCTCCTTCACTTGAGTTTTAAGTCAATTTTTGTGCTGAGGAGAACTTGGAACATTTTGTTCTACTAGAACATCTCTTGCATGGTTACAGTTTTCCATAAATTCTCTCCCTTCAGTAAACAGATACCTTTCTATAATTTGAATGTGTTCCTTTAAATATAGTGGATAATTTGTTTTTGTGTTGAACTCACCCTTTCTCTTGAAATAGTTTCTTATTGATGAGAACAAAAGGTGGTAGTTTTGAAATAAATCAGCTCCTTTGTTGTAGAGCTATCAGTATGATCAAATGAACTAATGGTTTTGTTTGAACATAGCAAAGAAGTTTCATGTGATGCATGTAAAGAACCTACTTTGTGTACAAACACTATTTTTACTAGCAAAACTCTTTTAAGGAAGAGGATTGGAAAAGCATAAGCTTTTCACATACAATACCAAAACATCAATGCCATAAAACTCTTCATGTCTTGACAGTTGAAAGGTAAGTATAGCTAGTTTGTCTTTCTTCATTGAGATATAGCCTGTCTCTCTAAGTCACTTCAACAGTTGTGGTCATGCTTTTGTCCCTCAAAAACACCAAAAAAACCAAAATAGTAAATATGCATGCGCATGTTACCTTGAATCCCAGCAATTTTAGCAACATATCAGT
Organism: Gastrodia elata; assembly: GCA_016760335.1. Classification (NCBI taxonomy): domain Eukaryota; kingdom Viridiplantae; phylum Streptophyta; class Magnoliopsida; order Asparagales; family Orchidaceae; genus Gastrodia; species Gastrodia elata. Next base: position 5,261,365 of record CM028681.1, on the reverse strand, counting down.
CTCGGCCACAAACTTAACATGCTGGCTTAACTTAAATGGTATATACAGTCTTCTCTCAAACCTTAGAAGTATTGTTAAAATGGGTATTACCCCAAACCAAGTCAATAAGACTGCCTTTCTCTTCCTCAGTATCCTTAGATGTGGTAATGATTAGCTGCTAGAATTTCATGAATGTCATCAGCACCCAAAGTTTCATGAGAACCTTTCTTTAAAACAGAAGTTCCATGATGAACAAGAGAATATATATTTTTTTTTTAACTAGAAAAAACATGAACGTCTGCAAGTAACAAAAATTTAGAATTATTCTCTTGACTTGCATTTATACTTAACAAAAATTTAGAATTCTTCTCTTGACTTGCATTTATACTAAAACAACTACTACTCTCCCTTCAATTGCATAATTTGGGCTTCTGAAAACCATTAGTAACTATTACGCAAGGTGGGAAGACTTGATTACAGTTTCTGTCACCGCTCAAAAAGGTTGAACTTAATTCATCCAATGAACAATTAGTCATTGACAAACCATACTTGCAATGTAGGATTAGGAACAGCATCGACTTCACTAATATAGTTTTGCTGTTTTTTGTAAAAATTTTGTGGTTAGACTACGATGTAAGCCCATCCACATAACATATAAACATTTTCCTAGATATAAAGGCTTCTTGAGACTATCCCTTAAAGGATAGTTCATTGTCTACTTTGAAGAATTGCCTAAACATGATAATTCATTGTCTACTTTGAAAATTTGACTAAACATGAAAAAATTGCAAGATATAACCGAGTTCTAATCCCATGTAAAAAGCATGATACATAAAAAACAGAGCATAGAGTGCCCATGGGAGTGCAAAAAAAAATTGTAAGCAAAATATGAGAAAAAACTAGTATGTTATTGAACCTTTGCTTTTGATAAAAGTTACATTTTGCATCTCAGTTTACACTGTAAAACATGAAACAAAGCATGAAGGATATAATTTCAAAAAATATACAATGAGTGATGAAAATAACAATGCATTCACTAATTATCTTAGAGAAAAACCAAATCAGTAGCGCTCAAGTGCATAACAGATGCTAAATATTGCCTTCTAAAGCTGGATGATTATAATGGCGGCACACTGCAAGGTCTCTAGCATCTATTAACAATCTTTTTGTCCTTAACCATTCATCTTCATTTCTTGATTGAGTATTTGATTCAAGTACAAGGTTCTACAAACTGCTTGAGTTAACATGATCAACTATGGCCTGATTGAGTCAATAAAAGAACCAAAAGAGAATAATAATGATATTTGTCAACACTTTACTAAAAACAAAATTTAACCTTTAAACCCAGACCGATCAGCCACTGGAATGTGCAAGCACCGAACTTCAAAAACCCTGCACATTATAAAATAAGAAGCAAAATCATCATAAATAAAATCCAAACGCAGCAGAACAAGCATGGAAGAAATACTTAAATGAAATGAATAGATCAAGATCATACCAAAAAGTAGGTATAGTTGATGAAATTTTATGTATCAAATCAATAAGAAAAGCATAATGGTGATTTATACAAAGAACATTCAAATAAACTGCTGTAACTTATTCTTTTCATACATAAAACAGGTTGTCAACCAGCAAACAAAAAAAAAAAAAATTTAAGCCAATAATTAAAGTAACTTGCAAACAATTTGATTGTGATAAAAATGAGAATGCTGAAACAGTTGAGGTAAAAATGGGAACAATGAAGTGAGAAAATATATTAGAGCAGCAGAAGGAATGGCCCCCATAGTGCTTGTGAGAAACTAAAAGGTTGATATAACTGAATGGTGAGGTGCAATTGGAAGATGCATCAACAAAGCAACTGAGACAGGTATCGATAGGAACTGGAGTTTGGCATATTACAAAGCAATTTAAAAAAAAGGTTGAAATAAAAATAAAATGATGATGGTGAAGATGAGAAAGTACCATATCCGCATAACTATATTAGTTATTGTGTGCAACCAAAGAATACATTCATTTAGAATAAAAATGTATGTTTGCATCTATGATTAATTATATTAAACGAATTTCATGGTAAATTCATAAAAAAGATCTAAGAATCAATGCTTTTAAAGGTCTTTTTAAGAATCAACAAAGAAAAAAATAGAGCAAAATTACCCTGGGACATCCAAAAAAGGCATTTGGTACGTAGGATGTATGTTTGTAGGTGAAGTGTCGTTTGATATCCTAGGACTAACTTTTATATTTTTTTAAACTTTACTATTTTAAAAAAGTTTAAGCTATTATATGTATTTATTAATTTTATTCATTATCTATTATTATCTATATAATAGCTGACCCGCACTTCTCTTTAAGTCATTTAACTCTTTATCAATGAACCAGAACTCTCAAGAAATCTGGAAGAAAAGGTCAAAGATAAAGAAAGAAAAATTGTAGTGCACGACTTGTTTTCCTTAACATGTATAAAATAAGCCCCCTCTTTCTCCTCTCGTCAATTTTAACACTTTCCTTCTCACTTATAAAAGAGACCAAGATTTTCCTACTTTGATGCCTAACATTTTGACAAGCCTTAATTTCATACTATTTTTTCTTTCTCAGCATAAATATTGGAACTCTCCTTGCCTCTCTCACACCTCCCAAATAAGTTTTATTTCTCTTCTCCTCTTCTCCCTCAAGCCCGGTATCCCTTCTCTCTCTCCTCCTCTTCTTTTCTCACAATGGATCTCACATCAAATATTTATTGTGTTAAAGCCCCTCACTCCTCAAACTATGTTTCTCAATTGAGTAGTGCCCTTACCCAATGCTGTCGCCAAGTTCTCATCTCCCTTTAAATGCATCGAAGGCAAGTGAACAACGTTCGCTTTTAACCGCCTTAGTGTATATACTAATTTTTTGTGCCCATTTTATTATTTAATAATTTTTTATTTTATAAAAAGCTTTATAATTTCCTTATGTTCAAAATTCCTTTCATCTATGGCTATCATCCAAAGTCTTGGTCAAGTGATAACTCAATATTCCAAAATCTACTTACGGTGATATCATCGGGATTCACTCTAACACAAAAATTTGACAATTATGTAGAAAGCCAGTCACTACTCATTATCATTAGTCATGTTTATTTTTTAATACTTAGCCATTACCACAATTATCTCAAGTAAATCAATTTGACAATTCTTGAACAGGTGCATGAGAGCCTCCTATTTAACTCCTTTTTACAAAAGGAGGGATTCTTTGAACCGGTTAGGTCTTGTTTATTGTTACCTTAGGCTTTAGTACTGAAATATATCTATTGTAATCTTCCTCCGGTCCGGAAATTCTCTAATTTGTGAAAATTCATTGTTCTTGTATACCGAACCTAACCCATTTCCATTTCTTTTCTATCGAGTTCTTATTCTCGCTTCGCTCTTGACCGAGCTCAAATCTAGAACTTAGCTCGGACTCACAATTAGCACTCTAAGGGATTTTTTCACTTGTTATTCAAATTATATTAAGTATAAAGCTAGTCCATATATTATTGCCTCGAGACACAAATCTCAAGTATAGCTTCTATTCTTGTAAACATACCAAAAGCATAGTAAGAATTCAGAGAATAAATCATCAAAAGTAGAGGCATGCCCATAAATCATCAAAAGTAGATGCATGCCCATTTAAAAGTCAAATTACTAACAAAGTCATCTTTTATTTTTTATGTTTTTTACATGATAGCAGGTTAAAAGGTAATCTTACTAGATAGAGAAAACATACTGAGTTTTGTCTAATAATTACTGAATTGGATTACTCAGCTAACTCCTTTTGAAACATCAAAGCAACAACAAGTATCAAAGCACTAAGATCAAACTTAAACAAAATAACTAACTTAAAATAATGGCCAATGTTATTTCTCTTAAATTTAATAAGTTAATTATTTATGTAAGAAAATTCACGACCACCCTAATTTAACAAGTTTTACTTCTACAAAATTAGCACTCCATCTTGGTAATTTGCATACGAACTAATCAGCTCCCTGTGAAAAAATGTCCAATCATGATTATTTGCTTGCAATATTCAAATAATTCATTTATGAAGGTTTTAGTAAACATTAATCCCAAGTGCACTTTTGTAAATAACTTAGTTGATGGATGAGATAACGAATTTAAAGCCCAAAGTAGATAACTATATTTCTTTTTAAGAATGATCGCACTTTCTCCTAATTATTTAGCAATCAATTAGATGTTAAGATTTTGTAAAAAGCATATGTTTCAAAAGAAAATTATCTCAATAATACTATAAATAGGAAAAAAAAAGCAACATTAAAATAATTTATAAAAAATATATATAGAAAAATTTTAAACACCACAATTTATAAAACTTCAAAAATGCAAGATTTTCAAGTATCTAGACTTATTTAAGAAGGTTTTATAAAATTAAATCGAAGTAATAAAATACAGAGGTCAATATATATGATTTTTTAAGTGTTCAAAGTATTTTGCCAAAACAACATAATCAAATAATAAAATTAAAGAACAAGCTAATCAGTCAAACATGAAAAGAACAACCCTTAGGCATAGTTGAGTACGTTATTTTGCAGAAGCAAACTAGAAACAATATCATAGCATTGTGTTCAAGAAATATGTTCACTTAATTGTATAAAGTAAACAAAAAATTCTTATAAAGAAGCCTTTTGTACTTACAGCAAATAGCTTTAAGAATAAGATTTATAGAATCCTATATGAGAAAATCTCTTAGTATAAGATGCCTATAAGCTAGAGCAATCAAAATAAATATGAAAAAATAATAATAATATAAAACGCTTCAAAAATAAAATCATAATTTTTGACCTGATTAAGTTATGCTTCGTTAAAAGCATAAAACGCAACATTTGTGAAATCTATCAAACGTGTTAATTGATATGTTCCATTTATTTGAAGTCGGATTTAGATTTAGATTAGCCCGATTCATATAAAACTCAGACCCCAATATAATTTTAAAATGGTAAAGTAAAGATAACATGCACAAACTTTAGCATTTAGAAAATTGGCACTTTGTTTAGATCTATTGACGATTCATATGCCACCTTGGTATTTCTGCTACAACCTATTTTTATAAATGTTGTGGGTCGGCCCAACAAAAGAGTAAATAAAAAACTCCTCAATTATGCTCCTAGCATTAGAAATTAAAGCGGAGAAATTCTAAGAAAAATGTGAACAAAGAAATGAAAACCCTAACTTTCTCTGCCCAGAGTCTGTCACACTTATGTGGCGGCGAGAATAGCAAATGCAAGCAACGATGACCATATTGCTTCGTCGACTCTATCCCTGATATCTGCGCTCCGTCGTATATCTATGCTTCATCATATCTTTGAAAATTAGATCGAGCTTTGTCATATCTTTGTTCTTAACTACACATTTGCATTGTTGTATGTGCCCTTGTTTCAACCTTATTAATGTACAAGCTTCAAATAACTTAATTTTTCTAATAAACTTTACATTTATTGATTAAGATATATTGAATAAAATTATTGTTCTTTATCCTTATCCATGCCCTATTGAAAGTTTAGAGCCAGAATAAATTCAGTATTTCAAGTTAGTACCAAATCATGTTTTAAAGTATATAACTTTAAACATTTGTAATTGATACAATAATTGATACTATTATTACTTTATATCGAATCTACGCATTTTTTTGTGCATGCTTTTGTTAGGTGGATCAGTGTGAATATGATAAGAATATCTAAACATGAAAAAGTACCACAAATTGGATCAATTTGGCCATGACTCAATAGATGAAATAGCCTGATCTAATGGGTATTCAAATCAATTTTAGTCAAAAGAAACTAGATTAGAATTCGACCCATATGCGGACCTAGCATGCAAACAATATATTTTTCTTATACTTTTAAGAAAATATACAATTGTTTTTCACTTGTAATCAAATAAAATCAAAAAACAAATGATAAATATAACAAGTGTTTAAACAGATGATATATTTCCATTTAGGAAATTTCAAAATGTAACAAGTAACAATGTAAGAAAATATAATATATTTTGATGGCTTGGATAATATAATTAAGTCGAGGCATTTAGGCCATCCTACTTCTGTATTCAAACTTGGCAACCATCTAGTTAAGACTGAGTTGTAAGAAAAATAGTATATGAGAAAAATATTGAGATTGCTTAAATTTAAATGAACAAGTCATTAGAATGAATTAAAATATGCATATTACTTTTAGATTAAAATGATAATTATTTTTATTCTATTATGCTTACTAATAGACCTAGAGAGCTTCGTAATGTTAATGAAATTACAACACTAAAAGCAATAAAGAGAAACTCTAGAAACTTCTAAACTTCTTTCTCAATATGACAAAAAAGTAACAAGCAACACTTCGGTGCTAAAACAAATGATGATGATGATGAATTGATTGTTGTCATAGATGAAATTAGTGATTAGTGAAAATTGTGGAATCTGAATTAATAAACGTCTTAAATAATTCTAGAATAAGCGACCTCCACTTTCTCAAGAGCAACTGTGTCCACTAAAGTAAAAGATTATTAAGAGAAAAGAAGATGTTAGAAAGGAATGCATGTCTAAAAAATAGAAAGGTATCTCTTGCAAGTTGAAATATTAAGAAATAAGAAATGGTGGAGCTCAAACTAAGAAAGATTTGAAGGACAGCCCAAGTTTATTATCTTTTAAGAACTTAAAGTAGCCTTCCAAAAACAGTATGTGCCAACGTGCAATAAGGCAAACTCAAAAAAAAGTTTGTTAAATTGATCCATTTGACACCAAGAAGGCATGCGCTCTATTTGGTATTTACAGCACAACCAAAAAATGAAATTAATTTCTAAATTGACTAAATGACTATTACACAGCCCTTATTCCCAATGGAGATGGAACATTTTGTGTGCTTGCAGAAAATGCCGACCAATCAAATATGATACATAAATGGTTCAAGAAGAGCATGACACTCAAATAAGAAAAGCCAATGGGTTAAGTGGTATCAAAATTCAGATCCAGCTGTAAAAAGAATCAAACAAGAGGAAGCTTAAGCCCTCCAATAGTTGAATGAGCAATAACAACACCAAGCAGCTTTCCGCCTTGTCCCAAGCGTAGAAAAGCACACAAAGAAAAATTCGCCATTGGTTCGAACAAGATGCAGGGCATGGAGCGCAATGCAACTTGTCTATCTGCATTTGTTAATGAGGTTCTCCTGTTATACACTTACATAGGATTCTCACAAAAGTCCTGACTATTCTTAGCTGATGTTCAAAGGAGGATGACTTAGCCTTAACATCAGCTCCAACCTCAGTTTGTGCAAACAGATTGCATTAACTATCATCTTTACAAATTTCCAAAAATGAACCCCGACGCCTCTGTTAGACTCCTTATGAAGCTGAGAAGTGACCTGTGGGTGTAGAGCGGATTTTAGAGGGCATGTGTCGACCGGCTAATCGTCAAGTGGCGCTCTCCATGTTCATTTTGCAAAGAGATGTATGGAGCTAGTAGGCCATTACTTCATTTTATTGGGAAGCCTATTGTGGCGCCCCCGCACTACAATCACCGCCTATAATTAAAAATTGCACGGTAGTTTGTCACATCAAGCCCCTAACAGCCTTTCAAAATTGAATTCCATAGTTATAAACTAAGTTTAAACATCTAGATTAGAACAAAGTTAAAAAAAATGCTTCTAAATATGTCCATCCAAAACAAAAGTACAAGAGATCGGACTGTAATAGAAGGGTATATCCCATTATAGCTAGTCTGGAAAAGACAAAAATGATAATCTTCTTATTTATATTATTATAAGTATTCACAGTGTAATGGCACGAAGATCAAAACCAAAAATGGAAATGCAGAAACTTGTCCTAAAATGGGTATCTATTTCACAACTAGACACCTCAGTCTACTCCGAAGAGATCTCCCTCTACAAAAAAAAATTCAAACCCTTGGGTTTGTAGTCGAGATTTGCTTTCGAGGCTGTGGCGAAGCCAAAGATAATGTGCTGCCAATTTGTAGAGAGTATACGCAGATAATTGTGGATCCATCTGCTTACCCAAAGGATAGAATATTTTGCATGTATTTTGGATATGGCTTGTGTGCTTGAGTAGAATTGGGCTTCAACCAAAAGTGTCACGAATCCAAGAAACCTGTTTCTTCCCCTGAATGGCAGCTCTTCTCAAAGAAGATAAAAATGCAAGTTTAGTAGTGCTAGTAGTAATGTTGGAGTCACGGTATATTGTCTCCATCCAGACAATCTCTATTGCGAGTCTTATTATTTCTACTTCTTCTGTAGCAATAATTATTGGTACAGCAGATTTTTCGCATTCACTCTCATTGTGGCCATTGCCATAAAGATGAGAGGTGTTACTTTCACACCAACGCATGTTTCAAGTGTGGCCAATTGGGTAACTGGATGCCTGACAGTCCGAGGGTTGCACCTAATTCTAAGCCATTATCGTTTCTGTCTCTGCTTTCAGAGTGCCCATTGTTGCTTCAGCTGGTCGTGGCAGTAGATGTTTAGTGGTGCTACTTGCTGTTTGTTCTAAAATCTACAAGCTTACCCAGCTCAGAATTTGAGACTCCACCAATGTTATGACATGTGATATTGCAGGAAAAGAAAAGGCCCTAGCTGACCTGAGCTAAATTTGTAGAATAAGAGCTTGAGTGACCTTGCGGTGAGAAGGCACTCTAACTTTTATTTTTATTTTGAGTGGCTAGTTTAAGGAGGACATTGTCATGTGCTATTATGATAGATAACGTATTATTGCTTTTGTTTCTGGATGGAGATTTTTAAATTCCTTTTTTTGCATAGCATTCTATATAATCTATTTTAGATCCTAAACTCAATTTAAGTCAAAGGGATTCAAATTTGATATGCAATTCGGGATCTAATGTACAAATCGTAGTTCGATTATTGCCTTTGGTTGGTGATTGTAGTGCAGGAGGCCATAAGCATCCCAAATTATTGGCACCACAAGCATACCAAAGTCTGTGCCTGCCGTCAAACGAACCTACTAGTTCAACAAATATCTTAATCCCAATAAACAGATTAAACAGCAATCATCGAATAAACTGAAGAGCTAAAACATATTAAAATTTTGGGCTTCTTTTTTTAACAAACTATGCTCATTAAATGATCAACGGCAAGCTATAAGAGGGAATTTGACCACTTATCCAAATATTTGATGGCACAGATTAATCCAGCTGAGTCCCATCTTATTAGAATTTGAATGGGCTATAAGAAGCTATTTTTCAGCCCCAAGTCCCCCATTTCTTCTCCCAAATCCTAACCTGCTTTCCTATTCCTTAAGGCAAACTCTAGCATCCCTCCGCTCCTCATCTTCATCCGAAGCAGTGGTCGCATGTTCGGGGTGAAGCGTAAGAGCTATGTTGGGATTTTTGTGTGGAGGTGTTATCCTGGTAAGAGCTCTGATCTTATCTTCCACTTTCTTCTTAGCTTAGATTTTAAATAGTGTAGTTATAATATTCTCCAATATTTCTGCTTTTTGTCAGTCTTTAATATTCTTTTGATTTAAGTTTTTTGGGGGCTGGCATATGTAGATCAAACCCCTTTTTCCATTCTGAAAGGTCACATACTATGATTTTGCTTAGATCTAGCTTTGTAAGCCGTGCATGTGTTAGATATATGATTAAACTTTACATGCAAGTGACTTTGAATGGTTTTAAATCAATTTTAATTTGAATTGTTTAGAATACTATGAGCAACAATTTCACATTGTCTGAGTATTACAAATTTAAAACTTATCATGTTTTAAGCTTCAATTAACCGTTCAATGAGACCCGTTAAACGAATGAGGACTTCTTGAATGGAAATGTTTATTGGACCCGTTTGACGAGGCCTATTCAACCATGATGGCAATAGGTTCTAGGTTTCCTAAGGGTATTTTATTATTTTATTTGGTGGCAATTTCATAAATAATTGTGTTCAGCAATCTCAGAAATTTATGATAAATGTGAAAAAACACATATTTTGAGTTAATTAAGTCCATTTAACATGGTTCGTTCAGCTTTGTCAAACAATGATTGTTGAATGCGTTAAACAATGCTGAATGAGAGCCTGGGTTATTTACCCATAATGTTTTGCATGAACATGTGTAGGGATTATAACCTAAAAATGCCTATTTTCCTTGATGTAAATATAAATTATGCCTTGAAAATGATAACTTGGGTTGGGTAAAATGGACCAACAACCATGTTTTAAATTCTGTGTAAACAAGAATTACAATATTATTATGCACTGAACTTGAAGTCACTCTGATGTGTCAAGTGGGAAAGCGGACTAGCTATGTTTTGTTTGTACTGTTTATTGGAGTCATAGGTTATGTTTAGTTGGAATATTCATTTATTTCTATTTTATCTTCAATCATGCGTATGAGGGCAAGGCTCGAACCACAAATTTGATTACTTCAAAATTTTTGGTGAAGAAAAAACCACTCAAAGAGCAATAGAAGCACACCCTAAACCCTAAACCCTCGTTTAATAATAATTTTTGCATTGTTGTTTTAGATTTCGAACTGCATGCCCATCATAGTGTGTATCGGTACTCTTTAGCACCAAACTTTACGATTTATATTTAGTTCACCTTCGGCTTCAATTCAATTCAATATTTATTCAATTTCAGTTTTAGCTGACCAGTGGTACATTTAAGAAGAGTGTTTGAGTGACTGTATAATGATGAGACATATACTTTTCTATTATTTTGAGTGGATAATTGTAACAATGATATAGTTATATATTATGATGAGAGCTTTTATACATCAGCTATTGTTTTTAAGTGGAGAATTATGAATTTTTTTCTTTTTTGCTTAGTTTTTCACTCAGCTTTATTCTTGGTGTCTAAATTTAAGCCCAAGAGACTTAATTTTTTGACAGACTTTTAAATGTCTAATGTGATGAATTGTAGTGCAATTATTATCTTCGAGTGATATTTGTAGTGTGGAAGCCACATAAGCTGATACAATGTCATGATATGAGTTCTTGTTCATATTTCAGGCTTCGGGTATTAAATCATTTGCTCGGCATCAGACGAGGAAAACATTCCCTCACCTAATTAAAGCATAGAGAACAATGACACAAATATGCTTAAGAGTTCTGTCGACTTCTAAGTTTTCTCCTAAACTTGTGGTAAGGACTTTGATGAGTGTCAATAATTCATGGGTGGACAACGCCACCAATTTATTGTCCACTTTAGCTTTGGATTTTGTTCTAAGTGTGAATTTTCCAATTGGTTTGTATGAGTTTGTGAACTGTTTGTGCTATTGTGATCTCAAATTTTTTAAAAAGATTTTGAAGGTAGATCTAATGATGCTTTCCCTATTAAAGCTCAATGTCATTTTTGGAATGTTTTGGTCTATGCATGCCTGGCATAGATTGATTGTGAGAAGTAAAGAGTAACATTCCATGCAGATGATGACCAGATTGTCTTTGAAGAATCATGAAGTGTGTTATCTTCCTTAATCTCTTCCATGCACTTGGAAAGGTTAGAAACAAAGGGTAAACCAATGTTGCTCGCTTTACTTTTGGGCTTGTCAAAGCCGAATTCTTCTCTGACAGATACGATGATTGTTCACGAGTTCCCTAATTTTTTTTTTCAAGCGGTCCAAGAATTTTTCTGCATTGACTTGGTAACAAGAACTACCTCAATTTTGAAACTCTCACAATTTCAAGACTTCCACCTTGCTCTGAATGATATATGGGAGTTGAATGCTCAACTAAAGAAGCTGGTCGAACATAGATATCTCAATTATTTGCATGAGAAGCATGTGTACCATTTGTAAAGAAAAATGACAATTCCCTCCGGATGTACATTGGTTATTATAAGCTAACTGAAGTAACGATCAAAAAAAAAAAGTATCCCCTTTTCAAAATTGATCTTTGTTTTTGATATCATCAATTGTGATTCAAAGACTGCGATGAAGGCAGCCTTTTGTATCACATATGATCATTGTGAGTTATGGTAATGTTGTTTGGTGTGACTAATGTGTCTTCACTGTTCTTGGATCTAATGAATGGATCTTCCTTTGTACTTGGATCAATTTGTGATTGTGTTTACACATGATAATCTAATATTCTCAAAATTTGAGAAAAATCATGAGCAACATTTGAGAATTGTTCTGGGCACACAGATAGCATCAACTTTATCCCAAAATTCTCAAAGTAGGATAACCAAGGGTTAAAGAAAAGTTCAAATTGTGAAGGACTACATTGGAATATAAAATATTTTGTAATAATGAAATATATGGCATGCAATTTTATTCACAATAAAATCATATTATTGAGGACATGACTATTGAGGATCATGTGATCAAAAATAAAAATAAAAATGGTTCAATTATATTAAAGAATGGTGAAATAGAAGGCGATGTGATTGATAGAATACAAGCTAATTGGATACAAAAGAGGATTGCTTCTAGAGTATTCTGTTATAGCAAAATCTCACTCAAAATTAAGAAAAATTTTACATAGAAAATATATGGCTAGTAATGTCTATGGGCAAAATGTTGGCTTACCAAAAAAATTATTAATAAAATAAGTGTTATGGATATGAGGATGCTAAAGAGGATTGTTTCTATAGTATTCTGTTATAGCAAAATCTCACTCAAAATTTAAGAAAAATTTTACATAGAAAATATATTGCTAGTAATGTTCTATGGGCAAGATGTTGGCTTACAAAAAAAATTATTAATAAAATAAGTGTTATGGATATGAGGATGCTAAAGTGGATTAACGGGTATGCTCGAAAAAACTGGACGAGGAATGAGCTCACTCGTAGCAAGGTTGGATTGGCTCAAATGGATGATAAGGTTGGAGAAAGTTGTCTTACAAGATTTGAGCATACTACAAATAGACCATATGTTGGCTTGTTAGAAAACTTGAGTTTATGAATTTTGTCGATGTCAAAAGAGGAAGGTGAACCAAAAAGACATGAAGATAAACTATCAATAATGATCTTCTTCATCTGTAGTATAGGGAGAGGGCTTCTATTTGATTGTGCATAATGAAAACAATTGATTTATGTAGCCGACCCCATTTAGAAGGACTAATGCATTGAGTTGTTGTTGTAAGGCTAACAATGAAGATGATGAAGTCAGTGAACTAATAATGTGAGAAATAAAACTATAGCAAACATAATAGGCAAACAAACCTATGTTGAAGAACACTAAAAATCAATATAACTTCGAACCATCAAAAAACGAAAAAGAGTTTTCACGTTATTTCAACTGAAAATTAAAGTATCAAATATTGCGACAAAAATAAATTATTAAACACTTGAAGTGGAGTTAATTTGCGCAGCAAACAACTGGAAAACAAGTGCATTCTAATGCATCTCACATCACAGCATATGTGCACTTCAACTTACCTACCAAGAGATTTATAATGCAAAATCAACCCATAACCAGTTCCATCCATACCTGCATAAAAGACAAACGTACCTGCATATTAGATTTCCAAATGCCTACACAAAAGAAAAAATCAAAGCACTGCGGTCACAATGAAGCCACATCCTTATCTACTGACACTGCTTCATGTGACCTAACATTTTAGCAGCACTACATAAACCGATTTATTTTTCATGCAAAATAAATTCATCACTACAGTCACGACTTGGAAGAGGTACTCTGAAACTTAAAGAGCGTTTTCCTTGGCAACTTTTTACACGACAAAATTCTAACATTCAAAAGTTTGAGAAAACACGGCATTAAAAATACAGAATAAGTCAAAAACCACAAACCCGGCAAGAACAACAGTACGGGAGCACCCTTTATCGGCTGGCCGCACTCCAGCGGAGAAAACCAGCGGGGTGGCCCTCCGTCGGGTTTGATAATCTCCATTGAAGCGTCAAGGTAATCCTTTACGCTCACAGTCCCCATTTTATCGTCATAAAGCACTTCCAGATTCGCATCAATCTTAACATTCCCCCTCAGTGCCCTCTTCGCCGGAGACGGCACAGACGGCGCCGAGAATGGGCGAGGATGAAAATATCTGGTGACCGCCGACAGCCGGAATCGAAGAAGGCGGTGGAGATCGGAAGGTGGGGAGAATGGCAGGGAGAAAGCCATTGGGTAGGGTGCAAGGGGAGAAAGCCATCGGCCTTTGGATTTTAGGCCTTAAGCTAAGTGGGGAGAAAGGTAGCAAGTTTTTACCGACGGGACACCCTCTCGTGTTTTCATAGTCATGCACGCGCCGTTGCCGCCGCTTTTTTGGTCGGGTTTTTCGTTTCCATCCCCATTCACAGTACAAAAAAAAAATACTTAAATTGCAAAAATATATTTAAATGTTGTAATATATTTATTAATTCGGTGATGCGGAACTCAAAAAAATTCATCTAATAAAATTTAAATATTATTTCAACACAAATTTAAAATTATTATTTGTATTATTTTAATATAAATAAATAAACAATAATTAAATATATCATGTCAACAAATTTAAATAACAAATTAAGATATAATCAAAAAACATTCATTTTCAAAATTTACAAACAATAAAAATTATCACCACTCCAAGAAGCCATACTTATGCTATAATTGTGATTTAGCTTTATCTTAGTCTCTAGTTTAGTGTTTCCAAATACTTCTATAAAATATTATTTTTAAATTTTATATTCTTGCATTAGAGAATAATCTAAAAAATTTTATTCATGATTAGAGAAAATTTAAAAACTTAAGGTTTTTTTGGATTGCAGTAAATTAGGTGTAAAATAAATTTTTTTCAGATGATCCGGAATTCCCGCTTCTTAGCATGCGACGGCCCGAACCTCCCTCGAGGCCATTCGACGCTGAGTCCCCTCCCGACGCGGGAAGGAACGTGATGCGAAGCTTCCGCAACATAGAGGCCTTCGCGGCGATTCCATCTCGGCCCACGACGGTCCGTCCACGACTTCGCGATCATCATTCATATGAATATAATCGATTTCGAGTTCAGTTTTACATAACTAAAAATAAAAATAAAAAAAAATTTCAGTGGTCATTTTATTTAACTTTGCTTTTATCTTAAGTTTTTACTAATCTATTTTGTATTAATATAATATTAGGGATTAAGGAGCTTAAGGAGATCAACAACTATCCCTAAATCCATTACTCGAAGACAATATTATTTCCTTAATGACAATTATATCTTATTTTATTTACTATTTTTAGTTAAACGATGTAATAAAGAAATATTACTACATTGGCTTAATGCCTTTATTTTCTATTTTTCTTAAAATAATATCCTTAATATGATTATGGAGTTGTTAAAAACTGTTTAAGCTAAAGCTCTATGGATTATCATCAGATAATATGATAATGCTATGTTAAACTTTCATCCACATTCACATTCAAATAAGAAATAATACTATTACTTAAAAAAATACTTTAAGCTTAGTTGTTTAAACAATCAAAACCTTAACAATTATACATAGTAGAAGGCAATGCTTGTTTCTTTATGTAATTATAAGAGACTTCTGCGATGAAGAGAATATGCAGAGATGAAGACGAGAACGACGAAAATGACGGAGGAGGCTACAGAGAGAATAAGAGAAGCCACCACTTGCACGCATAATCTATCAAACACGTTGCAGAATTTCATCCACCCTACGTGATTATTTCCAAAAATCCCAACGTAGCCAATCGCTGCCACGGCTCCGACACCAGAGGCCACCACACCAAATATCAACTGCATATTAAGTTATAGTAGCATCAAAATTCATGATCATAATAGGCATACTAAGATATAATATATATAACAGTGCATTAGATCCATCAAAACTCTGCAATTAAGCATATGATTTGCTGATAAAACTCTATACAATATAACTAAAACTTAAATATTGTGTTACAAATGTATGTATTGCTTACATTTTGTATATTGTGTTATATGTTTATCAATCACATGCATATACATGAATTATAAAATCATATATATATATATATATATGTGAGTACTTACATACTTACAGAGTCAAGAAAATTTAGCAGGAATAAAATCCTTGATTTGGAATATCGCGCAACACTGATTATCATTGTAACGAAGCTGTAGAAACAGGCTATTGAGTTGGCCGCAACAAAATAGCTGCAACAAATTATTAGAAAAATAAATCACATATTTTAAGTCAATCATTGATTTAATATTTATTTATTCAAATTCTAATTTTTTTAAGACAAATCCTCTTTTTCTTTTTACTATTACTATTGTAAATATTTTTATAAATTATTTATAAATTTTATTTATTTATTCATATAATGAACCAATAATTATTGAATTATTAATGAAAATTATCTTTTAAACAAGATTTAATACAATTATTAATGAAAATTATATCTTAAATAAGATTTAATACAATTTATATTAAAATAATGTCTAAATTTTATTTATGAATTTTTCTGAATCAGCAGAGAGAATAATATTTTTTTAGATCTGTTACATTCATTAGTTTTTATTTATTTAAATTAAAAGAATATATATATTATTTTTAAATTTTGAATTAAAATAATGTTTAAATGAGTTTATATATATATATATATAATGGATGCTTACATCATGGCAGGTGAGTAGCTGAACTTAGCCACCAAAACAAAAGACTGAAGAAGCTCCTTTGTCTGCTTGTCTGTGGCCATCACGATGATCGCCGCCGTCGTCGTCGTGAACAGCAGGAACCGAAGGGCAAGGTTCGCTCGAATCAGATGCGGCGGGGTTGCGTGCGGCGGTGAGGGCGAGTCCGCGGCCTCGGAGCCGGCCTTTATGGTCTCTGGAGTCATTGGGCTTTTCTGCAAATTAAGTGCACAGAGGGCTGGGCTTAAATAGGATGGCATCAGACTGCAGATTTTTTCTTAGAAATAAATTATATTTTAATTTATACTATCATTTAGATCTTATAAAATTTTATTTTTTTAATATATATATATATATATATATATGAAAAAAGTAAGCTTCCTAAGCCCAACAAAATAGTCAAAATATTTTTTTATTTATAATATTATTTGTATTATTTTAATATGAATATAAAAAATAATATTTATATCATCTTAATATAAATAAATAAATAGTAATAGAATAATATTCAAATTTTATTAGATGAATTTTTATCAGATCCAAATCCCGTAATCATAATTTGAAAGCTTAGGAAAACAGAATGCCAGCTCTGCATTATAAATTCCAATTGCTTTATTAATATCTTTAGATATTATATTTATGAGCCCTTCTAAGAATTTAAGGAAAAATAGTATTTCTCTTTAATTTGTAAATGATATTAAAGAAAGAACACTTAAATATTATTTAGAGATAAGAAATTGGTCACTACATTTGCATTAATATTTTTTTAGTCAATTAAATACTTATAATTAAATTATAATTATAATTTTGATTAATTAATCTTAATTATTATGCAGATTACTTTATTTTACTCTATCTTACTAAAATTGAACCTTGAGATTCAATGTTCAAAGATTAAATTGAAGTCAAATTATTTTGACTTAATAAATCATAAATAAATTAAATAATATAAGAAAATATTAAGAATCTAATTTTATTTAAAAAAAATTATCTCACTTCGAAATATTTAATAGAGTAAATAGTTAAAGCTCAGGATTTGATATCCCAAATTATAGGTCCAAATCCTAACTAAATAGTAAAATACTAAACTGTTTAATTATATATAATAATATAATATACAAAACTATTTAATTCTATATAATAAATTATGTAATATAATTGTCAAAGTGGCTTATAAATAAAGCAAAATTTATTTCTTATTTATTTAGCTCATCAAAATTATTTTATATGGGTCATTATTTATTAAGTTTGGCATAAATTAAGTTTGGCTTAAATTATTGAATCTCATATAAATATTATTTATTAAGTTTAGCTTAAATTTATTTTATTATTTTGGCTTAAATTAAGTTTTGGGCCAGCCCAATTTCACAATTGAACCATACTGCTTCAAACGTAAAATTGGCCGATTTTTTCCCGGTTTGATATTTTGCGGGTTTATCCTCTTGTTCTGACATATTAACCGACTGGTTCGTGGTTGAATAGGCTGATCAGATCCGATTTTTAATTTATTGATTTAAATAGTTCTTCCAAAAATTATATTTTTAAGATTTGTATTTAATAAATGTATTTATTTTCAGTGTCAAAAATTGCAAAAAAATGTATCAATGTTAAAGGTTATGTATAAATATATATATATATTTTTAGGGTTTATATATATATATATATATATATATATATATTTTTTTTTTTTTTTTTTTTTTTTTTTTGAAGAATTTGAGGGCATTGCCGAGATATTCATTGAAAACAAAGATTCTCCGATTTGGAGTTATATGAAATGTTGCCATTAAAACCTTACAGGAAAGACAAAAAAACTAGAGAAAACAATTACAGAAACAACATAAAACTGAAAATTAAGAGTGGGCTAAGGATTCAGATCCTCCAGAGTGAGGCCGACACGAGACCAATGATCCGCTGGGCAGCAATCTAAGACCAGTGTAGTATCCAAGTAGTATCTGAAGGCGAGAATGCCACCAGCAGTCGAATGGGGTCTCAAATTGCATCACAATCGCTCGCAGCCCAAGATATTTCCACCCAACCGCAGCGACATCCGGGACTGAGAGCAGTTAAATGCAAATGAAAAAAAAAAAAAGACGGCAGCAGGCCGAAACCACCAAAGATACCAAACCGTTCGCAGGCTATAAGAGAAATAATATTATGAGGATAAAGACCAAAGCCAAAATAAGACCAAAGCACCGCCGAGAAGGAAAGCCCAGAAAACCATCCATCAAATGCAAGAAAAAAAAAAAGGATAACATCTGCAGCATGAATAAAACCACCTCCCAAAAAAGACAACAAACATAGAAGCCGCATCCAAAATCCAAAAAAAGATAATGGGAATGAGGAATAGCAGAAGCCACTTTTACCACCGCAAAACCTGGCTAATGATCGAAGCCCCATCACCAGTTGGGTCAGTGCCTGCATCTGATATCATTACACCATTGAGAAAGAAACTTCGAATGCTTCCAGCTGTTAATCAAATTAATAAGACTCATTTTAATGTTACTAACGATGTGTAAGGAATTACTCTTAGTATTGTTGAAGAGACATGCATTACGTTCCTTCCAGATGGCCTCGATGGACAAACCAATAGCTGAGAGGAATCCCCTTTTCCTCGTAATATTCATATTTGAAATGTCATCCATAATTTGACTAATAGAAGAAGGATATAAGTACCCACAGTTACTCGGCAAAATTTGGTGCAAAATCTGAAATGCAACCTCACACTTAAAGAAGAGGTGAGAGTGAGACTCATCTTCAATAACACATAAATGACATAAAAGAGAACATGTGATGCCTCTATTTCTTGACACATCTGCAGTTTTTAAGCCTCCATTAAGGACTTTCTAAATAGCACATTTAAATTTTAACTTGACCCCTTTTGTCCAAAGACAGGACGACCAACTCACATCCGGCCACGCAAAAAATTGAAGATCATGAACATCTTTGAAAGTGAAAGCTACCTTGAGTTTAAATAAATAAAGATTTATGACAGAATCATAAGTTATAAACTAATTTATCAACCCGGATATTTTGATTAGGCTTCTCCAAAACGGAGAAGCAGCTTTGATATTTGAAGAAGAACGCTCATTTATTCTTAAACGATTACTTTTCCACCATAAGGTAAGAAGAGAAATGTTACAATAGACAAACCAACATAAAGAAAGCTTGCAACTTGTAATTAGCTTAGAAGGACATATTATGCCGAGGCCTCCTTTTTCTAAAGGTGAAGCAACCCTTATCCAGGCAATAGTATGCAGCTTATGATCAAGAGAGCCGTGATTTAAAAATTTCGCACAAAGTTTCTTAATGATATTGATGATGCTGCAAGGGATCGGAATAGCTTTGAACCAATGTAGAAGAAAAGGCCATACAGAGAATTTTAAAAGTTGGAGGCGACCGGCCAAAGCTAAAGATTTTTGAACCCATCCAGAAATCCAAAGATGCAATTTAGAAATCAAAGAGGCAAAAGAAGCCATTTTAGGTCTATGAGGAAGAACCGGGAGGCCTAAATATTTCATGGGAAAGTGGCCAATAGGAAAATTCCAGATTTCTGAAAGCTCATGAACATTATTAACCGACTTTGAAAACTAAATATGAGATTTTTCCTCATTGATGCTGAGACCAGACGTGTGGCGGCCCTGCCCCACCGTGATCCTGTTAACCCTTAAGTTAATATGATTACGGTGGAGGGGTCACCAAATGACAAGGTCCCCACTTAGAATTGGATTAGACACATGTTCTAATCCAACTTAAATAAGAACTTTGTCATTCAACCCAAAATATCCATCACTAAATGATTATACATGATCTCAGAGTGCGGAAGCAATTTAAATATAACATCCATCCATACAGTATAAATACAGCAATACAGAATAAGTAAAGTGCTGAAAAGAGAATGTTAACCTGTATTATTATATCATTTAATAAGTTTAAGAGAACTGAAAAAGGAAACTCTCGATCTCACAAGCAAAAGGAACTAAAGCTAAAGATCTTCAGGAACGGGCTCCTCCTCCAATGGTAAGCACTCCACTGGATCAGCTGCTCCAACAAACTCAGAACCTACCATTATCGGTTTCATAATGGTAGGGCCCCAGCCAACAAAAGAAAAACTGGTTAGACTATTGTCTAAGCACATTTTACGGCAAATAATTTATTAAGTTACTTGAATATCACCATAAACCAGTAATGAAGCAAAAAGGTGCAGAAAGCGTACAAAAGAACAATAATAAGTTATAAACTACAGTTTATAACTAAGCAAATAGGAAGTAAGCACATACCTCATTCGAGTAACTGCAACAAAGACAGGTAAGAAAAAGAAAGACTAAACAAAACTGTAAAGAAAATACAGCCTAAACATGCTTATAATCAAATAGATTATGTTAGGTAATATACAAAAATTTAACAGTATAAAATTGAAAACAACTAACATCCTAAGAGTATATATGAAAATAGTAAGTAAAACTAGCATCTTATATAGAAACACGTGCAGGAAAGCTGTAACAACCCAAGTTGTTACTTTAGATAATTAGGATTAATCCTAAGTCTTAAACACAATTAAAATGTGCTAAGTAGGTCAATAAAGTCAACCTCCTAAACTTAGCCCTAATCAGGAGTCACTTTGGATTAAATCCTAATTTATAGAAATCCAGAAACCCTAGCAATTGACCTATCTAAATTGACCTCCGATTGGAAAACAGACACCACCATTGCGTTCATTGACCCCAAATTAGCTTATGGTGAAGTTTTCGTATCAATCGGAAGTTGTCAAATTTCGACAAATATTTTAATAATAAAAATACCACAGAAATCAAGGTATCAAAATACTCATCGGATCAAAAATCCAACCGCATCATTGAATTTCTTGACCCCAAATTAGCTTGGGGTGAAGTTTTCGTGTCAATCGGAAGTCGTCAAAATTTCGATGAATATTTTAATAATAAAAATATCACGGAAATCGAGGTATCAAAATACTCGTAGAATCGAAAATCCAACTGCGCCATTGAATTCCTTGACCCCAAATTAGCTAGAAAAAACATGTTCACAATTTTTTTCTGAAAATGTTAAAAAAAAAAATTAATTAATTAATTAATTAACGGCACCGTACGACGCCGTTAACTCCAGTTAACGGCGCCGTCAGATCGGGCGGATCCATCTGGACCGTCCAATCGCGCGTGGATCCCACGGCCCTCGGCCGCGATCCGCGTCATGCGGTCTGGAGCGATCCGGACCGTCCGCGATCGCACATATCCGACGGTCCGGAGGCGTCTTCCTCGCCCTCTCCGCCCGCGTGACACGCGGCGGCCCGTCGCGTTTTTTGGCCAATTCGGCCGCATCCAGATCTTGGCGAGGTCGCCGTCCGGTCTATAAGACCTCAGCCTACCCCTAGGCTCCAAGTTTACACCGATCGAAGCCCGGATCAAGCCGAAATCAAGCCCCGAAGTCAGCCTTATATTTTCGCCGATTACCTTCGCCGTCTCGACCTTCATGTACCCCGATCTCCTTCGTTTACCGTTCGATCGTTGCAAAAATTGTAGGATAGGTAGATCAACATGTCATCTTCACATCCACCGTTCCGATCGGGCTAAAACACACCCAATCGGGCGCACCAGGTCCCCGAAGCGGGCTGGGTTCGGTCCGCCGAACCCCCAGAAGGCGAAGCGTCGCGCTTCCGGGCCGGGCTGGGTCGACCCGAGCCCGACTCATCCTGGTCGGGTCCACGTCAGCCGCGGGTGGGGCCCACCAGGCAACGTGGCAGCCTACGGGCCCGCCACGTGTCACGTGGGGGCCCACTGCCAGAGCCCGCGCGGCTCTTCGGCTCCCCTGTGGGGCCCACAGCGCCACGTGGCCGCCTCTGGGCCCGCCACGTGGCAGGTTGGACCCACTGTCCGGTCGCCCGAGCTGAGTCAGCAGCCCGTGGGACCCACAGTGCCACGTGGCAGCCTCTGGCAGTGCCACGTGTCAGGTGGGCCCACAGCCCCGTCACCCGAGCTGAGTCAGCAGCCCGTAGGACCCACAGTGCCACGTGGCAGTCTCTGGCAGTGCCACATGTCAGGTGGGCCCCCTGTCCAGTCAGCCGGCTGAGTCAACAGCCCCTGGGACCCACAGTGCCACGTGGCAGCCTCTGGCAGTGCCACGTGACAGCCTCTGGAAGTGCCACGTGTCAGTGGGGCCCACTGTCAATTAATTAGAAATTAATTAAATTACTGTTAGTGTTAATTAATTACTGTTAGCCCTAATTAATTACAGTTAGTGTTAATTAACACAGGATTAGTGTTAATTACTTTTGAACAGTAACTTTATTTAATTAAAAATAATTAGAGGATTAATTAATATTAATTAAATGTTAATTTAATTCTAAATAGTAATTAGGATAATTAATTACTTTTAAACAGTAAAAACCTAATTAATTATATTTAATTTAATATTAACAGATAATTAAGATTAATTAAAAAGTGATTAGCACTAATTACTTTGCTACAGTAAATTAATTAATTCATTATTATCAATTAATAATTAATTAAAAATCAGAAATATTATATTTAAACTTTAGGAATGAACAGTAAAATAATTCAATTTGAATAAATGAATAGTAAAATAATTCAAATTATATTTTTGAATAGTAAAACTTAAAAGTTTAATAACTTTTTGTAGGATGATCCAAACATAGCCAATATGGGTCTTAAAATACTCAGAAAAATATTTAGGATCAAATGACGTGATGTAAAATTTTGTTTTGGGGTACGTATAACGAGGTAGCATTTCGGATCCTCTTTAAGACCTCATAACTTTTTACCCGATTATCAAAATATAGTCAATATGGGTCTTAAAATGCTTAGAAGAGCGGCCCCATCATTGTGGTAGTATTAGTTTTCTCATTTGGATATCAGGACAAAAAGTCAACTCTATAATTTATGACTAATGAAAAATGACCAAAATGCCCTTGGACTTCAAATGGCCATAACTTGGTCAAATTAACTCCAAATTCAAAAATTTATGAAGCTACCTAATTTAGAATTTCAATGTCATCATTTTCACAGAAATAATATTTAGGATTTGAACCCTAAAATTTAGGGAAATGACCAAAATACCCTTAGCCTTATTTTAGCAATAACTCGGTCGTTTCTCGTCCAAATTGGATGTACTTACTGTCTATCTTCAAGTTAGACAGTAAGAAATTAGTTGGAGAAGAGAAAAACTCAGTTTGGACCCCTAAATTAAAAGTTGACTTTTTGATCTTTAAAGTAGGGGCAAAATGGTCATTTTACCTTAAAATTAGAGATTACTCAACTTTAGCCCTTAATTAAAATCTTAGAATACTAGGATTAATAATGTAATCATATTAGTACCATGTAAGTAAATAAAACAAGTCATTAAATTGAATTCCAATAATTTTTCCTAAGTCTTAAGCACCTCACCTTAAGGATCTTTCCTGATATTAGGACTAGATCATAGGTTATAGTTTATTCATTGGGTAAATTGGGTTACCCTATGGGTGAAACCTTGGTTTTAGTAGTTTTTAGATATTATTTTGTTTTACAACCCATTTTGATTAGTTTATATTTTAACTTTATATTTAAAATAGGAGATTCATCATATTAAGTTTGATTACTTAATAGGATTTGCCTTAACTAGTAGATCACTTATAGTATAAAACTTAGAACTTAAGTCTTATCCAGTTTGGATTATGTGATTAAACCTAAAATCTCGTAGTGTTTAATCCATAATCTATAGGTGTAGAAGATCTTGATCAGATCTTAGTTAGAACGTCTAAATTCACAAAATTATGACGTATGATTTATTTATTTAATTCATAGTCGTCTATCTGATTGATCTAGATTAGAACCTGATCAGTTCTAATCCTTTTAACTTATAAGGACGAGTTTCCAAATTACACTTGATAGTAGGAAAATGGTGATCCTGAACTTGTGTAATTTGGAATAGTTAGAATGGTTAAGTAGAAAACAAATGATATCAACATGTGTAGTCGAGTATCTTGCTTATTTGTTATTTATTGCTACACATACATTGTATTTTTGTGCCTTATATTTTCTTTAAACATATCATATAAGATATTTGATGCATAAATAAAATGTTAGGAAATTATGGAGACTCCCTAGATTCCTTATGAAAATATTAAAGTAAATAAGTGAAATGATAATGAATTGATGTGATTGAGCTGCCTCTCAGTTTTCTTTTGATCATACCGAATATTGCCCTAGCCGTATCGTGCTAGGAGTTGCCCTAGCCGTACTATGCTAGGATATTTCAGTATGATAGTTGGTGACCTAACCGTATCGAGCTAGGAGTAGCCATAGTCGTATTGTGTTAGGGCCATATATGTGACTATTGTTGGCTTAGTCGTATCGAGCTAGGAGTAGCCCTAGTCGTATCGTGCTAAGATCTTCAGTTTCTTTTCGCAAGCTAGTGTAGCTCTTTTCTGTATGGCAGTTGATGTATTATAGTTTTATATGCAGTTGTGGTTGTTTCAATATATTCTTTTTTTTCAGTCAGTTATTTCTTTGTACTGCTTTATATATATTTAGGATATTATACTCTTGCTGCTATATGTATATATCACTACTGAGTTATTCATTTTTATTTGGCATATTATTTTTATTGATCACCAGCATGTTTAGGATGTAGAATTTTTCTTCCAGTATTATTCAGTTATATTTATACTCATATGTCTTTCCTTGATTACTTGTTATGTGAGGCATGCTTCAGCCTCTTTTCTTTACCTTGTTTATACTATAGAGCATAGTTTATAGTTTGCCTTTTTACTTGTGTTGCTTACTGCTCCTATATTTGCATCATGCTTAGAAGTAAATGGTAAAATGGTGATATTACATAACCTTATTAAAAATTTAACTTAAAATGTACTTAGACAATTGTCTAACTAGATTTTCTCTTTTTTGGCTGGTGCCCTACATTGTGAAACCGACAATGTCAGGCTTAGAGCAGTTTGAGGAGCATGCACCCGAGGAGGCGCAGCAGTTGGGGCCAAAAGATATATAGTCATTTACTGCCTGTGAGGATGAGTGGATTTTGAACATTTATTTTGTTAAACTTTAATTAATGTAATAATACAAGTACCTGTGACTGTGTGTTCAGATTTCACTATGCTACTTTTCTGAGTTATATTTCTCTTCTTATATACATTATGATGCTTGGATGTCATTTATTTATCTCTTCTGCACTCTGTACTTTTACTTATATAGTGACTGCTTGATTGATTCTGAGTTAACCTTTCTCTAATCAGGTGGATTGTGGACTTTATCCTAATCCAATGCTAAGTGAGGGGTTAACCAGGGTGACACTCCACCCTTAATCTAAACCTATTGAGGGTTAAGGGGAGGGTCGCCACAAAAGCTGTAAGTAAAACAGTGCTACAATACAGAATATACAAGTAAAAGAGTAATGGAAAAACTAAAAACTGCAGTGACTACCCAAGCCACTCAACTAAAAGCATACTCAGCAAATCTTAGCCTGATAGGCTAAGAAAGAAGCTCTGAACTGAGTATCTCTGAAAACTCTTAGCCTGATGAGCTAAGACAGAACCAAATATAAGTGTACTTGAATTAGTATAACCATATCAGAATCCTGACTCTATAGTCAGTATTGCAAGAGTCTATCCATCCTATCACTCGGACTAGGCATGGCCATAGACTGTTGGACATTAAACCCTCGAAAGGTTGCCGACCCGAACGGGTTGATCGAAGATGTATACTAATTAAGCTACACCTTACAAACCACTTGTGAAATGAAAATATAATGCTGCTTATGAATGTTCCAAATTAATATAAGATATTTATCAAATATCTTAAGTACATAATATATGTTCAAGGTATAAGGCTCAAAATTAAGGAATGTGAAGCATCAAAATCAAAGTGAGCAAGAAACTCTATCTAAAACATAGGGGATATCCGATGTTATCTACTTTATTCATTCTATCTACTCTAAGTTACATAAGTTTCAGAATCACCAATTCTTATATGTTCTATAACTTAGAATCACAAATCCTACTAGTTGAAGATAATTATGACTGGCCAAGTCCTAACTATATCATAATCAAAAGATGACTATTTGGTTAAAGTGGATAAATCATCGACCTAATTTTGTAATTTAATTTACCCCAAACCTCATCTTGGTTAGCCAAATCAAGATGAAAAGATTAAGAATTAGACTCCAGATAATGGGGTCTAATCACTTAATCCAAATGTATAACTAAAAATCTAAGGTTTAGAACCCAAATCTCACAGATTAAGTTAAGGCAAATCCTAATGATAAATCAATTCATTAGGATAGATCTCTATTCTTAGTTCTAAAGTTTAAAAATCAAATAATCATTTAATAAACTAAGAAAAATCTATAAACTAATAAACTTAAGGTTTCATCTATTGAGTAACCCAATTTACTCAATAGATGAATTCTAGCTTAAGATCTATTCATAATCCTAGGAATTAAGGTTCTTAATTTTTAAGAGTATCTCTCATGACACACATCCTAACTAATGTTATAAGGACCTAAGGGAAGGTCTAAGAATAATTAGAGAATGAGAAAATCACTCACTTAAGACTTAGGAAATTTTCAAAGGAGCAAATTTTGAGATTTTAATCAAAATTTAATTTAGACTTGGATTTGATTAATTTCAGTTCTAAATCATTCTATTTACTGATTTTAGTGATTAGAAACTGAAATTAGGGCTTTTAAAGGCTAAACCCTAAATTTGGGCAAAATGGTAATTTTGCCCCTACTTATGGGTTCAAAAGATCAAATTTTGATCTAGGGCTTTAATTCTGAAATTTTCTTCTGGAATGAGATTCTTACTATCTAATGTAAGATTAGACATTAACTAAATTAATTTTGGGGGATTACTAAGCCATATGAAGTCAAATTAATAAAGTTGACTCATAATGGCTAATTAGTAATTTGACTAAGTGAAAATTAAATTTTCTTTCAGATTATTGTTCTTTACTGCCTAGGCTTTCCATAGAATCTAAATTTGCTAAATTTTGATAAGTATAGGCCAAGTTATGACCAATACAAGATTTATGGTTAAAAGGTGATTAAGGAATCCTTAATTATGGGTCAAAAACCTAACTTTGTCAATTAGTGTCCAAATTGAGTAAAATCAGTGGCTATGGTTTACAAATAGTCCACTGATCACAAAGACATGTGGTAGACTCAATTTGGATCTAATTTGACTAAGTTATGACCTAATTAGGGTTAAGAGTAATTAGTGAGTGATTAGCAAAATTAATCACTCAAACACTAATCCAATTTTACAAATAGATTCTAAATGACTCTAGGAGTCCTCTGAAACTTAAATCACTTAATTTGGATTACTAAATTTGCTAATATTCACTAATCAAAATTTAGAGTAATTAGGGAAGATTAGCAAATCTAACCATTGGATCAAAATATTTTTATATATTACTGTTAATTAGGTTTTTTTGATCTAAATTGATATTTGGATTATTAAATTTGGAGCTCAATTGACCAAGTTATGGTCAATTGAAGTTCTATAGTTAAATAGGGTAATTAGGGTTAGGACCTAAAAGTGATTAGGCAAGAACTAATCCAAACAGCAAGATGAACACTATCAAATTAATCCTTAGGGTTTTTTGATCATTTTAAGACCTATATTCAATATGTTTGGGTCAACCTACACAAAGTTATGAGCTAAATAAAATTTGTAACATTTAATTTAACTTGAATTAAACCCTAAATAATCACTTTGCTAGATACAAGTCCAAATGCAAAATTATTAGCATTAATAAATTCCTCATATTTTTTGATCAATTTGATATATTAATTTGCATAATTTGGATGTATAATTTGCAAGTTATTAGGGTTTAAATATTTGAATTTAATTAATTAATAAAATTCTGTTTAATTGTATTAATAATTCTATTATTATTATTATTATTATTATTATTATATAAATTTGTTTATGTAAATAATATTTTAATTATATAACGTTATATATTAATAACTGCAGGACACGTGGCGGGCCATCATTGGCTGGCCAGAAGGTCGCGGGCCCCACAGCTCAGACGGCATCAGAGCTGGACACGCGTCGCACCAGGATTGGCTGGCACGCTGCGCGGTGGGTCCCGCCGTGGTAGCCGAAGCGCCACGGGCCATGGGTTTTGGGCCGGGCCCGGGCCGACCCGGTCCAGCCCGAGAGGGCTTCGTCTTCGCGAGTGATTCCAGGCGGAGGAATTAGGGTTCGAAAAATGGAGGTGAAGACGATGGTACCAGACGACGAGCCGCATACCGATCGAAAGGTCTTGAATGGGTACCTCAAACACCGTCGGAGAAGACACACAACTTCGGCAATATCAAACCCTAAGTCACTACGCTCGGCGAGAAAAATAGGTAACGGTTTCTACTGTTGCATCTTAGTCAAATTCGGGTTAACCAGACCTGACCGACTCGATTGGGTCCACTCAAAATTCAATCAAGACTGTGAAATTGACATGCGAACAAGAAATTTAACATTTGGAAGCATAGATTTAGGGATAGAGGTACTTTAGGTTTGGACGACTGCAGAGAGACGAGGCTCGAACTCAGGTTCCGAACTTCAGGAGTGAAATCGAGCAACCTGGACTTTAAAGGTCTTATAACAGACCTTAAACGGTGGCTTAAGAGCGGTGGGGAGGCCATCTGTCGACTGCGAAGCCCGGCGAGGATTCTAGGGCGACGCGTGCAGCTCCCTCGAGCCACACGGCGCTCTCGCGAAAACGATGACTCACAGCCATCTGATCCCGCGATCAGACGGCGCGGATAGCATCGTCAGGATAGATGATGTGAAAATAAAAATGGGTAACGGCGTTGAACTTAAGTGGACGGCGCCGTAAATCCTAATTAAAAAAAAGTAGTTAATTTAATTTATTCAGATTTAATTAATTAATTTTACCCCATTAAATGCATTCCAAAAATTTCCAATAAATCACTCTTAGCTAATTGAAAGGTGAGGAACGCAACGGCGCACTCGGATTTTCATTTCGATGAGTATTTAATTATTTGATTATTTGGGGTATTTAAATATTATTAAAATATTTGACGAAAAATCTACAACTTCCAAATGCCTTCAAAATTTCACCTCTAGCTAATTTGGGTGTTCTTAATGCAATGGCAAAGTCAGATTTTCAATTTGAGGTCTAGATAAAAAGTCAATTTTTTAGGATTTGGGATTTCCAAAATTTCTGATTTTGACTTTGTTGACTTCTGGTTTGACCTGATTTCAGAGATGAGTTCTAAATTACTTAATTAGTGACTTAAAACCTTAATTAAGACTTAGATTAGTCTCAATTGAGCCAAGTAACAACTTGGGTTGTTACAATATGCTTCCAGAAACTCATAAAAGCTTCTTTTAAACCCAACCATATTGTCTAGAGAAGCTTTTCCAAATAATAAAATATCATCCGCAAAAAGGAGATGGGAGCATCTGAATTTTCCACATATAAAAGGCTGAATCTGATTTTTAATAGCAGCTTCCTCAAGAGAGGAAGATAAGAAATTCATGGCAATTATAAACAAAAGAGGAGATAAAGAGCATACCTGTCTTAGGCCTCTAGTAGAGCCAAAATAATCATGAGAAGTACCTTGAATGTTAATCGAAAGATGAATGTTTGAAATGCAAGTAGAAATCAAATCTATCATTTGCCTCAGAAAGTTGATGTTAATAAGAGCATTAATAATAAAATTTCTATTTATAGTATCAAAGGCTTTCCGTAAGTCAATCTTGGTGCAGAAATTATTTTCAATTAGCCAATTAAAAGTTCTAATAATTTCATTAGCCAAAATAACGTGGTGAGACAATTGCCTGCGTTTGATAAATGCGGCCTGAGCTGGATGAATCAGAGTAGGAAGCATAGAAGAAATACATTCTGCCAGAAGCTTATAGATGATTTTGTAGATGGTGTTACAGAGACCGATTGGCCTAAAGTTCTCAATTGAAGCACTTCCATTGCCTTTTGGAATAAGAGTAATAAGAGTGTGATTAAGCCACCTATGCATAATGCTATTGTGAAAAAAGTAAGAAATGGCTAAATAAGTGAAATTGCCAATGCTAGGCCAAGCCTTTTTGAAAAAAAGAGAGGTAAAACCATCCGGACCGGGACTCGCATTGTCCTTAATAGAGAACAAGGCAACTTTGAAGTCCTCACAAGTAAATGGCCTGCAAATAATATTATGTAAATTTGAATCAATAATTGCATATGGAGGAGAAGTGATAATGTCGTGTCCTTTAATATCAT
Organism: Gastrodia elata; assembly: GCA_016760335.1. Classification (NCBI taxonomy): domain Eukaryota; kingdom Viridiplantae; phylum Streptophyta; class Magnoliopsida; order Asparagales; family Orchidaceae; genus Gastrodia; species Gastrodia elata. Next base: position 5,230,592 of record CM028681.1, on the reverse strand, counting down.
TAAGCAATAAAGAAAAATGAGAAATGGCTTGATCTTTAGATATAAGAGAGCACGTGTTGGAAAAATTCTTTCTTATTGCCATATGATTATAAAAGAATCTCAAATTATCTTCCCCAAGCGATAGCCAATGGGCCTTAGACCGCTGCTTAGCCCATGATATTTCATCCCGTGAAGTATTATTAAGAGAGTGCTGAAGGAACAATAAATGCTGCTGAAGATCAGCCGAACTGTTTTGAGCCGCATTAAAGGCTTTCATTTGAGCAATACGCACCCTTTTGATAACCGAAGGATTGGCCAACTGAGACTGATTTTTCAATTTGAGGACCTTTTTTAAATGAATAAGTTTTTGGTGTAGTTCAAAAAGAGGGTTGCCCCCATAAGATTCGCTCCAAATGGAGTGAACCAGCATTATAAAATCCGGGCAATTAGTCCAATAATTTTTGAAGCAAAATATGGTCGGAAGCCTTAAAGGAGGAGGCCCAAAGATGAGAAGAGGAGAGTGGTCCGAAGTTACAGGAGGAAGAACCTTATAATAAACTTTCAAAAAATTATCAAACCAAACATTATTGCCCAAACATCTATCAAGCTTGGCTTTAATAGGAGTATCAAACCACGTATGAAGGCCCCCAGTGAATTGCAAATCAATCAATCCTGCTGAATTTAAATAATTGTTAAAAGCAGCAAGTTTGGAGATCGAAGAAGTAGTGCCACCAACTTTTTCATGATTGAAGCGAATACAATTAAAATCATCAGAAATAAGCCACGGCCCAGTGAGACCCTCATGAATAAGACTAAAGTCATCCCATAACTTAAGTCTTTCTGACTCATAATTTGAGGCATAAACAAAAGTAATCCAACAATCTAAGTTATTGTGGAGAAGACGGCCGTGAATAAGTTGTTGAGTGATGATCATAGGAGTGAAGGAAGATATAAGGGGGTTCCATTTAACCCAAATACGACCAACATTGAAATCATCAAAATTGTGACAATGTTCTTCCGGCTGGAACATATTGAATTTATTAAGCTTAAAGGCTGAAGAAATATCTGACTTATTGACTTTTGGCTCTAATATACCCAGAATATCAGGACTGAGATCCCTCATTTGAGACTTCAAGTCAGCAATACGAATGTTTGAGTGCAAACCTCGAACATTCCAAGTGAGAATTTTTGGAAACATAATACTAACTATTTATGAAGAGGAAGAAATGAGAGGAAAAAGAAAGAAAAAGAATATGTTATTTAGGTCGATTTCTAAGGGAGCGACTCCGGCCTTCAAATTTATGAGAGTCAGCCCCGGATTTTAAATCTGGGAATTGGCCAATGTCTCCACAAAAATCTATTTCTTTTCCTTTGAGGGAGGTAGGAAGAGGGTTCTTGCTTATAATGTTTAGAGAGGAGGAAGTCGTTTCTAAAATAATTTCAGGAGGTTCATTTGGAGAGTTAGGGCCAAATGTGAGAAGAGCATCAGGAAAGGCATTTAGGTCTTGAGAAGTCCTCGGGGAAGGGATGAGAATGGGGGAAATAGAGTCCATTCTAACATTTGAAGGAGCAAGAGTTCCATTATTGGTGAAAGAGGAATAGGAATTTGTGACGGGTTCAAAGTGGCTAAGGCTTTGGAAGGAGGTCTAGAAGGATCGGCTCTAGTATTTCTAGCTTGTCTGGAACGGCTGAGGCCTCTAGCCAAGGGGGGAGGGGAGACCGGGCAAAAACATCCAGCATTTTTAAAAGAGTTGCATTTTTTACATACAGAAGGAGTTCAATCATATTCAACCTTTTGATTGATAATTTTACCACCTGCCATAATAAAAATTTTGTCCGGAAAAATAGCATTAGTAGAGATTTCCACACAAACTCTGGCAAATGTGAGTCTAGGTTTTGATGTTGTAAGCGAATCTGCCATAATAGGGATGCCTACTTTGCTTAAAAGTTTCGAAAGAGCACCTTCCGACCATAGATGCAAAGGTATTTCGGGAAAGCGTATCCATACCGGTAAGGATTAAAACGAAGATGCCGAAGGGATGAAATTTCTGTTCCATGGCTTAACAAGGAACGGTATCTGAAAAAAACCACGGACCTCCTTGAAGTATCAATTGCACATCCTCATCACAGCAAAGCTTAATCAAATAGCAATTTGAACTTAATGAAAAAAGAGAGAATAAACCTTTTAACTTCCAAGTTTTCATCATAGCATCATATAAAGCTTTGTAGGTATGCTTACGCCCAAGACTGAAGCCAACAACACAATGTTTCCAGTGCTTTTCACCCTCTAATATTTCGTCTTCTGAGACATCGATTACATCTTCCTCTGAGGGAACGAATGATAAATTGAAGGCCTTCTTTTCTTGATTTGCCGATTCAAAAAGAGATCTCCAAGAAATGGGGCTTGAAGAAGAATATCTGCCGGTAACCGGCGCAGCACCTAGAATGCCAGAAATAGGAAGATGAGAGGATGGAGAAAAGGGAAGGGGATGGGGAGAACCCATCGAGGAGCCGCTCCCACTCGAGGGGAGGAAGCACGATTCGCAACTAGCGGCTAGGGCAACAAAAAAAAAATTGGGTTTATATATTCAATAAAAAAAAGAAAGAATATTAAAAAATTTCATATTCCCAAATGAGGAATATTAAAAATTTTATATTCTTAATAAATTTTGATATAAAATTTTTTAATATCTCGAAACAAATATTAAATTTAATTTTGATGCAGAGCATAAGAAATAAATATTTTTTAAATTTTTAAAATTTTTTAGAACATAAAAATTATAATATTTTTTAAAATTATAATATTTAATAAAGCAATAAATATAAATAAATAAATAGTCTTTTTTACAGAGTACACATCAAAAATAAATAGTTTATCCAATAGATCAGCACACGGAATCTGTCAAAAAAAACTATTTATTTATTTATAATTAATGCATTTTTATCCGAACAGATAGGAGTTGTTATTTTATTTATTGGTTAATAAATAATATTAATTAAAAACTCACCACTAGTATTTAAAATATAGTGATTAATTCAATAGTTAAAATTATGATTAAGAATTTATTAAAAAATAATAATAATTCAGAAAAAAATGCTAGTATTTATTAGAGTATTGAAGCATTTTCTTTCAGTTCAGACGTTACCATATTTCAAAATAATTCTATTTTTTCGAAATATCGAAACTTTTCAAAGATCGTTTTCGTACGAGAAGATGACCAACGGGCTCATTCGCTGAAAATGTCGACGCTGGAAATCGTCCGCTCTCATAAACAAAAGTGTTCGTTCATTGGTTCGCACAAATAAAACGAACGAACTCGCTCTGCTGCTCTGCTAGACCTGTCGACTATATAATCTAGTATTATTTTATAATAATTTAATATTAATAATTTTTTTTTAATTTTAAGAAAAATATTATTTAGATCCACTGATATAACATTCAAAAATACTCATTCAATTAGATTTGAATATTATTTCATAAGTGTATAATTATTTATATTAAAATAATATTTATATTATTTTTAAAATTTACATTCAAATAATATTTAAATCTTATTAGATAAATTTTTTTAATTACCATATCACTAGTTCATTTCTCAGAAACAAATAAATAATAATCATTAACTATTTTTATTTTTTTGGTATCAAATAAGAAGAGAATTTCTAATCAAATATATCCCAAGATAATTAATTATTAATATTTATTGTTCAAATAGATATGCATTAAAACATTTATTTTTGTATTGTAAGATAAAAAATATTTATTTTAAAAATAAAATTTAATATATATGATGTGTCAATACTAAGATTTATATATACAAATTAAATTAAAAAAAATTTATATTTTTTTAAAACAAAACCAAATTTTGTATAAAAAGGTTCATTTATGTACACGTGTGAAAGCGTCGGTCTCACCGGTCTTCTACGAGCTAACAGATACGTACAAGAAAGATAAAGATAATAAGCTCAATAAATTAATTGAAAAATACTAAGTTATATAAAAATATATATCAAAAAAATATTTAGGATCAATTAAAATTTTTTTTTTGTAATTTTTATATATATAGATCTTATCAAAAAATAAATTTAATCAATAATCTACTTATACATTAGATTGATATATCTATACATTTTAATGTATATTAATGTGTAATATAGCAATACTCAAATTAATTATATTAAATTTGGATTCTGATAAGAAAAAAATGAATATAATATTTTTTGTAACAAAGTCGTTCTTATAAGTGGGAATCCAGCGGCAGTGGTGCGAGTTAGTATATATAAAGCGAGCGGCGAAATCTACCCATTGAATTTCTTTCGAACCTATTGGGGGATGGCATCCACGCCGGAGGTTGCGCTGAACAACAGTGGCGGAGGCGGAAAAGTTCGGCAGGCGGAGTACGGCGGAAGTCCGGCGAGGAAAAGGGGGGCGGATGTAGCGCTGAGATTGCTGCTGGTGGCTTCGTCGGTGTCGGGCTTAGTGGTGCTGGCGACGAGCAAGCAGACGACTTCGATCCCCGTACAGATTCAGCCTCAGCTAACTGTCTTTGTCTCGCGTTCTGCTAAGTTCACCCACTCCCCCGCCTTCGTGTAAGCCTCTTCTCCTTTCTCCAAAATGCTACCAAAATTTAGCATTAATATAAATATATATTTTTTATTTTAAAAATGAGAAGTATTTGTTATATTTTTAATCTTAATTTTAACTTAATATTCTTAATTATTATAAGTTAAATACATCTAATTATGCTCAAATATACTCTCCCACTGTGAGCTTTTATTTTATTTCTTACATATGTATACATATTTATTTAAAAAATACATTAAATCAATTATATGTTTATATATTTTTATTTTAAATAAAATAAATGATCTCTTTATATAAAAATAGAGAAATGCTATTTTGATATTTATATTATTTTAATATAAATAAAATAAAATACTAATAAAATAATCTCAAATTCTATTGAATTTCAGATATTTCTAATAAAAATATTATTGAGTTATTATCTTAAAAACATTTAAAATGATTTTAATAATGTTATATATATTTAATTAATTTTTAATCATAATTTTAACTAATTATTTTGAATTAAATATTAATTTTAAATAATTATTGCTATATTTGCACACTAGTTACCCCATTATTAGTTAAATATATATATTTTTGTGCTCTTTATATTAAAATAAAAATATATATATATTTTTTATTCATTCTCAATAATTTCTTCTACATTTTTAGTAAGCATAGCTTTTGTTCTCATATGAGTTTTTATTTATTTTTTGCATATACATACTTAAATAATATATAAATTAAATATTTTTATTTTAAATAAAATAGATGATCGATTTAAATAAAAATATTATTGAAGTTATTATCTTAAGAATTTAATGATATTGATTTTTTACACTTTCCATGTTTTTTAATATAAATTATTATTTTTATTTTGTATTATACAAAATATTTATAATAAAAATTTAAATTTAAATTATGTATTTTTAATTCAAATTTCAGTAAATATTTTAATGAGAAAGTCTATTTGATCTGATAAATAGTAGATATGATTTCAATATAAATTTAAAAAATAATATTTATATTATTTAATATAAATAAATAATAATTAATAAAATAATATTTAAATCTCATTGATTATTATATTTTAGTAGTTCTTAAATATTAAATTGATTAATTTTTTTATTTAAATATATATTTATAAAGTTTTTCATTTATAAAATTATATTTAATCCTAATTTTTATAATTTTTTTTGTACTGTTATTTAGTAATTTTCAGAATATATCTTCTTCTTTTTTATTTATAAAAAAAGTATAATAATTAAGCTCAATTTAAATTATAAAATTTAGGTTATATTAGTCATAATAATTACGAAATATCAATATTTTATATTTAATAATTTGCTTACACAATAGTATATAGAAAATTTTCCTTTTATTTAATTTTCGTATATAAGCATGCAAAAAAATATATTCACTCAAAAATCTATCAAAACTGTTACAGTACTTTCAAATATAACTCCATAATCATTAAAAATTGTAAATTATAATTATAGCATTTTTATTTATTGCTATACTTACACATTAGTATATATAAAAATATATAAATTATGTGTCAATTTAATGTATAAGTAGATTATTAGTTGAATACACTTAAACTTATATACAAAAATTATAAAAAAAAAAATTTCTAATTAATCTTAAATATTTTTTTTTGATGTATATTCTTATTTAACAATAACATTTTCCTTTATTAAGTTATTGAACATATTTTTCATAATGTATTTACACATAATTATTACGGTATATTTGTGATTTTATGTCTATATATTATAATTATGATTGTCACAGGTATCTTCTCGTGGCTCTTTCAGTTGCATCGTTGTACGGCATTATAAGCTTAATCATCTCAGCATTCTTCCTGTCAAAGTCGGCACCCTCTTCAAAGGCTCTTTTTAAACTCATGGTGTTAGATCTGGTAATTATTTTGATGCGCATCTCTGCTTCAAAGCTCATCGAATAGGGGTTCATATGTATGGTTTATTTATAGTTGATGGCAGCAATGATGGCGTCGGCTACGGGTTGCTCGGGCTCGGTTGCGTACATTGGATTGAAGGGGAACTCTCACGTGCTGTGGAACAAGATCTGTAATATATTCGATAAGTTCTGCCGCCACGTCGGGAGCTCCACCGCCCTCTCGCTCGTTGCCGCCGTCGTCCTCCTCCTTCTGGTCATCCTCTCGTCGTACAACATCTCTCGTCGCAGCTACTGATGCGCTCCCTTTCCTTCGTGTTTTAGGGTTTCGACTGAATGTTCTCTTTTTTTGTGTTTGCTATCATAAAAAATTATAATTGTTATGTGATATTAATGGCTTAATTGATGAATGATGATTTGGTTTGTAAGTTGAATTGTATGGTAGACTATTGTAGTTGAGGCTCAGTATTTTTATTATCTTAGGTTTTGAATTTTATTCTACTGATTATGCTTCTTCATATTTTAAGCTCATATAATTTCCTAAAAAAAATGAATGAATCATGACAAGTTTAAGCTATAATTTTATCATTGTCACAACTATAGATATAAGATATATTCATGATGATCATTTGATTCATTCACAACTCAAAACGTAAAAACTAAGCTGTCATTCATCACCATATGACAGGCACCATGGTTCGGAAACAGTTGCTGCAAAAATCTTGCAATGAGGTTTCTTTTTTCATTCAAAACTCAAGTAACAAAAAGTTGCTACAAAAAATGAATTGTGATTGCTGGCTGATACAAAAGTAGAAGTACAAAGTATTTGATGGATGATGATTTACACCCGTCTAGCTATAGTTATTGCTTGAATATAATTTTGCTATAGTTGACTGAGCATATCTCTTTTATAAAGGAAGAAACAAATGCAAGCAATTTAGCCAAATATTTCAGTCTAGAGCTAATTCCTTTATCCATGGCTTGTTGCCTATCTCATATACCAGAAGGATGGAAAAACAAAGACCTAACTAACTCTTTTTTTTAAGCAATTAAATGCCTTTAATACAGCTGCATTGTGTTGAGCACCAAAAGAGAGAGGGCAATGAATGGTGTATTGTAGCAACATTCATTTCAAAATAAGGACTTCATTTATTATTTAGTTTGTTATTTAAGGTCCTACTTTTTCTCTTAATTGCATCATTCTTCTAAAAAAAAAATATTAGTTTTATTATTAATATAATCCCCGCATATTAGCATCTGAAAAATAATATTGGGAATGTATGCATTTAATATTACACACTTTCAACAAACACAAGTGTAGAACTCTGGCCTTAAAATTCAATGGATTAAAAGAGGTGTCTTCAGCAATAAGCAAGTGCCCTTTCCAAAAACCTCAAAAAAAGGCTGCACTCTTTATATACTTGAAGTTTTGGCATTGACCCTCCGGATCAAAGGTGAGGATCTCTCCTTGAATTTGATTATAAGAAAGAAGAAAATCCGATGAACTATGAGCAATATAACAGCTACCAATAAGTCTAGCCATTTTGAATGATTTGTACTAATCCCAAAAGTATCATATAGAACAAACTCTCCTGTCAGTTTTGGATCACCAGGCACCAAAGGTTCAAATGTAGAGCCAACGAAGTCATTCTTGTAATTTCCCTGCAATAATCAATGAGTTAGCTACTGTCAAAAAACTTAATGTTTTGTTTGATTTTTTTTTGTTAGATTTTATAGCTCCGGATTTTACAATTCATATATACTTGTGTGGATAGATGTCAATGATGATATCTTAGTGGTGATCATGTTCATGCATTGCTCATCAGTTGGTTCTGCCAATATAAGAACATGCTTTCAAAGATTGCCTCACGTTTTCATCTTTTCCATTGTGGATATCGATGACCCAATTAGATGGGTGGCCAACTAAGCTCCATATTTTTTGGAGTAAATATAATGACCAAATCATTTACTAAGATTAAACCATCAAATTCATTGATTTTCTAATGCTATCAATCTTGCCGATGACTTCAGAACTTCTCTTTAAAAATCTAATCATATTATGCAAAACATCACCTGCAGCAACCATGCACCATAGTTCATATAGGAAATCGGATATCGCCATATCGGCTTAGGAAGATCTCGAATCAAACGAAAGAATCCGGCAGTCATCATTATAATTCCCTGCAAATCAACAGATGATAGAATAAACTACGAAAATTAATAAGAACACCTAATCTGCATGAAAATTCTAATATAGAATTGAGAATTCCCATTAATTGAAAAATCAACAGCTTACCATAATTCCAGCTCCGGCTATAATACCCATAAGAAAGTTGGGAACAAGAGAAGCCACAACCATCATGATGCTTTCGACGATAGCAACACCCGTATAGATACTAACAGCAAAGTACGCGTAATGAGAGAAATCATTGTGGGATTTCACCATGAAGAATGTTACACTCGACGTCAAGATTGAAACTGCTGCTAAGAAAGGAAAAGCTGACAAGAAGTTGGATACGGTATATACCGCCACACCGTAGTGTCCGTTCCTCCTTTCATGATAAAAAACCGTCATTTCTTCGAGGAATGATGGGAACCCGCCAATGGACATGAAGGTCATGAACCCAATAATGAATGATCCGCAAGAGGCCCGTGCCAGTATAGCAGTGTAGCTAGTGCCCACATTAAAGTAAATACTGCCGACGCAAAGAGACACCACTAGATAGATTATGATCCTCAGCCAGTAGTAGCCAATGTCTCTGCTCATGTTGATGAAAGATCTTCTTGTCAGCGTTTTAAGCTGCTTCCGCCAGTCAGCCAAACTTCCCTTGTGAACTTCAGATGACAATCCTTCCTAAATTGAACAATCATATCAGAATTTTGGAAAAAAAAGAGGATCAGTAAAACACTTGGAACTACTACATTATAACTGACTAAAAATGTTACACAAATGAGGTTTTCACTTTCGGAATTGCATTTGATATGATTAAAACAAAATTATACTTGAAAAGGTGATGTCAGAAATATATAATCTTGGAAATCTCTTCAATCTTCATTTTAACAATCATATCATCTTTTGGAAAAAAGGAGGTCATTAGTAAAACACTTAAAACTACTACATTATAACTGATTAATAATGTTGCACAAATGAAGTTTTTCACTATTGAAAATGCATTTGATATGATTAAAACTAAATTCTAATTGAAAAGGTAATCTCAGAAATATACAATCTTGGAAATTTCTTCAACCTTCATTTTATCAATCATATCAGAATTTTGGAAAAAAAGAGGATCAGTGAAACACTTAAAACTACAAAATTATAACTGACTAATAATGTTGCACAATTGAAGTTTAAAGTTTTGAAATTGCATTTGATATGATTAAAACTAAACTCTACTTGAAAAGGTAATGTCAGAAATATACAATCTTGGAACTTTCTTCAATCTTCATTTTAACCATCATAGCATAATCTGAACTCTTGTATCTATCAATAAGCATTGCTTTGATCTCCATGGTTGCTAATCTCAAAAGGGGATCAGAAGAAGATTCAGCCACCTTCATAGCAGCATAAACATAAGAAACTGTTCAAATGACATTTACATAAATTCTCGTTTAAGAAAGTAATAGAATGAGAGAAATAATAATGAAATAATGCCATTCTTACTGTAACATGCTTGAATGATCCTTTTAGAGTAGCATTCACACGATCAAAATCAGAATTAATACATCTAAGAAAATGATCCGAAGGGTTCCTTCTGACAGGACAAGGCAATCCCGCCTCTGCAAAAAACTTTCCAAATAAACAAAAATGATCAGAATTTTATTAGCGACATTTTAAGGCATTCATAAGAGATTGGTGCAAACAGAATCAGTATAAAGCTATACATTAGTAGCCAAATTTGCTTCTCCAAAGTACACAGTTTCTCCACCCGAAAGAAGAAACAAATCATCGAAGAGGGTGAAAACTTCGCTGCTTGGCTGGTGAATGGAGGAAATGACTATTTTGTTTCCATCCCGAGTCATCTGCCGAAGCATCTGAATGATGAAGAAGGCAGAAGCGCTATCAAGCCCGCTAGTGGGTTCATCCAAGAAAAGAAGAGGAGGCTTTGTCAGAATCTCAAGTGCTATTGAGAGCCTCTTCTTCTCTCCCCCACTGATGCCCCTTAGATGCCAGTTCCCTACTACTCTATCTGCACAGTCTTCAAGGCCCATCTCCTCAATTGTTGTTTCCACAATTCTTGCTACTTCCTTCTTTGCCATGCTATAAGGAAGCCTCATATGGGCAGAATACGTAATGGTCTCTCTAACAGTCAGTGTTCCCAGAAGAACATCGTCTTGCCTCACATAGGCCTATACAATTTCTTAGAATTAATAGAATAATGCAGAAAAAGATTAACGACAAATAGAAAGAGAATCAGTAATGAATGACAATAATTGAATATGAATGAAAGCCACAAGTTGCATGACTGAGAGAATCCAAATATTGTTGCAACGTCAATATAGTAAAATATCTTGAATTAAAATGACTGTTAGTTTATAATTGTAAACTAAAATGATGGGTAAATGCAAGAAATGATAGTGGATAAATGGTGCATCTTTATTGGAAAAGAGAAGAACTTTTGAATTCAAGGAATAAAAAAAAAGCTATTCAATACCATTTCTCAAATTCAAGGAAACTTTCAAATTAAAGCATAAATTAAACCGCAATTTTTTTTTATTTTGCTAAATTTAGTTTTTAATTAGTTAATATTAATGGATTAATTAGTAGTGTTATTGATTTCTGATTATAGAATAAAATATCATTACTGTAACATTGATCGATAAGAAAATCAATGTGAATATTGGAATGTCGTAATTTAAACAATAAGTTCCATAATTGCTACAGTTTGACTGTTAAAAAAAGGCAGATTGGTGATGTGTCACATGAGATCTAGCAATTACATTTATTCCAAAAGGAAAAAAATTAGCAAGTTGACTTATTTTCTTTCTAAAACTTGTAGATAATGAACATGAAAGAAAGGATAGAATTTGACCAAAAAATTTGCATGTGTATCACTTTAGACTTTGAGATCAGAATTAAGTGGAGAATTAATCTTCACACCTGACAATATTCTATTTGAAGATTAATTAATTCTTGTAAATGTCAAGTAAGAGAACTTTGGAGGCAACCCCTTGTAATCAACCATAAGATGAATTTAAGGCATTGCAGTAGCTCAGCCCATCGATTGCAATTATCCCCTTTCAACAATCAATATATCATTGTGTAGCTCCTTAGTCTAATTTGTATTCTACAACACATAGTTCAACTTTATTCTCCTTTAAGGCAATCAGAATACCCTTACAAGCCCTAAGAATATCAGCATCACTAAAATTCCACATTTTTAAAAAATTTAAGTCAAACATAAGAATGTATGACTAAAAGAAATCATAGAATAACATACAACAGCATCGCAATCTGTCCTCCTCTTCCCATTAAGAAGCACCCTTCCTGAAAGCCCAACATTTCTCCCCAATCTCCCTGTTTTTTAAATAAAAAAGCAAAAAAAGGAAAAAATTTATTAGTTTAAGATGTTAAATTCCGCAAGTATCTGTAAGTGTAGTAGTATCGTGGAAAACAATCCAATCCAGAATACCGGACGGTTGGAAAGCAGTCCAATACCGTATAGTTGGTAAGAATTCAAATACTGCACAGGAAAACAACTCTTTTGAATACTTGTTAAAAAATTCCTGAATCATGATTCACATTCTCTCATAAATTTACTTTTCATTTCCTTATTTGTTTTTCATTATCATTATCATTATTGCAATTGTGCTCTTATTTTGTTGTTGCTGCTTATATTTTCCGAAAGATTGCACATATTCTTTTACTAATGGTTATTTGTGGCTAAGCCCTTTGCTAGTTTCAAGAAAAAAAATGTTACATTTATAGTGCCCACATATTTATAAATTATATATATTAAATACAAAAATTCTATACTTAACCCATTGACTTAAGAAAATTTAAATGAAAATATTTGAGAACTATACATATAAATTAAGAAAATTGCATTTTTACTTTTATAAGACTTGTAACTTTATTATATATATATATATATATATATATATTGAGTTCAGATACAAGATTCTAAGTAATCCTTACAAAATATTATTTTTATTTCATAAAAAAACAAGTATGTGATATGTGACATCAATTTTAATAGCTTAGCTTAGAAGGGGGCTTGCTGCTGGCCAATGTTCATAGCTTAGCTTAGTTAACTTAAATTATAAAAATAAAATAAAAATAAAAATTTACCTCGGAATAATTTTACAGTTTAGTTTAAGATTATTGTTATAATCTTTTAATTAACAGTAAGACACACAAAATACAGCTAGTGAAAATGACTTGAGAAATAAAACAGCAAGAACAAAGAAGGGTGGGTAGCTACCTGCTAGGGCATCGAGGAGCGTGGATTTGCCTGAGCCGGACGGACCCATGATCGCCAGCAAGCGGCCGGGAAAGGCGTAGCCGCTGAGCCGTTGGATGAGCCTCCTCGCAGACTTTCGGCGGCCGGGATTGGGCGCCACGGCCGTCAAGTCGTCCCAAAGCAAGAACGCCTCCGCCATTTCGCAGAGTTCACTTAACCCTTTTCATGGATGTATTATATAGAGAGGTCGCACTTAGGCATTAATGGCGGAAAAGAACGCCTCGCGGTAAAAATGAGTGGCGTCCGCACGGATTTGTTGCTGAAGTAGTAACTCGGAGAATGCGAGGACCAATGGAATAGTTGTCCTTAATTTCCAGAAGTGTTAAAACCAAAAGTAATCTTTTTTTTTTAGAAATGATATTTAGATACGTGGCATTTAATAAAATTTATCTAATATAATAGAATTTAAGATATTTAATTAGTATCTTATTTTATTTATATTAAAATAATATAAATATTATTTATAAATTTTTTATTAAGATATATTCAAATTTTATTGAATAAATTTTTATGAATACCACATATCAACTAATTTAAATATTATTTTTTTTAGAAATATTTTAATATTAAAAAAAATGATATGATATATAAATGAATGATGCTATATTTAAAAAAATGTCAACATAAGCAATATTTCTAAAGTTATATGTAATTATAAGATGATTGTCAGAATTGAATGTTTTTTAATCTATTTTAGCAATATAAACATCTTAATAATACATATCTGAATAATATAAGTGCTACTAAAATATCATGTTTGAGTATAATTTTTCATATAGGTATACATTTGCTTAGCTTGATTAAAAGATTAATTATTGTTGGATGTGGCTGCATTTCATCTGCAATCTAAGAAAATAAATTAAGGACTTATTCACTCACCGTCGATCTTCAAAAAAACCCTAAATCGAACGTTGCGAGCTTCTTTTCTTTTCGTCCATTGAGCGGCTCACCGGCGACAACAAACTGTGAGAATCTCTCTACTTTCTTATGCATTTTTTTATATTTCTATGCTATCTACTCTTTTCTAAAAGTTCTATTCCTATTTGAGCAAAATTATTCTCATTTGAAAAATATTCTCCTAATGTGTATAAAAAATATAAATAAATAATAAAAGTTAAAAAAGAGATGTACAGCAAAGACAACTTTATGATGAAAAGAGTTAGCAGTCCATTTGAAAAATATGCGTAAATTTGATTTTTTCAGAAAATATAGATTTAAAAATGTTTCTCATAAAGATGGCATAATAATTTAATGTACAAATTTTAATCATATAAAGCCCTGCATAATAGGAATTTGGCCAAATCAATCGAATTCTAACTTTACATGAATGATTATTCCACGGTGAGACGAAGGAGGATAACTCAACTTGGGAGGAGTAACTGAGGATCGATTCAAACAGCGAAACGATGCCTTCTCTCCATCCGAACGAAGGAACGACACCTCCTCGTCGTTCGCACCATCATTGTTCTTCCTCGTTGTGAAGATGTTGAAGTTTATTCTTCATACCCAGCTAGATATCGTCCCTGAAGCTGAACAAAACCAAAAGTAGAAAAAAATCATTGTTCTCCTTGTTTGATTTTGAAGCTTGTTCGCCTTGGATTCGCTCTAGCTAACCGATGCTCGATCATCTCAATTCTCTTCATTTCGCACATCGTTTTATCCAGGTCGTCGTTAGATTTGCAGTAGTATAGATTCGAACAAAAATCCGAAGACCGAGTTACGGAAATTCGTTCGAATGCAAGACAAATGTTGTTCGATTCCATTTGATTATTTGACAATTCCTTCATTCAACCAATTCCTATCATTAATTTGGATTGCTTTATATTGGCTCATTCAATTCATTGGCAATTTCATATATTCGATTACTAATCCTACATATTTCTTACAAACTATAAACAAAAATTATAGTAATATCACTACAAAATTTACTCCAATACTATGCTCTACAAATTTTGTCATTCAAAGTAGAAAAGTAATCGAATTAAATTGTAATAACATTACAGAGTTGTCTTTGGTGTTGATCTTCTTCAGTAAGATCTCACCATCTTCAATAGCATCTTGAACGAAATGGTGTCGAAAATCAATGTGCTTTGTGCGAGTGTGATATACCTGATTGGTAGATAAGAATATAACGCTCTCGCTATCACATTGAACTAATACCTCCTTTTGCTTTATACCCAAATCTTCCAATGTAACTACCATATATTGTTACTTAGCCTAAGTTTAGCTTAATCACATCCCAATTATCATATGGTCATTAGAACCAAACCCTAAAGATTCGGAGCGATTCAGAACTCAATCAAATATTTGAATTATTTTAATAATATTTAATTAATTAGAATTTGAGGTATATTATTTGACATCGAAATTGAAATCCGACTTTGCCATTACACTCGTCACCCTCGAAAATAGATTATGATCAAGCTCTATTGAGCTCGATCGCTCAAATACAAGTTCTTAAGGATGCGAAATAAGCATGTGAGTAATAAGAAGTAGCCATTGAATCGGTCCAATAAGGGAAAGGAAATGTATAAAGGGGAGGTATAAGAAGGGTACCTTAGCTTTTGAAGGGAGGTTCCAACTAGATTTTCTTCAAGAGCCTGGGAGGAAATGAGCTTCTTCTTCAGCTACTAGCAAAAAGAGGAAGAGAGCTGAGGGTTCTTCAGGAGCTTGGAAAGGAAAGAGCTTCAGTTAACAATAAACGGGGAGAGCTGAGGCTAATGGAGCATTTAAGATTTTCAGAAAGTCATCATTGGTGTGTGAGGGAGATGGGCTAAAGCTTATAAACAGGTGATGGGGAAGGGCAGGCATGCGCATTAAATGGGGAGGAAAATGGATAATTTAAGATTTTAATTAGTTATTTTCTAATTTTAATTAACACAATTTAATTGGATGACTAAACGGGCTCTAAAAAATCCCAAAAATTCACATATAGCTAATTCAAGGGTGAGAAACTCAACGATCAAGTCGGATTTTAATTTGGAGATTAATTTAATAATTCTAAATTTTGGGGTATTTAAAATACATTAAAATATTTGAGAAAATCTCACAACTTTCAAACACTTCCAAAACATCACTCATAACTAATTTAAAGAGGAAATGTATGGCGACCGGGGATCGAAGTTCGAGGGTCTTTAAAGAACAATTCATCTCAATTGAAAATATATATATTTTTATAATACAAAAAGGACATAATAAAATAAAATAATAAAATTCACAGTCCTTTTATACATAGAGCCAAAACATATATGAAAAGTTACAACAGTTTGAATTTTTACAAAATATGAAATAAAATATCTACATTCTTCTGCTTCTTCTTCTTTTTAAATTTGGCAGATCTTCTAAGTCTTTTTAATTATTAAAACCTAAAAAATTTAGTTTACCAGTCAGGTAGGAGTACGCAAATTATTCTTATAAGAATAAATCTTGCATCCTATAATAGGTATGAATCACATATGAAAATGATTGAAAATCTGCATATAAATAAAGTAATTTCCAAATTCAATTTCTGCCCTGCAAATTAGCTGTGAAAATCAAATATATATGAAATAAATTTTATCAAAAGTATTTGTAATAATAAGTTGAGTCCGTAGACTCCTGAGCCCAAATGGGTAAACCCATAGGCATAATCTGTAGGAAACTTATCTCGCCACCCGTCGGTAGCTTACTCAAATTAGGAACTGATGGTGTGTCTTTCCTCTGGATTTGCCTACTTCCTACAAGAGGCTAAATCCCTTCATATAACTCCCAGGGGCTTGCTAGCTAGCTCAATCTGTACAGACTCTCAGTGTTACGTTCCACCCTCCAAAGACAAACACCACAAAATATATATATATTCTTTTTGTTACATACTTTTTGATATAATTCTTTTGTAGATTAAAATATGGTAAGCAGTGCAAATAATAGTCAAATGGAAAATTTCTCAAATAAGAATACTGAAATAAGACTTATAAGTAAATTTGCATACCTGACTATTTTGATAAATCAACCAAATTTAATTTCTTTGATCTGCCAAAATAATGAAATTTATCAATTTAATATTTTTATCATGATTTGTAATATTATGTTAATTTTGATTTATTTGAATTATTTTTATTAAGTTATTTATGTCTTATAAGATCAAATTAGGAATTTGACCTTATAAGGGCATTTTAGTAATTTTACCCTTAATAAAATATAAAATTTATGCTAGTTTATTGTAAATTATGTTTTAAGGTTTTCATAGAATCTGAAAATATTCAATTCTGATATGAATTGGCTAAGTTATAGCTATTCTAATTTTGTATGATTTAATAATTAGGGTTTATTATAATTAGAGAGTGATTAGTGTTTTATAAGTTATGAGCAAATGAATTAATGTGACATTTTTAATATTTATTTAATATCCCTTAAATGTCACTAGGTGAAATATTAATCTTATAGCAAATTAAATGGTTTCATTATATTTTTTGTATTTTTCTGATAAATTTAGTATATTTGTTTGTTTAAATTTGGTTAAGTATTTTGTAAGTTATAAATTTCCAAAAATTTAGTTATTAATTAATTACTCATATATTAATTTCTTAATCTATTTTATATTTAATGCTATTGTTTTTATATTATTTATAAAAATTTTCTGTTATTTATAATTATGTATTATTATTTACTTTTATCTATTTATTTATTGATCTAATAATTAATTTTAATATTATGTCATATTAATTATTTACTTATATATATTTATCTATTTAATTACTGTATTTATTTCATTATCTGTTTAATTATTATATTTAGATTAATATATTATTTTATTTTATTTATTCATTTTCTGTTTTTATAATTATATTAATGTTACTGTTTTTATAAAAAAAAATTTGTTTTTTATTATTTATTATTTTTTAATTTATTAATTTATGTTATTTAATTATTTACTCTTATTTTTTTATTTATGAATGAATTTCTGTACTTTATTTGTTTTGTATAAATTTTATTATTTACTTTTATTTTACCTATTTATTATATTTATTTATTATATTATATTTTCTGTGACTTTATAATTATTTGTATAGTTTTAAGTTTATATGTTTTTAGATATATTTATATTTTCTGATTATGTATTTATTTATTTATATATCTGTTTAATTTATTTAGTTAAAAGTATATTATTATTATTTTTTCTTTTCTGTTTGTTAATTATATTTATTAAAATGTTATTATTTATATTATATTTTTTGTATTTTATTATATATAAGATTTTAGATATATTCATATATTAATTACTGTATTTTATTTATTTAATAAAATTTGTTATTTATTTTATTTTATCTATTTTATTAATTAATCTATTATTTATTAATATTATATTTTTCTGATTATATATGTATATATATACGTGTGTGTGTATATATATATATATATATATATATATATATATATAACTATGTACATATTACTTTAAGTAGTTTGATATATATATATACATAATTATCGTATATAATAATTATATATATATATATATATATATATATTTATTAATTATTTCTTTATCTGCAGGAAAAGACGACTGGCGGGCCCCACGTCCACGTGGACAGCGGGGATTGGCTCGGGCATTTTCTGATTCAGGTGGTAGGGCCCACCGCGTCAGACTGCCACGGTTTACGTGGACCGGTGGGTTCGACCAACGAACCGGTCTATGGAACGGTTCGAAACGGACCGTTAAATCAACGGTTGGGTTGATCCAGACTTGATCCGTCGGTTGGATTCATACATTGAATCCAACGGCGGATCGAGCAAAGTGATTCGTCTTCTCAAAGAATCGTGTTTTTAGGGTTTTTCTGTCGGTGATACGATCGATCGATTCGATCGATCGTATCACAATATTGAGTATAAACGAAAAAAATAGGATGCATAAGGATTCAAGACGAGTACCTTTGCGGATAGATTTAGGGTTTCGAAAATTTAGGATTCACTTTATACTTTAATCTGTTCGAAAAGGATAAAACTGAGTGAAGGAAAGGATCGGGGGTTTTAAAGAGGTCCTAAGCGGTGTTCTAAGGTAGTGGATGAGGTCGGGAGTCGGCGAAGAACTAGCTGGAGCGGCCGCGGTTCGACGCGTGCGATCCTTTGCGACACGCGGAGCCTTCGCGTCTAACGCGGGGAAGACGAACGAGAACCGTCTGATCTTTCGATCGGACAGTTCGAAAGAACCGTCAGAAGAAACGGTAGTTTAATTAGAATAGGAGACGGCATTAATTCTGTGGACGGCGCCGTTTAGTTTTATTTAAGTAAATAATTATTTAATTCAATTTAAATCAATTTAATTAATTAAACTTAACTTAATAATTATATTCCAAAAATTTTAAAAATATCAATCCTAGCTAATTGAGGGCTTCTGAACACAATGACGCACTCTGATTTTCGATCCGACGAGTATTTAATTACTCGAATTTTCAGGTATTTAAATAATATTAAAATATTCGCCAAAATTTTACGTCTTCCAAATGTATTCAAAACTTCACCTCTAGCTAATTTGGGGGTAGTGAACGCAATGGTAAAGTCAGATTTTCAATCTGAGATTAATAAACAATTAGAATGAGATTTTTGGTATTTTATAAAATGAGTACTGCTGCATTGTGAGAACCACACATACGTAGCTAGGGCATCATTGTTTGCGATGTTAAAATAATATATTTGTATTGATTTTGGTATCAATGGAATCGGTATATGACACCGCACTTGAGGTGCCATGAATAGAGAGTATTTGAGTTCCCAAAAAGGATATATTTTATTTTTATCCAGGCAAAATGACTGTCGAGCGCTACAGTGCGTCGTAGCATCTGTATCTCGATCAGGTAGGCGCTACAACGCCCCGAAGCTCCCGCATCTCGAAAAATCTGGTGTCACGGTGCCTACTCTCAGCCAAAAGGGTGCTACAGAGCGTCGCAGTGTAGACATCCTCCATAACGTGCCGCAGCGCAGCGGCACGCCACAGTGCACCGTAGCGCCTGACTCCCAGCCAGGCAGGCGCTACTACGCGCCGTAACTCGCACAACTGCCCAGATTTGCCCAAACTTCATATTTTTCTTTTTTTGATGACTTCATAATCATAATAATGCAAAAAATATACATGGATAAATTATAAAGGTGATTTTTAATGAAAAAGTATATTAGATAAATATAGATGTGATTTTTAAATATATAATCCAAGCTTAAGATGCTTAAATCTTTTCAACATATGCTTGTATGGTAAACTTGCACTTTCAGGCCTTTTATTTTGATTGAATCAATATATTATTATTTCTCAGAACCTGAGATAATCATATTAATAGCTTCATCTTGTTGCTTGAAATGTGGATTATTAGTCTTGAAATATTGTGATAAGTTATTAGAATGTTTAAAAATTAATTTGTTCAATTAGATTTAAATTCTGAATTTTTGATAAATGGCTAATTAAGTATTAATGTAGCGACCCGTGCCCTAGCAAGGTAAGTTGGCGTGGTCGTGACTTGGCAAATCCCTCACTTATCATTAGATTATGTTATAATCTCAATTTACTAATAAGGAAAGTATGTGCACTATATAGAAGCTGAATCATTCACTAAATAACATGCATAATTATCAGAGCGCGAAAAAAAGAAATAACAAGTTTACATCCAATAAAACTATAATGCAAAAATAGAAAACATGCAGCCCAGAATAAAATATGCAGTAAAGAAAAATACAATGTGTACCTATATTATTACAATATTTTAAAATAAGTTAAAAGCAGAAATAAAGGGCACTCATCCTCGCTTAAATAAAATAAACAACCTAAACTAAGGCTCTTCAGCTCCAAGGTGCCCATCCTCATAAAACTGCTCATCCACAGGTGCTAACTCCTTAAAATACTCAAAAATAGATATTATCGGTTTCACAATACCAATTCCCCAGCCAAAAAGAGAAAAATAATGGTTAAACATATTGTCTAAGTATATTTTAGGCTATGAATTTTCATGCATTTAATAATATCATAAATATCCTAAGCATTCTAGGAGCAATAAGGCAACAAAAGAAAATGGTTAAGTTATAATCATTCAATTATAATTTAAAGTAAAATATGAGGTAACCACATATCTCAACCCAAATTCACAGAAATGTTAATCAATGAATATGTCAAAGAAGCTACTAAGTACAAAAAATATCATAAGTAAATATGATTAATTATACATATGTTGATTTTTTAATAAAAGCAATACAAGCAAAATTGAAGTAACTCTAGCATCATAACATACTTACATAATATACTAAAACTGAAATACTGAAAGTACTATAAACACACTACTTGCTAAAAATACTAAAAATTACTGAATGTGCTGCATAAATACTTAAACTGAACTGAAATAACTAAAAAATATTTATTGTTGGACATGTGTCTATATTAGAACAGTCATAACAGCCAAATTGGCTAAGCTAACCATTTTATCCAAAATTGAAGCATTTAGGGCACTAATCCCTAAACCTTCAGTTCCACAAATCTTAACCGAATCATCCAGGACACTAATACCTGGGTATTAAATTGCACTACACTGTAAAACCCAACTATAGAAGCAATCTAATTAAGACACATTCCACTAACTGTTATCTTTATAAATTATCTCATCCTATCTGATATCTTATCATATTTATATTCATGACTTATGTAATTTCAAAACTAACATAGGATATTCATCAAATACCCTATGTTTCTCACGTTGTATCACAACATAAATACTCAATACAAGAAAGCAAAAACAATCGACAGAGGAAGTAGAGCGGGACTTCGGCGAGAGCCCCTTCCCAGCTAGCCGCGTGTGCAGACACCGCGCCGCGGGAATGATGGTTGTGAGCCATGTGATCCAGAGCTGATGGGCTTGGAACGACATTGAACGAACCGGCTGTTCGATAGAACGGCGGGTCGAGCACCGTTAGCGGACACTTAGGTTAATAATTAATTAAATATTTAAATAATTAATATCCTTTTAATTAATCAAAATTAGATATCCAAACGATCTTTCAAAAAATTTAAATAATTCACCATAACTAATTTGAAGGTGAAGAATTCATAAATGATGTTAAAATTTTAATCGGATGTCAATTTAATTATCTTAAATTTATAATTAATTAAATGCATTAAAATATTCAAGAAATTCAGACGATCTCCGAATTGCTCTAAATTTTCAGGATTTGCTCCAAACACTATTTTGAAGCTAATGAAAGTTATTACAAAATAATTAGATCGATAGACAATAATTAACAACCTTAGGTTGTTACAATAATAAAATTGTAGCATATATTTAATCGTAATACAGCTTATCTAACGATCAGAAAATTATATTACTAGCTTCCCACCAAAGAGGATTAAGATTTAATAACTATTTTCCCATGTAATAATTTCTGATTTTTTTTAATAATGTAATTAAGAGCTTTGGATATGGTTGGTGGTAGTTGTAATTATTTAAGTAGTCAATGATTTAATTATGGCAGGTGAGAGCTCTCATTCATAATTTTAGAAAAATTATTTTATTAATATTTATTTATTTATATTAAAATAATATAAATATTATTTTTAAAAATTTTATTGAAATGATATTCAAATATTATGAGATTTTTTGAATATCAACTCATTAGCTCTTAATAATATTTTTTATTCCATATAAATTAAGATTAAATGCACTGTCTCTTAAAAATATTAAATAAATATTTCAATCGTTATTATTTTGAGAAGCTTTTTTGGAATTTAAATATATATTTTTTTATATTTAAACTAAAATAATATATTTTATTATTGTTTCTCGGAAGAGAAACCAAATTTTACGTAAGATAATATAAGTAAATATGTTACGCTTAATCTTCGCGAATGAATCACGTGGGCTTTCCGATAAAAATATGAGTATTCTTATTTAGCTTCTAAATATTTTCTAAAATATATGAATGATTGGAATTTAGGTATTTAAGTAGAATAAAAAAATATTATTAAATTTATTTTTATTTGTGAAGTTCATAAAAATATATTTTTTAAATTTTAAATCCTAATTATCCATACTTATTGAAAAATATTTGGGAGCTATGTAATATTTTTTAAGAGAAATACTATTTAAACTTATTGACATGATACCAACAAAATTTATTCAATAATATTTGAATATCATTTAAATACAAATTTTAAAAATATAATTTTTAGGTCCACTTGAATATTAATTTTAAATAGTTTTCTAAACAAATATTATTAAAACTTACACAATCATAATGACATAACGACGTGACAATAATAGGTCCACTTACGTGTAGCTTGTTATTAACCCGGCTACGTGTATAGTGGAAATACGGGCAACTAACGGTGCTAGACTACTAAGCACACTGACAGAAATACATTAGGGCTTGCTGCTCGAAGATTCGGAAGTTGTTCGTCAACATTCCGTTCGCAGAGGGATTCAGAAGCTCATCTAGCCGGCCTCCCCCGTTCAGCATCCGTCAAAAAGGCTCTCGCTTGCCTCCCCCGCATCTCACATCGAAGGCCATCTCGTGAAGATATGATCGGCCTATACAACCTCTATGCCTCGCTCGACAGTAGGGCCAGCGCTTCACTACGGAAAATTTTTGGCAGTCTTCTCGCTTAACCTCACCGGCCTTCTTCGAACCCAGCTCGGCCCCATTCGCAGCGAAGGCCTCGATCGCCTCCCCGTTCGCATTGAAGGCTATGGCTCCCTCGCCTTTCCTGCTCGCATCCCCTATTACGTGAGAATTCAAAATCGAAAACTAGGACTTCTCGGATGGCATGGGAGGCTCCTTTAGAAAGTAGACATAATCTACCGACCTCAAAGGCTAGCGCTTCCCATTCCTGTGGCGACTGGGGATCGAAGTTCGAGAGTCTTTAAAGAATAATTCATCTCAATTGAAAATATATACATTTTTATAATTTAAAAAGGACATAATAAAATAAAATAATAATAATCCACAGTTCTTTTATACATAGAGCCAAAACATATATGAAAAGTTACAACCGTTTGAATTTTACAAAATATGAAATAAGAAATATCTACATTCTTCTGCTTCTTTTATTCTTCTTCTTTTAATTTGACAGATCTTCTAAGCTTTTTAATTATCAAAACTTGAAAAATTCAGTTTACCACTCAGGTAGGAGTACGCAAATTATTCTTATAAGAATAAATCTAGCATCCTATAATAGGTATGAATCAAGTATGAAAATGACTGAAAGACTGCATATAAAGTAAAGTAATTTCCAAATTCAATTTCTGCCCTGCAAATTAGCTGTGAAAATCAAATATATATGAAATAAATTTTATCAAAAGTATTTGTAATAATAAGTCGAGTCCGTAGACTCCTGAGCCCAAATGGGTAAACCCATAGGCATAACCTATATGAAGCTTATCTCGCCACCCGTTGGTAGCTTACTCAAAATAGGAACTGATGGTGTGTCTTTCCTCTGGATTTGCCTACTTCATACAAGATGCTAAATCCCTCCATATAACTCCCATGGGCTTGCTAGCTAGCCCAATCTGTACAGATTCCAATTTTGTATTCCACCATCCAAAGACGAACACCACAAAAAAAAAAAAAAAAAAAAATGTATATATATATATACTGTGTTTCATTCTTTTTGTCACATGCTATTTGATATAAATCTTTTGCAGATTAAAATACGGTAAGCAGTGCAAATAATACTCAAATGGAAAATGGCTCGAATAAGAATACTGAAATAAAACTTATAAGTAAATTTGTGTACCTGACTTGTTTTGACAAAATATCAATCAACTTTTAATTTCTTTGATCTGCCAAAATAATGAAATTTATTAATTTAATATTTTTGTCATGATTTATAGTATTATGTTTATTTTGATTTATTTGAATTATTTTTATTAAATTATATAATTATTTATACCTTATAAGGTCAAATTCCCAATTTGACCTTATAAGGGTATTTTAATAATTTTACCCTTAATAAAATATAAAATTTATGTTAGTTTATTGTAGATTATGTCTTAAAGTTTTCATAGAACCTGAAATTATTCAATTCTGATATGAATTGGCTAAATTATAGATTATCTAATTTATAGGGTTAATTAATTAAGGTTAAATGTGCTTAGTGAGTGATTAGTGAATTTAATTACAAAATTATTAAATTTAATTATATTTTTAGGTTCTAATTTATTTTATAAGTTATTTAAAACTGAAATCACTTAATTTGGATTATTATATTTGATAATATTCACTAATCAAGTTTTTTAGAATAATTAAGGTTAATTAGGAGATCTAACAATTGGATCCTAAATATTTTTGCAGTTTATTGAATTTTAGGTTTTTCTGATCTAAATTAATATTTGGATCACTTAAATTGGAGCTAAATTGGCTAACTTATGACTATTTGAAGTTTCTAGGTTTAAAGGCTTAATTAGGGTTAGGTCCTAATTGTGATTAGTTAAATTTTAATCAAAACAACAAAATTAATACTTCTAAAATATTCCTTATATTTTTTTGAGTATTTTAAGATCCTTATTCAATAGGTTTGGATTAGTATGTGCAAAGTTATGACTATTGGAAGTTTTGTGACATTTTGTAAATATTCAAATGCCCTAAAATGTCACTATATGAAATATTGCTCCTACTGAAATTTGGTTGGCATCATAATATTCCTTATATTTTTCTGGTTAATTTGGTATATTAAATTGTATAATTTGGTTAAGTATTTTAGGAGTTATGGATTTTTAAAGTTCTAAGATTTTATTTAATTAAATGTATTTATTAATATTTAATTTAGTTAATTAATTCAGAAATATTTATTTTCTGTTAATTTCTCATTTTATTTTATCTGTTTTTAATTAATCTATTATTTATTATACTTTTCGTGATTATTATTTATTAATATTTTATTAAATGTTAGCTATATTAATTATATTTTATATGAATGTTTTTATTTAATTATTTATTATGTTTAATTAATATATTTAAATTTTCTGTTTATCCATTTACTGTATTTTGATTTTACTATTTTGATTTTATTTTATTTGTAATATATATACACGTATATATTATTATTATTTTAAATATTATAAGAGATAAAATTAATTAAATGTATTTATTTTAATTAATCTGTTTTATTTTATTATTTTCTGTTAAATATATTTATTAAATATTAATTTATCATATTTATTTAAATTTTATGTTTATATTTATCTTATATAATTACTAATATATTACTAATTATATATTATCTGATTATTATTTATTTAAAATTATTAATATTCTTATTAAATGTTAGTTACATTAATTTAATTATTATGTTATAATAATCATATATTTTATATTTATTTATCTATTTATATACTATTATTATTTAATTATATTTATTTATAAAGTTTTTCTGTTTATATATTATCTGATTCGACGTATATATATAAATATATATATTATTAGATTTTATAATTATTATTTATATTATTATTTTGGCAAGTTTTTAAGCAAGTGGGGCCCACTGGTCACACGAGGAGACATCCAGTCCACGTGTCACAATTTAAATGTCTGGAGTTATTCTGGCGGCCCCACTGCTTTATATCAAAACAGGCAGCGGGACCCACTGTCGTTCAATAGATATGACACATGGCCAGATCTGGGAGCGACAGCAGCTTTGCGGGACCCACTCTCCTCGTCGCGCTGGATTGCTTACGCGTGTCCGGTTCAGAGACCCGGTTCAGAAATAGAGTGAATCGGGTCGAACGTGACCCGGTTCAGAAGAAGATGACGCCTCTTCTTCTTCCGAAATCCCCCCGATATTTTTAGGGTTAGGGTTTGAATGGTGCGATCGATCGAGGATTCGATCGATCGCACCTGATTATTAGATGCAACGACAATCTTGATCTAAGTATAAGCAAGAATAAAGGAAGTGTGAGAGATACCTAATGTTCGAGACGAAGGGAAGAGAGAAAAAAGTAGTTTGAAACTTCTGGCTTTTTTACTTAGCTTCCAAATGGCGAAATTTCTATTTTAAGAAGTAAATCTAGGTTTTTATCCTAACTTCCAAGCGGTGCGAACCATCAGAGGACTCCATCTGGCGAGTCTTCATTTTCGCGTGAAACGGCGAATGCCACGCGCAAGGAGCGCGCTTGACTCCTGGCAGGGATGATGCACGGGCCGTCCGATCTTGATCGGACGATCAATTTTGGTTGATATGTTTGACCGTGGAAAGGAGAACGGCGTTAGGGTGACTGCGACAGCGCCGTTAATGATACTTAAATTAATATTATTATATAATTATTTAATTTAATTTAATCAGTTTAATTAATTAAACTTAACTTAATAATTATATTCCAAAAATTTTAAAAATATCTATCCTAGTTAATTGAGGGCTTCTGAACACAATGATGCACTCAGATTTTCGATCCGACGAGTATTTAATTACTCAAATTTTCAGGTATTAAAATAATATTAAAATATTCGCAAAAAATTTAATGACTTCCAAATGCGTTCAAAACTTCACCCCTAGCTAATTTGGGGGAGGTGAACGCAATGATAAAGTCAGATTTTCAATATGAGGTCAAAATTATTTAAATATTAATAAACAATTGAAAATAAAATTTTAGTATTTTACAATTCCTCTCCCGCAGCCATCCAATTAGCTTCCGATTCTTCTCCCGTAGCCACCCAGTTCACATCCCATTATTGATTGGTATGCGAATAGAATCATTAAAATTTTTTTGTTGCATAATATCATGCCTTATGAAGTGTTTTGAGAAAATCAAGAAGAACAAAAGAAAATTTTGCTTTGAATATATATCATAAAGTGTTTGAGAAAATATTTTATTTTTTAATATGATGATTGAAGTTCTCAAAATATGTTGCAAAAAAGATATTTTCACGACAAATGTCAAAAAGTTCATCATTTGATATGTAGCCATCACCACAAAATTAATGAATTATTTATCTCATTATGTAGACAATCTATTAAAAAATTTCTTAAAATGTTTGTAATAATATCAAATTGTTTCATGTCAATAGAATTTGCGTATACAAAGGCTATTTCTGATTGTCAATAGAGGCCACAAAGTTTATGTATACTTTTATTGTTCCAACTAATCGATGTAAGTTTGAAATTATTTGTTTTGTAGTTTTCATACTCAACTTGTTCTTAACATTATAGGCTTTGAAATAGCTTGAAAAAGTTTGTTTCCCAAGAAAAACATCACATTTAATGCATCGTGATGCTTTTTAATTAGTTATGTAATTGTTATCTCATTCACTTTGATTCATCATGGTAATTAGTAAATGACATTTTTGGAGGCATTTGATTCATCGTCAAAGAATATTATCGAAACAACACAAGCAACCTCAGAAGGTTCGATATTTTTTTAAATTGAATTTATATTTATTATGTGTCAATTTAATATTAAACATTATATACTGTCGAAACTAGTTCATATGGAAAGTGAACACAATGTTACATACATTGGGAAAAGTTCTAATGCAGAGAGCAACAATGATCATGAAAAATTTTATTGTATTGAAGACGATAAAAATGAGCCGACTGTAGGAATGGTATTTGAGTCGTATGATAAATTATTATGCTTTTACAAAAAATATGATAACAAGCAGGGCTTTGGAATAGTTGTGATTAAATATTGGTTTACTGATGGAATTTATAGGCGAGTCGACTTTGGATGATGCAAAAGTAGTATTGGTTTAACATCATGACAAACAAGTCTTACGAAACCAACTGCTAAAATTGATTGCCCATGTAAAATTATAGCTAAGTGGTGGCAGAGAAAATATTTGAAACTATCAAATGTAATTATTGGCCACAATCATTCGCTCAGTTCATCGGATGTTAGATATTTCAAATGCAATAGAAGGTTGTCATTGCACATTAAACATCGATTAGAATTGAACGATGAAGCAGGAATTCGCTTACACGACTCCTACATATTTGTTGTTATTGAAGGTGGGGGGCACTACAACTTTACATTTGGACAGAAGGATTGTTGCAATTATGTTGAAAAGCAAAGAAAAATCATTATAAATGATGGCAATGCTGTAGTACTTTCACAATACTTTTATCATAGGCAAAAATAAATATCATAATTTTTTTAATGGTAGATGTCGTAGAAAAATGTCAAGGTAAAAATATTTTTTTGGACAGATTCACGATGCAAATACAAGTTCTTTAGTGATGTTGTTACATTTGATACATCTTATTTGACAAATAAGTACGATACACAATTTGCATCATTTGTAGGTATGAGCCATCATGGGCAATCAATCTTATTTAGTTGTGGTTTGCTTAATAATGAGACGACTGAAAATTATTTATGACTATTTGAAACTTGGCTTACTTACATGAGAGGAAAAGCACATGAGACAATTATTACCGACCAATACAATGCCATTAGGAGTGCGATTTCAATTATTTTTCCAAATAGTAGGCACGGACTATGCTTTGTGGCATATTATGAGAAAATTTCCTGAAAAATTAGGTAGTTTACAGAACTATAAATATATTAAGAATAATATCAAAATAGGAACTTATGAATCTTTAACCATTGATTGTTTTGAGAAATTATAGAGTGACATACGCATCGCTTACAATCTTAAATGTTATAAATAGTTAAACTCCTTATTTGAATTTTGTCATTTATGGGTACCGGTATATTTTAAGAACACATTTTGGGCTGCATATTTACAACACAAAGAAGTGAGAGTATAAACTATTTTTTTGATGGTATATCAATTCTAAGATATCATTGCACCAATTTGTTAGTAAGTATGAACTAGCATTAAAGAAAAAAATTGAGAAGGAGGATAATGCATATTTTGAATCATTCTACAATAATAAAATATTGATGATAAATTTATCTATGAAAATGACAGTATCAAATGTATACACTTTAAACATCTTTAAAAAATTTCAAGATGAAATGAAAGGAACATTATATTGTAATGTTGACTCGATCAACGATGATGAGACAACGAGAATATTTGAGATTTCTTAATGCAGTTATAACAACTTTGGCAAGCACGCGCACACATTGAGGGTGAGAAAATATCATGCTAGTTTTCAGAGGTCCACAAATGAAGTACAACGTGTTTGCAGTAACTTCAATTTCAAAGGTATGTTATGACAACATGTTAAGAATGTTATACCATTTCTAAAATTGAATCAAGTTTTTGATATTCCTCCAAATATTTATTAGATCGATGGCGAAAGAACTTCAAACGTCTTTGTAGTAGTAAGAATCACCATGAGTCTTCTGCAGTCATAACCGAGATGAATAGATTTGATGCATTTAACAGCCTAGCACATGAAATTGTCGAAGTTGTTGTTGGTTCAAAAGAGAAAAATGAGTACGCAATAATTGAGCTATAGAGATTAAATGATAATTTGCTGTCGAACATTGTGGCTGATGTGGTGCAAGAGAAGCTGCAAGATCTTTGCACATAAAAACAAAAAGGCAAATCCCTTGAAAAGCGAAAACAATCTCATAGTGAAAAAATATCTAAAAATAAAAGAAAAAAATGTATATATGTTTATGTGAAGACCCACTTAAGTAGTAATAAGTGAAACTCTTAAACATCGAGATGCATTTTCAGATAACGGTGGAGTTCCTGATAAGAACTTCAAAGTTAAGCGTGCTCAGGTGGGAGCACTCCCAGGATTGGTGACCTGCTGGGAAGTTATCTTCTAAGGGTAAAACCGTGAGGCCTTTCAGGTCAAAGCGGACAATACCTTGGTGTTAAGAGTTTGGACTGTTACAAATGGTATCAGAGCAGGCCATAGGGTGTTAGATAGGAGCTAAGTGCCATATAGGGCAAAATACCACTTCATGTGAGCAACCTCTTGAACCCATTATGGTTAAGGTGCTACATGGTTGTGAGTACCTCTTGTACATGTAGGGGTCACCTCTAGTCCTATCTACCCAATGGATGGTTCTTGGATCTGTGTGTGGATACTGACGAGGACGTCAGTTACTTAAGTTGGGGAGATTGTGAAGACCCATTTAAGTGAAACTCTTAAACATCAAAACGCCTTTTCAGATAACGGTGGAGTTCCTGATAAGAACTCCAAAGTTAAGCGTGCTCAGGTAGGAGCACTCCCAGGACGGGTGACCTGCTGGGAAGTTATCTTCTAAGGGCAAAACCGTGAAGCCTTTCAGGCCAAAGTGGACAATACCTTGATGTTAAGAGTTTGAGTTATTACATTTTATCACAACTTTTCAATAATAATCTAATATATGGTATTCTTAACTTTAACTTTTATAGTTGCAAGTTTCTAAAGGTGCAAACAAATCACAACAAAGTAGAACATGTACAGTAATTGAACAAAGTAACACTCCTCAAGTTTATAATCAATCACATGCATTTAATGCATAGCTAAAACATAAACAATTGGTATATGTAGTCTTATATTTTTTTGAAGCTTAAATATTACATGTTAATAATTTATAACTTATACCAAATGCAGGCCAACTATCCATTCTTGCATATGACATTGAATGTATGGCATCAGCATGGACCACCAATCCAGTACTTGAATAACACATCATTTACTTCTCCTAATTACACCGAGATGATGCAAATCATCTTACACAACACATCAAAGGGCAAATATTTTGATAGCAACAGAATACATACTACTAGGAAGGAAAAATAAGTATTGGATTAATATTTTGTATTTTGTTATTGAATGTTTAATCAATGTATGATATGCTTCCAAACTTTGATATTTCCAAATTCAACTGCTAATATTGCCAATGTACTGTATCAAATAAACTTTTAATGATTTTAAAGATTCAAATAAATGCTTGTCCTTTATGTTATTTGTGGAGCTGTTCTTATAATATTGCATACAACATTAAATATATGTATTATCTTTTGCAAAGTTTTTATTTTTAGAAGGCAAAGATTTCATACAAGCAATATTTTCATTAGTTTTTCACTTTGTTAAGCAGAAATGCAAGCAATAATTTGGTGAGATGGTCTATTTGGTGCTTGATGTGCTCAATTTTTGTCAGATGGTTTATTTCTATTGGTTGGAGCAAAAAAATTGACTATCTTTTCTAGTTTTTGCACCTACTTGTTGCTGTTGGTGCAGTGTACTAACACAATAGTTTTGACCTATGTTGCTTGTTCTCTAAATTGAAGTCTAAATGCATTAAACATTTGGATGAATTGATATTTTATCCATGTGCATGAAGACATTTTTGTTGAATTTTCTAAAGCTACGTTATGGTGTTTGTGTTGGGTGGCTAGTTTTGCTTCTTGACTGTTTTGAAGATCGTCCAATGGTTTACTTCAACAGTTCCTTATCTGGAGTAATTGGTTTGAGGACACAACATTACTGTGGCGCTAGATTTGTGCATAATTTTGTCCCTTTGCTAGCAGCCTCATTTACAATCCATACAGGTTTCATTCATATTTTAAAAATAGATTTTTCTAGCCAATAGATTCTTGATTCTCAGGTGCTTCTTTTAAAATAAAAATGGTGAGATTTTTGTCTTATTATCTCTTTTGAGTGGTATTTTGATTTTATCTTAGATTGAGATGATACAATAGTCATATTCTTCAGAAGGAGGCTTTCCTCTTAATCTTTGCAGCTATAACAAAATTCTTATTTTTTACTCACCAATTTTTGAAAAAAAAGATATGCTTTGCATATCACAAAAATATTAACTTCCTTGCATCTTAGGCTTTACCGATATGAGTTTTATTGTAGAAACTTCTGGTCATAGGGACACACAGAACGAAAAGAAGAATGATGAATTTAAGCCAAGTGATAAATAATAACATTGATTGGATGCACAGGGAAACTAAAATATAATAGAAACTTATTTGTAATGCCATTAT
Organism: Gastrodia elata; assembly: GCA_016760335.1. Lineage (NCBI taxonomy): Eukaryota > Viridiplantae > Streptophyta > Magnoliopsida > Asparagales > Orchidaceae > Gastrodia > Gastrodia elata. The sequence continues at coordinate 5,197,820 of CM028681.1, read as the reverse complement.
AGATCCCAAAACATTTAAAGCTGAAATATAAGAGATCAATGGCAAGCTAGACAAAAAAAAAATGGTCACATAGATTTATAAGCAACTCTCAAGAATTTTATTGAGCCCTGATATAGGCATGCATCCTTACTAATCGGCATTCATATTGTTAACATAACAATCTGTCATGAAAATATTTTCACGCCAATCACCTATTTGTAAAATCTTATATTAAGAGATGTACGGAGTAGAACTCTAATTCTCTCGCATGTACAAGTGAGTGCTCTACAATTTGAGCTACATCCTGTGTTATCTCATTAAGCATAAAACATGATTCAAAAATGTTAAAGCATCAATTAGAAGTAGTATATATTAGAGCAACACAATTACATGGAATAAAACATGAAAATGAAAACAAAGAAGACCTTCAATGATAAACTTTATTACATTTGTCATGAAAATAACTTTTTTGCAACATATTTTGAGAACTTCAATCATCATATTAAATGATAAAAGATTTTCTCAAACACTTCATAATATATGTTCAAAGCACAATTTTCTTGTGTTCTTCTTGATCTTACCTTGAATTTAGAGAGATGTCTTCAAGGGAGGAAGTGAACCATATGATTAACAAGGAAAAGTAGATAAAAAAACTCGATTGAAGTGCCAGGAGACTGCTAAAAAAGAGTGCCAGTGCCGCAATTCCATGTCAAATCTTGTTCTGTTGTTTAGTATCATGCAAGAACTATTAAACAGAAAGTGAAATGGAGAAAGAATAATTGCGCAGATGAAAGCCATTCAATCATTTTGTGTGCGTTGAGAAAAGTGTATAGCTGCTACTTAAGGTACATAGATAAAGGTATATATTTAAATAGTAAGTGGAGGTCATGCACTTTCTATTGTACTCTAAATAAACGATTATGGTGGACTAAGTTTGTTTGAAGTATCATTATATACTATAGAGGTTTTAACATGACTAATATCGTAGAGTTCTGCTTTTTTCCTACTCATATAAATATGAAGTTTACTACCCCACTAATATCTGATCATAAGAGATGATATGGCTGATGATTCCACTACATAAATTGCATAATTTGCTTCAACAAACAACTAGTAACCCTCAATCAAAACTCATCAGACAAAAGTATAACATCCTCACCTCCTCGATAGAATTAAGGTAACGCAGAACTCCCCCATTAAACTCAAATTTATCAGAACGAAACATAAGATACTCCCCAAATATGTTTACCCACTTCTTGCGCTTCACAAAAGCAGAGAGCTTCGGTTGAGCCACGTTACCAAACAGCACATGCAGTACCAATTCATACCAAAATTCACAACTTTCACTCACTAAAAGTACCTGCTTGAGCTGTCGTTTAGAAGTGAAGATTCGTTGTCGTTCCTGCTTAAGCTCAGCGTCGCCGAAATAGGAGGTGGGGTTATAGCATCTAAGGAGTGAGTCAGGGCTGAAGTGTTCCTTTGGATGTCGTTTCAATGATTCTGTTCACATATCAATCAATAATGGGATGCGAACTGAATGACTGCGGGAGAGGAATCGGAAGCGAACTGGATGGATGCGGGAGAGGAATCGAAAGAGGAATCGGAAGCAGTAGCCTTTGAGGTCGGTAGATTATGTCCACTTCATGAAGAAGCCTCCCATTCCTTCCGAGAAACACTAGCCGTTGATTCTGAATCCTCACGCAGCAGGGGATGTGAACGGGGGACGAGCCCTGGCCTTCGATGCGAACGGGGAGGCGAGCGAGGCCGTCGCTGCGAATGGGGCCGAGCCGGGTTCGATGAAGGCCAGTGAGGTTGAGCGAGAAGGCTCTGCCAGATTCTTCCGCGGTGAAGCGCAGGCCCTAATACCGAGCGAGGCGCGGAGGCTGTACAGGCCAGTCATATCTTCACAGGCTGGCATTCGATGGGCAAGGCGCGGGAGGCGAGCGAGCATTCCTAACGGATGCCGAACGGGGGAGGCCGACCAGATGAGCTTCCGAATTCCCTTGCGAATGGAATGTTGACGAACGACTTCTGAATCTTCGAGCAACAAGCCCTAATATATTTCTCTCTGTCCGCTTAGTAGTTTAGCACAATCAGCCGCCCGTATTTACATGTATACTGATACGTAAGTGGGCCTCCTAAACATTTCTAAAAAAAAATCATATTTTTTCTTAAATTTTATTTATAAGAACTTTATATACTAAAATATAATTTCTTATGTTTTTGTGTTGTATAAAATTTATCTAAGAATATTATGTTAAATTTATAAAATTTATAACAAATTAGGATAAGGTATGTAAGGTTCTAAATCATTTATCTATAATCAAATTATATTAGGCATTAAATTTAGAAAATACTAACCATAAAAATTATATATATATATATATATATATATATATATTTAACTTCAATAAAATTTTGCTTTAATACTCTTAAAAATATTATATATTTTTTTCTTAAGTTTTTAATTAATTTTATAATCATAATATAATAAATGTTAATTATTATTACTTAAATATTAAATTTAACATTTTAATAATAATAAATATAAAAAAATTAGTTGGTATTCAAAAAATTATCAAATAGATTTGAGCATTATTTCATATTAACAACAGATCTAAATGATATTTTTCCTATAAAAACACATTCTAGTGCCTAAAATAATTATCCTCCTGTAACCAAACAGCCGATCCATTTCATCGATCCTTTCTTATTCTGCATTCAACCGAACCCTAGCGGCGAGTCCGTAGCTCCATTTGACATCAGAAGTCTCCCAAATCGGTTCTTATCAGTTTTTTACGTGAGTTATAAATTCGAATTGTTTTGCTGAAAGTGCTGTTAGGACATGCTGGAAATTTTGTTTGTTCTGATTTTCTTCCAGGCTCTAAACCTTGCTGCGTTATGTCTGCTGAAGAAGAAGAAAATGCTGCCGAGCTTAAAATTGGGGAAGGTCATCAATTGTTTGTTGATTTGTTACTTTTAGCATTCTGCAATTTAAGACGTGTTACTTTCTATTACCATCGAGCTTTAAAATGTGTTACTTTTTAGCTTTCTGCAACACGATGTGAATCATGAATCTCTAATATATTAATCATCATGTATGCTAGTTTTTCTTGCTTGTCTTGCAATGAGATCGTGTTTTTCCTCGTGTTACAATATGGCTTCTTTGTGTATATGAACATGAGTTTCTTATCGTTACCTATATAACTGGATTTATTTTTCTCTTTGATTTGGCTTACTCTTATGAGTAACATTTAAATTGAAAGCGGTTGTTCTTTTTTCTATGATTAAGTAAGAAGACATATTAAAACACTAAGAAGATCAATAACGGAAAGAATGATCTTGTTGAAATCATGATTTTATTAGTTTTTATTTTGTTGCAACGGTTGTGAGTCACTCATCAGGAGATACACTTTGAACTATGTAATGAGAAAGCTCGAGAGCAAATCAACAACTCAATCCAAGAATATTATCTGTCTTTTTGCAGAACAACAACATAAATCACCAAGAATAAAATGCTGCAATAATAATGCAAGCAAATACACAATTAACACAACAAATTTACATATAAAATTTCAAGAAATTGTAGAGCCACAATCACAGAGAAATTCCACTATCCACGAAGATATAATTACCAAACCTACAACTATCTTTGCTATTAGAAGAAGAATCCACACCTAGTTTAACCATAATAAATAAGTATTTATACTCCCTAGTCAATCATATCATTAAACAAATTAAAGTAGGCCAAGTTTGGCTATCAAATAAAAGTAGATGTGACTTGGCGAAAATCATATTTTGCCTGGTGCTTAGGCGCGCCCAAGCTTTGATGCTTCGGTCATGACTGTATGCTGGGTTATTGAATTGATAAAGCCTTCAGTACTGGGCTTGGGTGTGCTCAAGCACCGGGATTACGAATTCGGATTGCTTCTTAGATTACAACTCCTCAATGACCAATTATTGGCCCACAATTGATGTTGTTGAAGCTGTCGACGCTTGGGCGCCCCCAAGGCTCGACCTTCTGTTTATCTTTCATGGCACCCAAGAACCAGACTTTTGATTTAGTCAATTTCAACCGGTGCTTGGGCGTGCCCAAGCATCCAAAAATTCGTTCACTCGAGGTTGCATCTCACAACTATCTCCCAACCTGAGACTGAGTCGAGTCTTTCCTTATTTTTCTTCTTCCAGTGATGTCAATTCCATGGCGGTGTGGGGTATCTTTACCTTCAAGTCAATCCTGACATTAAAATAACTAAACTAGACCAAATTTTGCTAGCAAATAAAATTAGACGTGACCTGGTGCTTGCACCCAAGCGCCAATGCTTGGGTCTTGGTAGAATGCTTGGATGCTGGGTTGCTAAATTGATAAAACCCTTGGTGGTTGGGCACGCTCAACTGCCAAACTCTTGGTATGCGCTGAAGAAGGCTGGCTCTTGGGCACGTCCAAGCACCGAGCATCGAATTCGGGGTGCTTTTTAGATTATAGAAGGTGCTTGGGCACGAAGTGCCCAGGTATCACCCTGCTGTTGGTGCTGTTGAAATAGTCGATACCTGGGTGCACACAAACGTTCAAGGCTCGACCTTTGGTATTGCTGCTGATCTCTCATGACGCTTGGGTGTGCTCAAGTGTCGGACTCTTGGTCCGATATCAATTTCACCTGATGCTTGCCCAAGCATTCAGAAAATTCCTCCTTGTTGTTGTTGAGTTATTTTCACATATGATATGTCTCAAATTGATCAGAGATCTTCTCGTGTTCACTCTGAAGCACTCGATGCTCCATCGCATAACAACATTGGCGTAAAATTGGGTCGGTGAAGAGATTGAGGGGGGGTTGAAACCGAGTTTAATGAGTGTGAATCTTGAAGCTTTGGCTACCTTCTTTTTCATGAACATGGTAATCTCTTTAGAATTGTGGGCACCTAGGTTTTTTATGTTTGGGTTTATTCTCACATTTCCATGGCTATGGTTTTTTGTATTGCAAAATTTCTTACAATATTGCATTAGGTACTTTTAGGAAAATTTTGGGTTGTAACACGAGATGATTATGATTGTTCACATTGATCTTTGAATTATATATTGGTAAAAACTAGTGCTACCTTACATCTCTTTTGAGGCCCTAAACATTGTAAAGTCAAGGCGTGCATTTTTTTGCTAACGACAGTGGAGTTGTCTAATGACGATGGCCATATGGTGCATGCATGCTATGTTGCTGATCTTGAGGCTTTGTTTTCAATCTGACAAAGTTACCTTAGGTAGTAATGTTCTTCTTATTTTGATGGGAGTTATGGTGGTAGGATTGTAGATATGATTTTGATGATTTTGAGAAGGCTTTTGGTTGGTCAAATGATGTCGGATTGACACAACTTTAGGATGTTGTGGTGGATGTTAAAAATTTGTAGGAAGTTCTTTTGTTTGATTTGGTGGCTCTTTGGAAAATTTATGGACAATGAAGTGAGATGCGTCGGGTTGCGCATAGGTTTCGTAGGAGGAACATTTGAAGGCCGAAACGGGAGCGAATTTAAGCTAAACAAAGTGGATATGAAAGCTAACAAAGAAAATTATGATTCCAAACAAATAAAAAGAAAATAAAAGAAAGATAACCCCAGGATTGTCCACACATTAGGTTCTTGAAGGCTATGCACACTTTCAAGGCCTTCGATTATGCACAATGAAGAGGATTTCCCTTGGTTATCCACTCCAAGCAAGCTCTCAAGCCAAAATTCTGTCTTATCATTCAACCATTTTGAAATTAGGGTTTACATGATATATCTATATATCTATATATATAACAACCATACCCTAATTTTAATCCAATGGTGCTAATAATGACATTAAGGTCACATTTTTCCGGGCGACTTTTTACATTCCCAACACAAAATAAAGTATCATAAAAGTACAAATGCTAACAAAAATATAAAAGCAAACATAAGCAAATAAAATGTATAAATATGACGGATCCATAAATGTATCCCTTCATGACCTGATAGCCTCCTTCAAGCTCCTTGAATATGCCCTTGTCATCACACGCTTTCGTTTTGGATTTCGTGCTGCACCACATTTCATCTCTCTCAAGAATAAGAATGGTGGTTTCACATCTCATGACTGAAAAATGTATGAAAGTTCTATTACTCATGCAGTGTGTGGATTTAAAAAATTGCTGAAAATCTCTTAGAACCCATCTATCTTTCTATTTTATTTTTAAACTCATTGCTTTTGAATCTTTATAATTCCATACTTGAATGATTTTTGGCTTGTAGTCTTGAGGTTTTGATTATCTTTTGCCTTCTTAGAATTCTTCGGTCTTCTCATTATTAGAGCATTAGCTTCTGGATTTCAGGGCCACGTTGCTTCATGTGATAACTTTATTTTGATATGAATTAGGGTGGCTTCTTTATTAAGTCTTACATAAAAGAAGTGAGAGCTGTCACAGTCATTTTATCTGTGATATATAAGAGGGCAAAATTGTACAGAATTAAAGTGGAAGAACCCTCTCATGTGTCTTTGCGCCTCTAGATTGATATAAGGGCGTGTCTTTTGTCTCAGGACTTATTATTTGGGCAAGATGAAGAATATTTTTTAATCTCTTTTATTTAAATTTAACTTCTTATATGATGGGAATTGAGATGGATTCTATATGATCTATACATGTAAAGATGGGGTTTGAAGCTTTCATTTTGGTGTTAAAAGAGGGCAAAATGTACAATATTGTAGAAGGATATTCGTACCATATCTTCTTATCCATCTTGGTTGGTACAAGTGTGTGCCTTATTTCTTAGTTTTAATTGTTCGGTCAAGGCATAGTTTATCTTTACTCTCCTTTTATTTAATTTAAACCTCTTTTATGATTATTTAATCTTCTCGTTAGAATATTTCTTGTAGATTAATATTTTTCATAAACTTGTTGATCAAATGTTGTATATTATTCTACTCGGAATCATATTGCAGATGTTTCTTATTTATCCCACAATCTTAAGGTATATTTATTGTTTTTCTATCTTGATTTATTTTCTTTGCAAATGTGAAAACATAGATTATTTGTTAGGAAGGTTGTTTATTCAATCATTTATCTTAGGGTTTATCTGGCTATTTGTAAACAAAAATTGATATTTTATTCCTCAATATTACTCATTGTATATCTATTTGATTAGGTTTTAATAGAGTTTTATGGAAATGGTAAATTTAATTTTTAATTACAGCGGGCTAAATAATGCATTTAGAGAATTTCATTATAGTAAAATTGTGTTTTTTAACTTCAACTTTTCAAGTACTTCTATTGGTCCTTGAAATAGTTATGGCAGCAATTTTGAGTGCTTTTTAGGTGATTGTTGATGAAAGAGTACATGGCTGCGATAATGATAATGGAGAGGTTAGTTTATGTTTGTGTCGAAGATATTCTGATAGAAGCTGTGGATTTTGAAAAGCGGTAGCCCAGTTTACTTATATGATTTGTTATTTTGAAGCAAATTATTGGTTTTTCTTTTTGAAGGGTTAATTTATACCAGTGGTGCCAAAGTTGGAGATGACGCTGATGGAAATTCTGACGGTTTTGAAAAGGGCTCACAATTTTTAGTATGCTAAATTTCTTAAAGAAACACATAAGAAATAATTTGGCTAACAAGTAGGTTAACAAGTAGTGGGATCAAATTTTATCATTGAACTAAATGTCATAATAGAAGAGCAATATGATTAATCAGATCTTTCAATTTAGCAATTTACGTTTGCCTTGACTTTTCTTATCCTATTGTACGAGTCTGTTGTCTATGCTTAACTCTTACTGCAAATAGCATTTTTAATTTTGTATTCTGTCTTACAGAATTTTTAAAGGCAAAGTGTTTGATGAATTGTGAAGTTGCACTTATTCTTGATCGAAGATTAGATCAACTTCAGCAGATGTCTGATGATGCTGCAAATCAAATTTCGCAGTATGTGATCCACTGCTTTTCAAGGGATTTCTTATTTTGATTTTCATACATGAACACATACATATATAGATACATACATATATACATACATAAATACATATACCCACACAGCCCTTATCATACTTGAGATTTTTATATTCGGTTTCCATTTATAGGGTATTTGAAAAGTCACATCAGTATGTAAAGCGCTTCAGTCACTACAAGAATCAGGATGCTGTGAAGCAAGTTAGAGAGTATCCTAGCCAAAAATTCAGCTATATGTATTTTCTTAATTCCAAATTGTTTATACTGCTGGTAGTTCATTCTTATATTTATGGACGACCTTCTTTACTGATACTCACTTTATGTTCTGTTTGCTTTTCTTTGTTCTTTATATTCCTTATCATAAATTTTGTAATCCTTTATTCACTTCATAGAATCCTGAGCAGGAATAAGTTAGCTGAATTTGAGGTATTGGAGCTTTCCTTCCAGTTGCTAAACTGATGAGACTCAAAATTTGTTTCATTAATGACATTGTTTATGCTGAACTTTGTAGTTATGTGTTCTTGGTAATCTCTGCCCGGAAACTGTTGAGGAAGCTATTGCCATGGTGCCATCTCTTAAGGTGACAGCATAAGATTTGCTTTTTTTACTATATTTGTGATGCTATAAGGTGAATATGCAAGCTAAATATTGATTAAGTCTTGATGTAAAATTGCTCTGTGGTTAACTGTAAACTTTTGCTATATAATATCCAAAACTTCAGTTGAATTCAACTTAGGTCTGCAACCAAGTTATTTAGCTTCAAATAAGAAAGTAAAATTTCATAACCATGCATTGCCTTGAGATATTATGAATTCACTCACAGTAATGCAAAATTGCACAATACTAGAATGTTGACTCGTTTCTTCAAATAAATACTACAACACCACAAAACCTTAGTCCTACTAGTTGGAGCTGTCTACTAAAAATTTGATGTACCAGCCTGGAAATAAACTGTTAGGTGATGATAAATAAAGGAAGTAAATTCTTAGGGCTACATGGCCAACTTGTTAGGTGATGATCAAGGGAGCGGCTCAATTAGAAGGTGTAACCACTTTAAATTAACTATCTCGGTTAAGTTTAAGAGGATGCAGTTGTTTGATAACATTTTCTGTAGTTGATGGTTGGGCTTAATAAATTTGAGATGAAATTTTGCTTACCTTGTATTCTTGAACATTGCATGTATGTGAAGATTTGTTTCACTGCTTGTTTAGCCTTGAAGCTAAGCAAAGCCGAACTTTGACCACTGCACTCTTTTTGAGGCACTTACTATGCATCATGTTGGTCCTCATTATTAAAGGCAGGCACTTCATTTGTTCCTTCAAGTTACAATTCACTAAGTGATAGTCCTTTAACAACTCCGCTATGGTAGGGGACTATGTAGGTAATTAATAGTTTACAAGTCTAAAGTGAGGTGTATTTTTTTATTTTTTACGTATGAATAGTAAAATTAATTCTTCCAAGGGTGCACGACCCATTTAACATTGGAATTAATTGAGCTGAGCTGTGATAGGAGGAAACCATGTAAAGTAGGATAGTTGAAAAGTTTAATGCCAATTTTATTAAAAACATAGACAAAATTGCAGTGAGATTTAGGCCTTAAATGTAATTCAATGCTTTTAATTAGCAATTTTGTAGTTAAAATCTACAATTTTCTTAGAAACTTAAAGTTACTGTATAATGAAATTACACGACAACTTGCACTTATTCGGGGATGTCTGTTAGGTTGGGGGTAGATTATGTAGATTGGGCGTTGTAGGACTTGTATCTGCAACCATAGGTGGGTTGCAACTGAAAATAAAATAAAAAGATTAAGAAGAATGAAGAGAGCTGACTCTATGAATATAGTTAATGATTGACTTAGGGATATTAAAAGAATATCGTTAGAGAATTGTTAAATGTTCCAACAAACAAACCCAAAATTAGTCAAAAATAAAATTTTAAATAATAATAATGGAAATATATATAACTATGGCCCACAAGCAAATGTGCATTTTACCAATCCCATGTTATACCTATGCAATGCCACCTCATCAAACAACTTTTTGTTTATATGTTGATTTAGGTAGCATAACTCGTTTGTTAGGTGCGTATGGTTTGATAGTTAGCAGATAGAGACTAGGGAGGCTTTTCTATTGAGTCATTTTTACCTTGAATGAAGCTAATAAATTGAGTTCATTAAAACCAAGAATATAGTGGGAAAAATTAGCAAGTCTACGATATTTTTGTGGTGGTCAAACTGAAAAGTGTTTTGAAAGCGACAATGTGATGGTGGTTGTTGGATCAGGTAGGGTTAGGGTTCATATATGGTTTGGGAAGACTTTCTAAAAGTTATGTATCTTTTCTTTTAATTTTTTGCAAAAATGTGAAGCTTATGCAAAAAATTTAAAGAAAAAATACGTCAAATTTAAAAGGGAGGACAAAAATAGCAAACCATTAATTCAAAACTCTCAAAATAGAATTTAGTTTTAAGACAGTTGAGTTTAAATTTAAAAGTGTTTATAATTTGTGAAATTGTTGCAGAAAAATTAGGATGAGTTAGAATACTCTCAATGTAAGGCAAAGTTACATATACAATTTTTCAAGTTTTAGCGTTTACTAATTATTCAAGGTCTTAAGCAAAAATTCAGTAGCAATATAAAGTAAAAGAAAAAAATATATTGGAATGATGCTATTGAGCCACATGAATTCAGGTTTCACTTTTGGAAAAAGAGATATATTCTCTTAAAAGTTTGTAATTCATGTTGCACGCCGAAATAAAAAGTTATTTTTCTTTGAATATTTTATTGCTATTGCTTCACATTTATGACTTCCCAGTCACGTGGACACGAGTTATAAAGGAGAAAATAAATTCACTTAAACTCAAGTCAACAAACTGTAATATTGATTAGTACAAAACCAACATATAGCGTTAGTACATTTTGAGAAAAAATGTAAAGAAAGATCGCAATGATTACTATTCACTGATTTGATCGGTTGATGTTTAAAAATTTCTTGGATTTGCAACTATAACAATTGGATAGACTGATTCTTGAGGTTTGAACAATTTTGTGAAGCAATTATTCTTCTCAAGCGCACAGATCATAATTCTGGGTTGTTTGATTCCATTTGGTCAAATGGTGAATGCTGTTTCGCGCTCATGTGCATAGAAGCAGATCGAAGACTGGAACTTTGATGAGGTTTAACCTTAAGCAAGGCGTCTCACTCATGATTGAGATTGTGCATGGGAACGGATCATTGGTGTAGTTTTTGGTGGATGTACAGGGCTTAACAGGGATACTTGAGCGGGATTCTGCTTCATGATGCCTGATGGAGAAAAAATAATCTTTGAATTGGTCATGGATATGAGGATTTTAGTGCAAGTGAACCAGGTGCAAACAGATTCATTTGAACTAATCTTGTTTGAATTTTTCATTTCAATGTTTGGTTTGGGACTTTGAAAGCGTTTGGGAGTATACTGTGTCGATAACTAAAATATGGATATGTAAATGCGAGGATATAGTTTCAGAGACGGTTTTGTATTTTTGCATTTAATTTAAAATTGAGTTCAAACTGAAATTAAACTTGGTTGATTTGGGTGCATACTGTGTGAATAACTAGAAATTGATTATGCTAATGGGAAGATACATTTAGGGCTCTGTAATTTTGCATTTAAATTTAAATTTCAAAATTGAGTTTAAATTGAAGCTTAACACGACTGATTTGTGGATATGGGTTGGCTGTTAGTGGGTCAAGATTGTTTATATTTTTGTGTAAAAAGGACAGTTTTGGATTTGAAAGTTAGATTTTTTCTGTGAAGATAGAGGCTGGTGGTGGTTACTATGTTGGTGTTAATGAAATGGGATTAATGGATATAAGTCAAATATCAAAACTAACGTACTACACAGTCAAGCATACATCTACTCATCAATTCCTTTAAGAAAAAAATCCAATGATTTTCATATATAGAAGCATCAATTTTGCACTATTGTTTGTATTTAGTTGTAAGCCACAACGCTTCAAAGGAAGAGATATATAAATGAAAAGAATTGTAATGTTTAAATGTGAATGTATGCTCTTTATGAAACTCTACCAACTTTGCATGGTAGTGACCTAACCTTTTTTGAGACTTCAACTATGAAAGAGATTGATGGTCCAATTATTTGGGTAAGAATGATCATAGAAATGACATGGGTATAATTTCATATAAGAATTTGTAAAATAATCAAAATATATCAGTAAATGTTATATTAGCTGATATAATTTTTATCATTGCAAGTATTTGTCCAATAAACAATCTTGCGTATAAGTTTAAAAGAAAAGCTTTGGTATATATTGGATTAAATTCTGGAAATACTTTAAGAGGAAATGTTAGTAATGAGAATAGATCTATATGTACATATTTAAGGTTGATTGAGATTTAATAATATTCATAGTAATTTAATTTTGGAGAGTTAATAAAGAATTTTTTTGAGTTTGCTTTAGTTTAGATTTTATGATTGCTAATACTTAAGAAAAGAGAAAAGAGCATGTTATCACTTGTGATAATGGGACTTTTAGAACTTTTTTTTTTCAAAAGAAAAGAGATTATTTATATTGCAAGAATTGTAAATATTTTCTAATTTTTTGCATGACTACCTAATATTGATTAGTGGCTTTAAAGTTTAAATTAAGGAGTTAGAAATGTCATACTAAATATAAGATATGCCATATGAAACTATTGCCCTTCTCGATCTGATGGTTTTCAATAGTTATGTCATTGAGATTAGGGCTTCTAATACAATTTGAAATTCACTCTATATATTTTATTTTAGATATTATAAGATGAAAATCTTTAGATCATAAAGTAGTCCTTTACAATTCAAGTTTTGCTTTAACTCCGTCTTTAGTCTTATTAATTAATAGAATATCATTTGCAAATAACAAACACCAATGAACCTCCTCTTGAATGTGTTCTATAAGAACATCCATATGAAAAAGATATGGGCTGAGAATTGAGCCTTAATGTAATATACAATGGATACAATAAAATCATTAGACAAGCAACCTTGCAATCAAACACATGTTTAGCCTAAACTATCAAATTTATTACTTTCTCCCCACCCATTTAATTTTTTGAAGGCTTAATCTCAAGAGTAATAATATAAACATTTTCAATAGTAAATTTCCAAAATTTGGACAATTGGAATATGAGAGAAGCTAATCTTATGTGGAATTAGATTACTTGTTGCATTCACAAAGTTACTATATAAATATTTGATGAATTGAAAGGAAGAGTGCATACTATTTAAGAGGCTTCTTAGTGAAAATAAGATGTTCAAGGTTAAATAAAGTTTGTTTATATGAAAAATTTAAACTACATAAATTCAAAATACAAATCTTGAAATTAAGATTTTAGCTTTTAATGATATATGAAAAATTAGAAGCTACTATAAGAGAAATATATATCTAAATTAAGACATTTGAGAATTAAGGACTTCAGTAAAATATATTAAAGATGTTGATAATTTTTTTTAAGAATGAAGATATTCAATATAAATTGATGAATAATTTTAAAATTTTTTAATGCAAGTCTTATCAATATAATTATTGTGAGTCAGTTTAGTAAAAATAAATATATTAATAATTATAAAATGTTACCAAATGCACTTTCATTAGGTGACTTGGTAAATTTAAAATTTAGAAGGCTTTAAAGAGGATGAAATGCGAAAATTTTATATAAATGGATGATCCCATTATCGATACGTGAAAATATTTTGGTGATAAAGGAATTTCTTGGCTTAACAAGGTAATTAATATACTTTTGAAAACAAACTTGCCAAGGCAATGTTTGAATGGAGGAGTATTGGTGTATCGATTTACATTAATAAATGGAATGCTTGAAATAATGCAAATCATAGGAAATTGAGTTAATGAGCCATATGTTGAAATATTGTGAGAGTCATTGAGTTAATATTATGATTGGATATTTGAGTCTTACAAAATTATTTTGGTTTTATGCAAGTAGATTTATCATGGGGCCATACATTTACTAAGAGCCTTGATGGAGAAATTTAGAGAAAGAGATGATGTTCATTAAATTTTTATCGGTCTTGAAAAGGCTATGATAATCTTTGTTTAATAAATTTATCATTCATACTTCGAACCTACTCCTCCATGTTAGATAAAGTACGAAAAAAAGTTCTTTGGAGGGTTTTAGAAAGAAAGAGAACTGATGGATGCGATTAACAATAAATATAAGGGGACTGTAACATGTGTTTGATCACAAGATGACTTGTTTACTAATTTTTCATTTACTATTTGACTGCGTTAAGGCTCTACTTATAGTTCATATATCATTGATTTAATTATCGATGATATACTGAACACATACAAATTTAATTGATAAGATTAGGGATGAGGTTAAAGCAAAACACTAGTTGTGAATGCATACAAATCTAATTGATAAGATTAGTGATGAGAAAGCAAAACACTAGTTGTGGAGAGCTACTTTTTAAACCTTAAGCTCAAGTACATAACTTGATACAAACCAATTGTTTATGTCATCTCATCATATCAAGTGGTTCTTTTTAGGAGAATTAGAGTAATGTTCATGGATTTTGTTTTGCAGACTAAGGGCAGAAGCCTCGAAGACGACGCGATCGAGAAAATGCTGAACGATCTCTCTCTAATCAAGAAATTTGAGTAAGAGGTTGGGAGGACAGGCGCACTATCATGCTCATTCACCCTAATTTTCCATGATTTAATTTGGTTATAATGGGTAGAAAATGTGTAGACTTTTAAGTGAGGATTCTGTGTGTATATAGAATATTCTTGCATTCCGGTAAATGGAATTCTAGTTATATTTTCTTATATTTTGAACTAAGGGCTGTTGTAGTGTTATTTCTAGATGGATTAAAACAAAAATATGGTAGAAATACAACAAAATCTCAAATAATGTGATAGATAAATCGAAATTCTTAAATCTCATGTTATAAGTTAAATTCTCATTGATTATATATTAATTTTTTATTTAAAGTATTTATCAATAATAATAAAATATTAATTTATATATATAAATACAATAATATACAAGTTAAATATTTACATTTAAAATTTATATTTTAAATTTTATATAAATTGCATTATGACAAGTAGTTTTATATTATGAAAAATGTTATATTAAAAAATATTCAGGATAAATAAAAAATTTTAAAATTTTTTTTTTTTTTAATTTTTATATATTGACATCACAAAAAAGTGTATTCAACTAATAATTTACGTATATATTAGATTGATATATTATTTATATATTTTGGTGTATATTAGTGTGTAAGTGTAGTAATATTTTTATATTATATAGAGAATTATAAAGCAATATCTTAAAAATATAAATATATTTCTTATTGAGTCTTAATTTCTTTCAAAATAATATTTGTATATTAAAATATGCAAACAAAAAGGTTATATATGAATTTTATTTAAACTCTTAATAAGGAAAAATAATTAAATCAAATATATGCATTCGATTCATTAAAAAGTTATTATTTTCTATATAGCCCTTTGTGCAGTATATATCAATTCTAGAGTTAGGCTTGTCAAATTGAAATTTATTTATTTTTAGCTCAAATTATAAAAAACTGAATATAATATATATAATAATAACCGATATGATAATATAAAATTTAGATTAATTATATCATATAATATAAAATATTAGAAAATATAAATTATTTCCTTAATTTAAACGTTTCTAATTTTTATTTTATTTTATGAAATTAAGTTTTAATATGACATTTTAAATTTAAATACTGATTAATAGAATTTGAATTTTTGATAAATAATAGAATTTGTGTAGTAAAAATCCCATTACAAATTTAAGCTCTATTATTCATATATTTAATAAAAATAAACAAATAATTCAAAACCTATAAAATTAAAGAAAAAAAAATTAAGATTCGAGTATCGTTTTTTTTTTCTTTAATTCAATAGGTAAGTAAATTAGTTATTTAATGCAAAATTTTTTTTTTTTTTAAAGTATTGCTATATATATCAAAATATATAGATACTCTATAAATTTAATGTGTAACTAAATTATTGGTTGAATATATATTTTTTTATAATTTATATTCAAAATTAAGAAAATTTTTTTTTTTTTTATTGAACTTAAATATTTTTTGTAAGCATAAAATTTTGTTTTTTTTTATTTATTTATTATGAGGCTTGTATTAAAAAAAAAAAAATCATTTTTCTTAAAATCCTCGTCTCTCTTTTATATTAAGCGAGGCAGCGCGCGGGGAGAGCGTTGGGCGGTGGAAAAATGCCCATTCTCAGCCTCTCTTTGGTTTTTAATAAGTACCCTAATTTCCAAAGGCTTAAGGGGCAAAAACGCCTCTTCTGGCAGAGATCATAGGAATGGATTTCTTCCCCTTTGTCATAGCTCAGCCTCTCGCAGACTTAGCACTGGCGTCGATTTCTCTGGCATTCCTCTTAGGGTTTTTCGCTTCGACGCTTTTCTTTTTAGGATCCACTGCTTTCCTCAGAAGCTGCATCTCCTCCTCCTCAGGCCATAATTTGTAACTCGTCTTCTTCAATCCTGTTGGAAAATCTGATTCTCTCTGTTTTTTGTTGGCTTGCTTGCTTATGTCTTTAATAATTTACCTTTTTTGTTGAATCGGTTGCTATTAGTTTGCGTTCTAGTTTTGAATCAACTGAGCTATTGCTATTTTGAGTTAAATGGGCTCAGTTTTTGTTGGAGAAACTGTGACCAAATAGCAGAGAGGATATAGGATCATACAAATTAACGTGAAAAACACTCGAGGATAAATTATGGGAGAGGAGCAAAATGGTTGCATTAGAGGATATGTAAAGTTCCCCAAGAGAAGCAATTGTCATTAAAAGCCTCAAGAATGAGTTTATTATCAAAGTGAATAACATTTATAATTTTCTTTGCAATCATTGGAATATTAGAATATTTGGCTTTGTTTCGGCTATCCCAAATGTGCCAAAGAGCTAAAGCCACAAATAAATTCCCAATTGAGAGCTTATTTGAGTTACTTCCAGGATTAATATAGAATAAATCAGTAAGAGAGTTGATGGCAGAATCAAGTTCCATAGCAATCCAGTTACAAACTGATTTACTTTGCAGATTTTCAATGAACACATGATTAGCACTTTCAAAATTGTTACAACATTGATATTTTGAAGCAAAAGAGTAACCCATTTTTTTCATGTTTTCATCCACACTTATATATATATATATATATATATATATATATATATATGTATATAACATACAAAACTTCATTAATAATGAAGATAATGTTTCATAATAAGAAACATATTGCGACTGATACAATCCGACATTTGCATGGAACTCTTGTCGCTATGCTTTTTGGAGACAACAATTATGTTTTAAAAGCCATATATCTTGTAAACTTTAGGTGTCTAGGACTTTTCCTACACACACACTTACTTTTTTTATGACAAGGGGAGCTAAAGCACTAGAGTTGGACTCATACTCAGTCCAATAGTTTTCTTGGTCCTATGCAGTATCCCACACGTCCTTCAAGAAAATCTTACTAATCGGAGCACAAGTTTCCCCACAGAAACTTGCGCGACCGGTGGGCAAAAGTTACAGAGTGGGTGTCCATTTTTGAATGATGTGTAAGCCAAAAATATTTACAGTGTCTCATGTCCACCAAGAGCCTAAAGACTAAAGTAGTGCCAATAATGGCTTGAACCAGTATGGCATTATAAAATGAATTTGTAGCACTCATAAGTCAGCCTCATTGAATAAATACTCATCCAAAAGTGTTACAAACTCTGAGCTACTACATGAAAACACCAAAAGTGTTTTCACATGGTGGGCACAAATATAATCACGTCATTCAAGCTATAAGGGTAGGCCTCCCCCTAGGACTTTGATTCCTGGTAACTTGGCTTGCATTGGCTATTCTCTTCTTCCTGTCATCTCGGGTGTTTCAAATCACTTCGAACAATGGAGGCCTCATTGATTTTCCCCTCTCAATCCGAGTTTTGGATTTCTTCTAGAAACTCTTTGCATGTTTGATTGATATACTTTGTGTCTTGCTAGAACAACTCCGACGTATCCTTTAGGGAAAGACCTTTTTGCTGTAGCGAAGTGACACAAAGGAGTTTTCCAACTGATTGAGGCTATGATGCTCTCACGAGCAAACCACTCCCTCACGGTTTTGATCAAAGTGGATGCAAAAAGCTTGCACTTGACTCCATCGTACAATGAGACCCCAGAATCAAAATGATCTACGTGATCAACACTTCACTGGGTTTTTTATAGTTCTCAAAGGCTAGAGAGGCTTGAAACCTTGGGACATGGTAGCCGACTTAACTCCTGGACATCACGGGTTATAGATACTTTCTAGTGCAGGCTGAGTTGCCCTCGTAGGTATTTTGACAATCAGTGGCTTAGCATCATGCAAAATTTTTTCCATATCGACAACCTACAGGTCTTCATCGATCCTTGCCAACTCTCTCAGAAGCTCTTTCAAAACACCTCTGTTGGTTATGGCAAGGAGTTTGATAATGTGGCAAAGCTAGGTCCCAAAAGATCCATTGCTCCATCAGTAGCATGCATTCCTGTTGGTGTTGCATGGTTTGAGTAAGTGGGGACAATTGATCCAGAATTTGTTGATTGATGTCTCTAGCAGACAGGACCGTAAAACCTGAAGTAGGAGATTTGAGAATGCTGTAGTGTCGGAGGGGTTTGCTTGTTTGCCCATGCATTATGGACGATCTTTAGAAGCCCGGGGAAGGCATTTCTTGCAACACTGTTCAAATGTAGATATGATCTTTTTCACATCGAGAATCAACCAAGCGTGACCGATTATTTGGGTGAAGCAATTAAATGAAGTGTTGTATATAATGACCTTCGGGAAGAGACGGTTGTTTTATCATTCAATCAATGTAAAACGGTATTACAGAGATAAAAAGAAGAAACAAAAGCAAAGAAAAGATATGGTGTTTATAGTAGTTCGCCTTGGAATAGATCTACATTCACTTTAAAAGAGTTCTCCTGATATTTTTTTATGCTTATTAGTAGATTATGTTCACAATTGGAAGGAGATCTGAGATTTGTCTTGGATCTTACAGAGAAGGAAAGAATTATATTCTCAGAGTTACAATAATACAATAAAGAGATTTTAATATGAAAAAGCTATCAGTGCCTCTAATAAGTTAAAGACAGTTAATTGAGCTTTTATTAAGAAACAATTTGGAGAGTAAAGCTTGTAGGTGCATAATAGAGCATAGTTCGACAATTAATGCAGTGTCTGAGTGACAGCAGCTTGAGAGAGTTGGCCAAAGCGGAAGAATACTCTTTTCGGTATGGAATCACTAGGTGTGCACCCTGAAGAGTAGGTAGCTCAGATTTTACTTGGCACAAACTAAACTGCCAGTTGCTCCTGTATACTAAAAGATTGAATGAAATATAAAATATTTAGGCAATAAGATATAATGTCAAAATAGGAGACCAGCATTTTAACAAGTGTTTTTAAGTAATTGGTGCCAAGAAGTTGGTGTTGGGCACACTTCTTGAGATGAGACACTTAGCTAGGGTTCGGTAGTGCCTATTCTGACAGCAGATGTTCTGGTTTAGTCAAATTTGGGGCCTTCTCTTTCCCCAGCTGTGGAGGCAGAGGGTTACCTTCCTCCTATTATGACTAATCCATTTGCTGGGCTTGATTGGGATTGCGACAAGCCAAAATGATTGATTGATTAGTTATCCAAAAATGTTATATCATGATGCCGCTTTATCATTCATCGAAAAGGCATTGCTAGCTCCAACAGTAGATTCATTAACCTCCAAAGCCTTCACTAATACCACAAACTGCAAGCACAATTGTCTCGATCATAGTGATTTTTTATTTAAATTAAGGTCTAGGAAATCCTTAATTTTATTGTGTTATATATATATATATATATACATATTTAAGGAAAAGAAAGACTGACCTGTCTATCATATGGTATGTTAGCTTTTTGTTTTGCAATGGCAATAGCCCGTGAGAAGCCGCCAATGGCATCAACCAAACCAAGGGAAGCTGCAGCTTTGCCGGTCCATACTCTGCCAAGCTACTTGTTCCATCTCATCCACCTGAGTACAGAGAAATGAACATCGGTCAATCAGATTGCTTACATTTATGCCTTTACATTGAAAGGGCATGGACTCACCGTCATTGATCTTGAAAGGGCCGCTTTATCCCTGAATTGCTTGTATACATTCTTCGCAGATTTTTCAAAAAGTTCTGCTTCATCAGGTCTACAGGTTTAAAGTATTTATAGGCATATAGATTAAACTCAAATGGAATACACATCTTCTTTTCAGCCGGATAAATTACGATGGTGGATCGCAAAAAATAGTCAAAATTTGCAAGTACAGTAGAGACATAAGTGAAAAACTTTTTGCATGGAGAAATCATATACCCACACACCACAAAAAGATTACAATCTTCAAGTCATACAACAACTCACTCTACTTCGCTGCACATTTTCAAATTGTGATTTGCAATAAATCTTTAATTATAGAAATTTCAATGCATTATATGTCTAGATTCTTCTATCAAATGATATTTTAAGAGGATATTAATTTTCATAAATAGATTCTTCTGTTCTTTGATTAGAATTATAAAGGATAACTTAATTTGTATGTATTTTTAATTTTGTTTTGTGATTTTGCATGTATTCTTTGTTTAGCACTACTCCAAAGATAAATCAATTTGCACCTATTTTTGAAATTGTTTTTAGAATCTCAATTCAAGTGCATTCCCAAATTTGAGGGTTTGGATTAGACACCCCAACTAAGAAGATGCTGCTTTAGGGCAAGTTGAGGAAGTATTTTTAGGCAATTTGAGAAACTATAAAATCACACGCCAGAGTGAGGCACGAAAACATCACTTGAAGGAGCTACTTATGAAAAAACTATATGTTGGATTAAGTAACTTAACCCAATATTAGGTGTTACTATAATACTTAATATTGAATTATTAGTAATAACCCAATATCAAGTGTTCAAAGGAAAAATATCTAATTTAGATGGAAAATAAAAGATGAGGAAACATGCAAGTCTAATTTTCATTCATCCCATAAAAGAAAATAAAAAAACCCATCACATAAAAGAAAAGAAAATTACTAAGATGAATTAAATTATACAAATTGTTTAAATAGATAAACGACTCTTATTTTCACTAAGTAAGAAAAAAATAATAAAAACTCCTATGTTGCTCTACCTGCTCCTCCTCGGAAATCTTTATCTTGCACCATGAATCTTTTTCAAGCTCATGATCTACCATATCAGTTTTATATGACAGGGCACAATAAAAAGTAAGAATATTATTAAATTTTTAAAGTCCAAGTATATTTTAAGTTTAATGATTTAGTATTATGGGATATCATTGTAAAATCTCAAGATTTAAGATAATTAAATTAATATTTATCTCTTATTTTAATTTGAGTAAACCATCCACTATTTATGCAAATAACAATTACCAACATGTTAAGATTAATTTTAGATAATTTTAGAAAATTTTTGAGAATTTTTCCACGATTGAATTTTTCTCGATTATTTTATGATGAATATAAATTATAATAATTATAGAAAATTATTGGTGTGTCAAAATAAAAATATTTTAAAATTTTTAATTATACACTATCAAATTAGCTAGCAACAAAAATTTCATAATTTTTGGAGTTAAAATAGATGAATTATGTTAAAAATATATTTAGTATTAAATTAATTGATTTATTAATCAATTATAATGAAAAAACTGGATTGAATTTAGTTTTTTTTTTAAACGGGGAATCTTATGTTCGGGGCTGAACTCCGAACACGGGATAAGGTGATCCTAACCGTTATGTAGGATCCGGATCGGATCCGACGATGGATCGAGCTATAGTCCAATTCGTCTCTGGTAGACGACGTTAATCGTTAATCATAGATCGGACAGTAGAGGCTCCCTCGGTCTTGCCTGATAAGACGACGTCGATGGCGCCACGTGCTAACACCTTCGGTGCTGAAAGCGGCTGGCCTTATGCTCGATGGTTGGACCGACGGAATCGGTCCGGTCTAGAGGCGGAAAGACCTGAGCCGAGTTCAAACTAAAATTTTGGCTCAACCACTTGGGAAAATTGGACAATTTTGATGTTTATGAATTCTTCTCACTAAGACTTACATTTTGGATCAATTAATTTGTACTTTTGTAATATATTTATGTTTAATTTTAGAAAATACAAAAATTTATTTTTAGCCAAATTAGGCTCAATTAGATAATTTTTTGGGGCTTTCACCTATAACCTACTTAATTAAATATACAGTTTAGGATTTCACAAAAAATTATCTCATTTGAGAACAAATTTAGGTCAAATGATTTGAGCCACCCAAATCCCCCTTGATCTAACCATATCACCATTGGATTAATCTTAAGGCTTTTATTACACTCACAAACCCACATAAACCCTTTAACCATAATTATAAATCTAAATTCTCACCACCACTTTTATTTTACCTAATTTGAGAGTTTTTTTCAAAACCCTCATCTTCTTCCTCCTCTACTCCTCCCCAAATCATAAGGATTTCATTCCTAAGCTTACCCAAAGGCAAGAGGGAAGTCTTGGAGCTCCAAAACACTTAAGGAAGGAGGATCTAGACTACACTCTCTCTCAAGTTTTCATAAAGACTCATTTATGTTAATGTAATTTTCTCTATTTATCTCTCTCATTCTTTCACCCCTACACAAAACATCATTTATGTTTGATTATAAAGTGAATGAATAATTAATGATTGAAGTGTTTGTATGTTCTTGAACCATCCAAAATTATATTTCTCAGGTTGCATGTTTTGTTTTATAAAAATTAATTTTTTTTTTAGATTTATTTAATTATTTTGCAATTATTTATCCATACTTTGTGTCACTATAACTCTTGTTTTACTCATAGTGACTGTAACTTGACACACATATTCCCCTATATATTGTTAACAAATGACTAAAACATATCATATTTTAGTTATGCCTCTAAGGTGTTCAAAAATCATCCACAATTGAGAATTTTTTTTGTTGTTGCTTGCAAACATTTTAAGCAGAAAAGGAAGAAGAGTAAAAGAACTCACAAGTATAATCACTTTAGCCTGCAACCAAAAAAATAAGAAAAAAAGTATCCTAAATAAGTTTAGAAAAACTTTTTTGATATTTGGCAACTTTGGAGAATCATATCACTTTAAATACTTAGGTCTACAATATGTACTCTTGCACATTTATTCTCATATATATACACAGTTTTCATATAAGACCTTACAGGTCTATTTGAACTATAAGGCCCACTTTTAGGCACTCAAACTTCAGCAAGAAAAACTTTTTAAATCCAAAAAACATTTTAAATTTCATAATTTATCATGCAATATTTGTAACACTAACTTTTAATCTTGCCACTATAATTAATTGAAAGTTTGCATTCTTACTCTCTATTATATTAGGAACAATATGTAACAACTCAGATTGTTATCCTAGTCAATTAAGATTAAACCAAATCCTAATTTTGATTACAGTGTTCTAATTAAGTCATTAGGAGTTCACCATAAAGGTAGTCTAAATCAGGAGTCAAATTGATCAAATCCTGATTTTGAGAATTTCAGGAATCTTGAAATTTGACATATTTAAATTGACATCAAATCAAAAATTTGACTTCGCCATTACGTTCATCATCCTCAAATTAGTTAGGGGTGATGTTTTGGATGCAATTGGAAATCGTTGGGTTTTCGGCAAATATTTTAATATATTTAAATACTCCAGAAAATAAGATAATTAAATTGACATCTGATAAAAAATCCGACTTAGTCATTGCGTTTCTCACCCTCGAATTAGCTAAGGGTGAAATTTTGAAAAATTTTGGAAGTCGTCAAATTTTCTCAAATATTTTAATATATTTAAATAATTAGAAAAATAAATAGAAAAATATGAAAAATAAATTTTTGTCAAAATCAAAGTCCGACTTTACCATTGCATTCCTTACCCCCAAATTAACTAGGGTGAATTTTTAGAATTTTTCAGAGCTTGTTTAATTATTTAATTTTGAATAATTAAAATGTATTTAATAATTAATTAATAATTAATTATTAAAAACAAAAAATTACAGCCGAGCTTGACACTTGGCAATGGGTGCGTGAGGTGGCAAAGTCATCATTTAAGCCCCAAAATATTCCTGATTTTAATCTCTTTTTAGATCCTAAATTTCACTGGCCTCATTTGGATCTATTTTAGAGCAGAGCAACCCATTCATCTTCTTCCTCAAGTTTCAAATCGAACCATAAAGTTACTCATTTTATTTTCTTTAAGTCTGAATTAAAGCTTGTAATTTATTAATTTATCTGCAAAATTAGAATGCGTATTTGGTATTAATAGAAAGGTCTTGATCAGAGCTTTCCATTGTTATATAGTACACCTCTTGAGGAGATCTGTATAGGAAGAAATTTGATTCTAAAGTTTCAATTTTTTTTTAATATTTGAGTAGCTCAGAAATTATTTAAGAAAATTTTTTTTTCTTATGTTATTAAATTTTTGCTTATTCAATTTATTTCAAAATTTCAAAATTACATAATTTTGTAATTACAATTTCAAACATAATGATTTAATATAATATTTTGATCAGAAAAATATAAGGATTAATATTATGAAATTAGTTTTTCTATTTGGAGATTAATTTCATTAATTATCATTTAAACTAATTAAATCCCTTAATCCTAAAATTTGATTAATACATAACTTAATCAATTTAGCTTCTAATCATATGATCTAATATATGTTTTTGATCAGGAGAATGTGTAAAATACTAATCTGTAAGAAAAATTTAG
The DNA here is from genome assembly GCA_016760335.1 of Gastrodia elata. NCBI lineage: Eukaryota > Viridiplantae > Streptophyta > Magnoliopsida > Asparagales > Orchidaceae > Gastrodia > Gastrodia elata. The sequence continues at coordinate 5,173,063 of CM028681.1, read as the reverse complement.
TTTCTGTAATTATATTTTTTAATTTTGCCTAATTAATCTGAAAATAGATTAGAAAAAAATTAAGCTCAATAATTATCCAAAATTAAAATTTCAAATTGCTGATAGCTTTTAGTGTAGTGTAGAATACAGTGGTGAAGTTAATTTAATAAATTTTGATTAATTTTATTAATCACCTACTAATCATCCTAAATTTTAATTAGTGAAGATTAGCAAAGTTAGGGATCTAAATTGAGTGATTCAAGTTTTTGATAGTTCCTAGAGTATATTAGAACATAGTGATGTGATTGGTTTAGTGATTCTGTGATTAATTTTACTAATCACTCACTAATCACTCTTAACCCTAATTATATCATAACTTGACAAAATGAGGTTCACATTGGGTCTACTCCTAGTTAAAGTAATCAGTGGGTTATAGGAAAACTATAGTCACTGAATTTGCTTATTTTGGACATTAAATGAAAAAGTTAGATTTTTGACCCTATTAATGAAACTATAATTTCCATAATTAACCATAAATTTGTTTTGGCTATAACTTAGCCAATACTTATCTGAGTTTAGTGATTTTAGATTCTATGGAACCATTAAACAGTAAGCTTTAATAAACCGATAGAAAAAAGTAGATTATATTAAGTGAAATTAATAAATTGCTCCTATGATTCAAATTCTTTAATTTAATCTCATAAGGCTTAATAATTATCCAAAATTGATGTACTTATTGTCTATCTTCATATTAGACAGTAAGTAATTATTTGCCACTGAAAATTTCTAATTTAGAGCGTTAAATTAAAAAGTAAATTTTTAGGCCTTTAAGGAGGGGCAAAATGGTTATTTTGGTCAAATTTAGGGTTAAGTACTTTTAAACCTTAATTTCATGTTATAATAGTTAAAATCAGTAAATAAAGTGATTCTGAATTTAATTCAATTTGTTTAAGTCATAAATCATGTTCTAAAGTAAAACCTTAATAATTCATCCTAAATAAGTTCTAAGTAGATTTTAGCTGTATGATGTGAGATTCATCTCACATCATACCTCTTCTTTAAATCTCCTTAATCCATTCTTATTCTTTCTAATAACATTAGTTATGTTTTGTGTCTGAGTGATCATCTTAGTCCCTTAAGATTTTTTTCTTAGAAGTTAGGATTAGTTCTTAGGTTAGATTTTATCTATTGAGTAAAATGGATTACTTAATAGGTGAAGCCTTGATTTTGATAGTTTATAAATTTTCATAGCTTATTATTGATTATTCAATCTTTTAATTTTAGATTTAAGAATAAAGATCCATCATATTAAGTGTGACTTTACTTAGTAGGACTTGCCTTAAAATATTAATCTGTGAGATTGGGTAGTAAAACCTTAGTCATTTAGGTTCACCTTTGGATTAAGTAATTGAACCCCAATATTTGGAGTTTAATTCTTAATCCTTCAATCTTGATTTGGCTTAATCAAGATGGGCTTGGGATTCTTAAAATTATCAAATAGGTCGATGGATTTATTTATTTTAACTTATAGTCGACAGTGATTAATCAAATTAGGACTTGGCCAGTCCTAATTATTTGTAATTTGTAAGGTCGTGAATCTGAGTTACAGTCGATAGTAGGAGTTGAAGATCCTAAACTTTCAGAGTAGATAGAATGAATAAATTAGATAACAGTGGATATCACATGTGTTCTAGTAGAGTCTTTTACTCACTTTGATATTTGATGCTTTCCTTACCTTGTATTGAGCTTTATACCTTGATCACATGTTTTGGACATAGGATATTTGATAAGTATCTCGTGTCAATTTTAAAGTTGCATAAATATCACTCATATTTTTATTAGTGTTTTCAGTTTTTTGGTTTTCAGTTCAGTAGGTTGAGACCTAATTAGTCTGGCTCTTCAGAATGAGTTCGGCCTAATAGTGGGAACACTAGTTTGTCGGTGAAGTCCACCTAATGTTTCACTTACTAGTTTGTCGAAAAGATAAATGCATAGAGATCTGGTTTGGCATAGTAGAATGAACACTAGTTTGTCGGTGAAGTCCACCTAGTGGTTCATTTGCTAGTATGTCAGAAAAAGGGAATATAATGGAATTGCTGTGACTTGTGGAGTCATTATTCTGATATGGTAGTACTAATCTTAGGTATACCTCTGCTTTGGTTTTTCTGCCTTAGCTCATCAGACTAAGTGATTTCATACATATGTAGAGCTTCTGCCTTAGCCCATCAGGTTAAGTGAGATTATTATTTACCTTTAGTTTGAATGACTTGAGTAGTCATGACAGTTTTCAGTTTTATATTTAATGTTTCAGTTTACTTTTCTACATTTCAGCATTGTCTTATTTATAGTCTTACTATATTTTCTAGCTTTGTTTACCTATAGAATGCTAGATTTACTTAATGTTTATTCATATATAGGATGTTAGTTTTGTTTTCAACTATGTAATATTCATATGTTCTTTTATTTTATGTCAATTAGCATATACATGTATTGATCGTAAGCATGTTTTAGGATTGAGTTTTATTTCAGTTTTTAGTATTCATTTTTCACTTTATACCCAACATTGTTGCAGCTATAGTTGGAGGGATGTGTTTACTTCCTCTTTTATTTAAGTTATAAACTTATTGTTTATAAGTGACTTTCTCTTTCATACGCATTCTGCTCCTATACTTGCTTGTATGTTGAGTTTAATGGTGATATCTAAATTAACATAATAATATTTTAGCTTAAAATGTACTTAGATATTTTGTCTAATTAGATTTTTCTTTTATTGGCTGGGGCTCTATTATTCTGAAACTGATAATGGTAAACTCTGAGCTATTTGAGGTTGTGGAGTCTTCTGAAAACTGGATTCAGGAGGAGATTTGAGCTTTTGAAGACCCTTAGCTTTTCTTTTCTGCTTTGTGAGGATGAGTGTTATTTTATTTCAGTTCAGCTTTTATCTTTTAAAATCATGTTGTAATAATACAGATTTATTTGTATTTTACTTTTACTGCATTTATTCTAGGTTGTATATTCTTGCTTTTATATTGTGATGGAATGGATGTTATGCTCATACTTCCGCATTCTGATTTCTTATATATATCATTTAGTGAAGATCTATTGTAAATGACAATTCTTTTAATTATAATGGGTTAGGATGTTTGCCTAATCTATTCATAAGTGAGGGACTTGTCATTTGGTGACAACTTCACCGTAAACATGTTAACTTAAACAGGATCATGGCGGGGTCGGGCCACCACACAATATTTCTATTGAATATAAAACATAATTTTATAATTTAGGTCATCATATGCATATCCAAAGTTCTGTATACAATGTAACTATTTCTGAAAAAAATCTCAAAAACAATAAAGATTACTATACAAACAACCTGTGAATCATAGTATTATTAGCATGAATAAAAGTTACTACACAAACAAACATATAATTGAATATTTTTTATTAAATAGCTTGTTCACACTGATCAAGGATTTCCATGTTCCACTTATTAAACCAAAAAACTCATATTTTATTAGAAATAGAAACAAGGTTGTGATTGCATAGAATAGATTTTTGCACTATAGCACATTCATCTTTAGCCATTTTTTGTTCAAAGATGGTGGCAACCTCAATATTGTTATCCATAATTAAATGTTTGAACCTATTTTTAGAGGGAGTATTGCTCAACCTTCTAATGTTCCAGCATAAAACACTCATTGAGAAATATAAGAGGGTCGTGCTGAGCTCTCTAAATATTGATGTTGGATCTGACAGTTATTTTATTAATTTGACTTAATTGTTTTGTTTTTTGACCATCATAATCATTGTCATTCAAATTTGAAAGGGGATTGAAACTATTACTAGAGACTGAAGATTTACCTTTAACTATAGAGATGTATTTAACCCCAATTGTAAGACAAAAATTAGAATTATCTTCAGCCTGCAAATTCCAAGCAGCCTCCCTCGCAATGAGGAACTTTTAGTTGTGTTTTATTTTTCAAAGACCTTAGGCACCTAAAAAATATTTTAAGGAAATAATACAAAGTCTAACATATTAATATCATTGAATATATATGCTTGAGGGCAATGCATTTTGCCAACCAACAAAGAATCATTTCCAATATTCTTTTTATGATGAGTTAAACATTATGGATCAATTACAGTAGTTGTTTCCAGACAATTAGCCTCAAGTGTAGCTTCCACCTGTAAAACTATAGGATGAGTTGCACAAAAGATAAGAGATTAGCCCACTGAATCCGCAATAGTAATTTTATAAACATAAATCTCCCTAGCCTAGGAGGTATAATTATTACTCTTAATTCATTGCTAAGAGTAAATTTATTATGAAACACCTGAATATTAATATTATTATTAATAAAAGTGCTTGCATCATTATCATTAATAATTGGTGAGGGGCTTCTAATGTTTCGAGTTTGTGTTGACTCCCTAGTGGGTACAATTGTATCACCATTACACTCAACTGGAGGGTCCAATTGTAAGGCAATAAGGGGAATTTGAAAGACAAAATTATCATTGAAATCAAAAATAGCTAAATTATCATTACCACCAGAAGCACCAACAAACAAAGTAATGGGAATTTCATTAGCAATGATATATATATATATATATATATATATATATATATATATGTTATAAAATTTAATATAAATATAATCATTTAACATTAAACTAGTTCTATAATATATAAGTAATTAAATGCTATTATTAATACAGAATTAACTAATCTATAATAATAATTCTAATTGTACATTAATAATATAATTGATAATAATTAGATTAATGATATTATTATGCATGATTTAATAGAATACTAATAAATTTAGATTAGCATTATTTACATTAATTAAGTAATTATATATAATTAATTAGATTTAAAATTAAATAGTGAATGCAATATCATTCCCTAAAAGTAACAATGTAATAAAACTTAATTACTATAATATCACTAAAAAGATCTAATTACATGATTAATGTTAATAATACTATGAAACTAATCAAAAGTAATATTATTAATACTGAAAGTATTATGAATTTAAATAATCAAATTCATGCATTATTATCACTTTTATTAATTATAGATTAACAAATGCATCATTGATCAATAATTACATGATATTTTTGTGGTTTGTCTTTGCTTTTGTATATGGTTTTTTTTAAGACTAGGGAGGATTATGATAATGCCAGGGGTCTCATTCCCCGGTTAGAATAAAGGATTTTTCACCCTAATCAGATCCTAGCCGTTCAATTTTAAAGGGGGATCTTACCACATCTTTAATATTTACAAAACACATACTTGGGGAAACATTTAGTGCTTTGTCTATAAATATATAACATTTAGGTGGTGTTGGAGTGATATACAAGATTATATTCATGGAAACTTGCACATTAATTATTTAATTAACATGGTGCAAACTGCACAAGGATTACCAAAAATCTCCGCAGGTGCATTTACCACCTGTGAAGTGATGAAACCTTGTATTATCCCTAAGGATGATCTCCCTCTCTTCAACAATCGAAATGTACTTGAAGGCATTGTGGCAGTCCCCGCACACTCTAAGATTTTTGAACACTCTGATGGGAGCTCCAGGCGAGGTGCCGATAAGCGCGAAAGCTAGGGCAAGCTTCTCGCCGTGTTTCATGAGCATGATCTCCTTCTGCTCGTCGCTGCCATTATTCAACAAAGCAAATTCAAGGTCCGGGGAATACCCGACCTCCTTAATTCGCTCCCACAACTCGCTTAGCTTCTTGTGTATAAGCTCAAGGTGGGGATGAAGCCTATCGCTGGCCCTAAAATGATGGAAGGCTCCCCCAACCTGAACCCAGCTGCAGCCTGGCATCTTCACCGCTAGGTTCTCTCTCATCCATTTCCTCGCTCGCGCAACGTCATCCCATCTATTCATGGAGGCATAAACACTGGCAAGCTGAACATATGCGCCTGCATTTCGAGGCTCCAAATCAACCAACCTCCTAGCGGCGAATTCCGCAAACTCCGAGTTCTTGTAGATCCGGGAAGCACTCAAAAGGGTGCCGAATGTGGATGGGTGTGGCTTGAATGGCATCGAATGGATCAAATGCACGGCTTTCTTGAGAAACCCGGCTCGACAGAATAGATCGACCATGCAAGAGTAGTGGTCAGAGTGGGGCTTTATGCCGTAATCCTTCTCCATCAACTCGAAGAATTTCGTCCCGAGATCAACCGACCCTGTGTGAACGCAAGCGGATAGTAAGGCAACAAAGGTGATCCAATCGGGATTCAAACCCCCATCTTTCATCACGCTGAACAATCTTATTGCCGTCTCTCCGAACCCGTGCTGGGCGTACCCGGAGATCATCGCATTCCACGAAACTACATCCTCCACAGACATTTCGTCGAACAGCTTGCGCGCGCTCATTACATCTCCGCACTTGAAGTACATGCTGAGCAAGGAGGTTCCAACCCTATTATCCGACCAAAGCGGGAGCTTGGAAACCCACTGATGGATCTGTCTGCCCGACTCTAGAGCTGATAAATGGCTGCAAGCGAGCAGGGAGCTGCTCAAAGTGGATGGATTCGGCTTCACTTTTTCATCAGCAACCATGCTTTTAAACAGCTTCAGCCCTTCCTCGGCCTGCCCATTCTCAACGAGCCCAGAAATCATGGCATTCCAAGTCACCGAATTCCTCACAGGCATATCATCGAACATCTTCCATGCGGAATCCATCTAGAAATCATGGCTGTCCGGAGGACAACGTTGTTCTTATCCGGTGCTTGAGAGAAATACTCCCAGGCAGAGAGCGCAGGTCCCCAGCTCGAATAAACCCAGAGACAATGGCGTTCCAAGAGACAGAATTCTTTTCCGGGATAGAGAGAAAAAGGTCCCTGGCTTCATTGATGAGGCCATGGCAGGCGAGGCCGGAGACCATTGTGTTCCAGGATGTAGCGTCTTTGAGGTGGCAAGAGAGGAGGATGTTGAAGGAGGCGACGTCTGGTTGAGAAATTCTGTCGAACACGTTGAGGGCGTCCTGGAGCTTGCCCGGGTGCCTGGAGAAGACCGATAGGAGATGGTTAAAGGAGACAGTGCTGTGGCTAATGTTGAGGGTGGAAGTGAAGAGAGTGCGGTCACAGTTTTTGTTGGAGAAACTGTGACCAAACAGCAGAGAGGATGTAGGATCATACAAATTAACGTGAAAAACACTGGAGGCTAAATTATGGGAGAGGAGCAAAATGGTTGCATTAGAGGATATGTAAAGGTGACAGCCATATACTCTTAAAATAAACATAGTAATACAATTAGTGTTTCAAAATACGATCAAAATTATAAATATGCCGTACATATAAATAAGTATTTGTCTGTTTATATATATATATATACATATATATATATATATATATATTAATTCAGCTTAGAAATATTATTGGAAAAAATATTTATAGACCAATTAACATAACTGAATGTTGCTATAATGATTCAGCAGGGTTCTAATATATATATATATATATATATATATATATATATATTAGTTCAGCTAAAAAATATTATTGGAAAAGATATTAATAGACCAATTAACATAACTGAATGTTGCTATGATGATTCAGTGATTAGGGATCTTAAATTTAAATTCTTATCAGATTAATATTCAGATTTCACTCACTAATAATTTAAGAACTATCATGATTTATTAAAAAGAGAGAATATAATAATATGATATGTTATTGATAATATTTCTTCTTTCTTAAATAAGTTTTATGATACAATTTTCATAACTTCTTTGGTCATAATGAATTTGCATATAGATTAAAATTGTTGTCATACTAAAATCATCATTTTCGTGATTGAATTCAAAGTTTGAAGTTAAGACTAGAGATTGTATTGTGACGGCATAATAAATTATAAATTCATTAAATCATATAAAAATTATACAAAAAACTCAAATTTTAATAAAGAAAATTTATTAGGTTAATTAAACCGAAGCCATATTGCTTGTATTTTCGAGAAAAAAGTGCACCAAAACTAAGTGAACCATTCGATTTAAACAAAACCGATCTGGCTTTACGGTTTGCCAGTTGAATCAGTCCGGTCAAACCGGCTAGTCTAGTTTTTCAATCAATGTTCCCAATTGCAATTTAAAAATTGGTTAAAGCATATAAATTAATGTTAAATTGATAATAATTAAAAAATATAAGTTAAAAATCCTAATTATAATCGAATTCAAATATTTCAATACCTAAAAATAAATTTAGGGCTGTGGAGAGGCACCAAAACATTTTTATTTGCATTTAACTCTTACTTTTTATTTTCAACAAATTCCTTTTTGAGAGATTTTAAGGTATTTTATGCAGCATAACATTTATTAAGATAAGTTGGCATTAAATACTTTTAGCACCTAAATTCATATGTTTAGCAGACAAATTTACAATTCCATTAAAGTACTAACCAAATCTTTATTGCTCCACTAAGATTGTTAATTTTTTTATTTTTTTTTGTGTAGATAAAATTTGAACCAATAACTTAGATAATAAATCATGAACTTCAATCACTAAGCTACAATACTATTCATATTCATTGAGATTATTAACTATATATATATATATATATATATATATATATATATATATATATATATCATGATTAAGGTATTTGTTTTTTGTGTAGGTAAAATTTGAACCAATAACTTAGATAATAAATCATGAACTTCAATCACTAAGCTACAATACTATTCATATTCATTGAGATTATTAATTATATATATATATCATGATTAAGGTATTTGAAGTGTAAGAATACAAACTGTATTTAGCCGATAATCTCAAGCAAAAAAAAAGAAAAAACTAGAATAGTATAGGTATGATATCTATTGAAGCACCATAATAGTAACAAGTAAAATGGCCACAATAATATAGTAAGTGCCAGAATTAGGGTTCAGTAAACAATAAAATTAGAAGGAGCTGAAATAGTCCCTGATCAAAGAGAAAAAAATAGGGTTACTGTGCTCATGCCTAGACTTTCCCACGCTCTCAAAAAAATAGCCTTCCATCTTTGCCTGAACAGATCCATACATAGTATAAGAAGAAGAAAGCCCATCTTGAAGCATGTCCTTGACAGCTCCATCCCACCCAAATATGAAGCTCCCAATGCTGCTTGCAATTTCGAGCAGAGACGGCAAGGGTTTCGACATCTCTACTAACCTAACCTGGGATTCAAAAAGCAAAAGCATCAGGAAGCAAAATCTATAGGGACCATTTCATCCTTTCATAGTTGTTAAAACATCATACTCATACGTGAGTAGTGTTGTGGCTCAGTGATTAAGTTCTTTAGTTTGAATATTTAATAAGTCAAGAGTTCAAATCTTATCAGTCACATATTTACCTTATATGCCCCTCGACTATTTTCAGTTCAGTAACAGTACGGCATGGGTCCATCTTAAGAAAAAGCTTGCCAACATTTGCAAAAGGGTGACAAAAGTTGCATATTTAATGCACGAACATGAATACTTGCTGATGAGAAATTGCGAAAATAGCCCATTTATTTTGTTTAGCCCATTAAATCCTGTAGACTAAGGTTGGGCTGACGTTTTTGCTTGAACTACAACTAGAAGAATGCTTGAATGTTGATGCAACATAAAATCAATTTGAAAGCATTGAGTTTATTTCAAGTAGATCTCGAGTTCATTTTATTAATGATTTGAGTTGACTTGAAAATTTATTTCAACAACAAAATTTTAGAATTTTTTCAAATTTAATTTTGAGCTGGCTTAAATAAATTTTCAAGTCAAACTCAATTTTTGAGTGTGGGTTTAAATTAATTTGCTTGACTTCGATTTGAATAAGTTCTACTATAGACTATTCAATTTGTTTTGACTCAGGAGCGGATATTCCTAAGGCCTACCCTAATTTATCAGCTATTAATTTAGAGTACAACCTAGCTCCAAGAGATGAAACTTCTTAAAAAATCCTTTGATCATTGAATAAACAGCTAACATTATTTAACATATTAAATGATTTGAATAATCTATAATTTGATCAATGAAAATGCAGAAAAAAATACAAAGAAGCAAAGCCCTTTAATCAAATCTAATACATACATAAATACATACATACATATATATATATATCTATATATATATATATATATATATATTGATAAAAGCCAAGTCGACATCAATTTTATATACAAATCAAAATTATATAACATAGGGCTGTGAGGTTACAAAAAGCTTAAAATTCTAAGAAGCCTAAAGATAGCCCCAAAAATTGAATCCCAGGGTTTAACCTAAAAGGATCCAATAAAAAAGAATACAACTAAAAGTTCAAATACTAATTAAACACAGAGATTATGGAATGCAAAAAGTATAAACAGACAGAATTGAAGATACTCCACAACAGAATAGCTTACAGCATCCAGTCAAACAACAACATCACTACAGCACGAACAAAACAGGCGAACCAATCCAGAAGAACCAATACCATATTAAATAAATAAATAAATAAATAAATATATATATATATATATATATATATATATTATATCCACCAACAGAAAATTAATCAACCCAGCAATATTACGAGCCTACAAACCAAAAACTTTATCCACAACAACCGCAACGGCCAGTCGCTGCAAAAGCACTTAAGAAGCACAACAGCCAAACAACAATAGAAAAACCAACAAAACAACTAAACCAAACAATCAACAACAACAGACCAGCCAACAAACAAACCAAACCGAACAGGACATAAGCAAGCCAAACCCAAACAAGAAAAAATAGAAGACCGGCCAACAAACCAAACCAAACAATATACAGCAGCAGCCCAGCCATAGCAAACTTACAACCAAAATCAAACACAGTCAAACAACACCAAATTGGACAGAAACCTCAATTTGGAGGTTTAGCTAATTTGTACTTGAATTCCTGAATCTTAAAAGTTCCCCAAGAGAAGCAATTGTCATTAAAAGCCTCAAGACTGAAGTTATTATCAAAGTGAATATCATTTATAATTTTCTTTGCATGGTATATTAGAATATTTGGCTTTGTTTCGGCTATTCCAAATATGCCAAAGAGCTAAAGGCACAAATAAATTCCCAATTGAGAGCTTATTTGAGTTACTACTAGGATTAACATAGAATAAATCAAGTTCCATAGCAATCCAGCTACAAACTGATTTACTTTGCAGATTTTAAATGAACACATGATTAGCACTTTCAAGATTGTTACAACATTGACATTTTGAAGCAAAAGAGTAACCCAATTTTTTCATGTTTTCATCCACACACACACACACACATATATATATATATATATATGTATATAACATACAAAACTTCATTAATAATGAAAATAATGTTACATAATAAGAAACATATTGCGACGGATACAATCCGACATTTGCATGGAACTCTTGTCACTACGCTTTTAGGAGACAAAAATTATGTTTTAAAAGCCATATATCTTGTAAACTTTTGGTGTCACAGACTTTTCCTACACATACACTTGCTTTTTTTACGACAAGGGGAGCTAAAGCACTAGAGTTGGACTCATACTCAGTCCAATAGTTTTCTTCGTCCAATAGCTGGTTTGTACATAAGGGCTCCTTAAAATTTGGAGAAGAAATAATCTCATTCATCAAATAATCTGACTGAGGATGGTCCTATGCAGTATCCCACACGTCCTTCAAGAAAATCTTACTAATAGTTTCCCCACAGAAACTTGCGCAACCAGTGGGCAAGAGTTACAGAGTGGGTGTCCATTTTGAATTATGTGTAGGCCAAAGATATTTACATTGTCTCATGTCCACCAAGAGCCTAAAGACTCAAGTAGTGCCAATAATGGCTTGAACCAGTATGGCATTATAAAATGAATTTGTAGCACTCATAAGTCAGCCTCATTGAATAAATACTCATATCCAAAAGTGTTACAAACTCTGAGCTACTACATGAAAACACCAAAAGTTTTTTCACATGGTGGGCACAAATATAATCACGTCATTCAAGCTATAAGGGTAGGCCTCCCCCTAGGCCTTTGATTCCTGGTAACTTGGCTTGCATTGGCGATTCTCTTCTTCCTGTCATCTCGGGTGTTTCAAATCACTTCGAGCAATGGAGGCCTCAATGATTTTCCCCTCTCAATCCGAGTTTTGGATTTCTTCTAGAAACTCTTTGCATGTTTGACATTGATATACTTTGTGTCTTGCTAGAACAACTCTGACATATCCTTTAGGAAAAGGCCTTTTTGCTGTAGCGAAGTGACACAAAGGAGTTTTCCAACTGATTGAGGCTATGATGCTCTCATGAGTAAACCACTCCCTCACGGTTTTGATCAAAATGGATGCAAAAAGCTTGCACTTGACTCCATCGTACAATGAGACCCCAGAATCAAAATGATCTACGTGATCAACAGTTTCACTGTTTTTTTATGGTTCTCAAAGACTAGAGGCTTGAAACCTTGGGACATGGTAGCCGACTTAACTCCTGGACATCACGGGTTATAGACACTTTCTAGTGCTGGCCGAGTTTCCCTCGTAGGTATTTTGACAATCAGTGGCTTAGCATCATGCAAAATCTTTTCCATATCGACAACCTACAGGTCTTCATCGATCCTTGCCAACTCTCTCTCAGAAGCTCTTTCAAAACACCTCTGTTGGTTATGGCAAGGAGTTTGATAATGTGGCAAAGCTAGGTCCCAAAAGATCCATTGCTCCATCAGTAGCATGCATTCCTGTTGGTGTTGCATGGTTTGAGTAAGTGGGGACAATTGATCCAGAATTTGTTGATTGATGTCTCTAGCAGACAGGACCGTAAAACCTGAAGTAGGAGATTTGAGAATGCTGTAGTGTCGGAGGGGTTTGCTTGTTTGCCCATGCATTATGGACGATCTTTAGAAGCCCGGGGAAGGCATTTCTTGCAACACTGTTCAAATGTAGATATGATCTTTTTCACATCGAGAATCAACCAAGCGTGACCGATTATTTGGGTGAAGCAATTAAATGAAGTGTTGTATATAATGACCTTCGGGAAGAGACGGTTGTTTTATCATTCAATCAATGTAAAACGGTATTACAGAGATAAAAAGAAGAAACAAAAGCAAAGAAAAGATATGGTGTTTATAGTAGTTCGCCTTGGAATAGATCTACATTCACTTTAAAAGAGTTCTCCTGATATTTTTTTATGCTTATTAGTAGAATAAGTTAAAGACAGTTAATTGAGCTTTTATTAAGAAACAATTTGGAGAGTAAAGCTTGTAGGTGCATAATAGAGCATAGTTCGACAATTAATGCAGTGTCTGAGTGACAGCAGCTTGAGAGAGTTGGCCAAAGCGGTAGAATACTCTTTTTGGTATGGAATCACTAGGTGTGCACCCTGAAGAGTAGGTAGCTCAGATTTTACTTGACACAAACTAAAATGCCAGTTGCTCCTGTATACTAAAAGATTGAATGAAATATAAAATATTTAGGCAATAAGATGTAATGTCAAAATAGGAGACAAGCATTTTAACAAGTGTTTTTAAGTAATTGGTGCCAAGAAGTTGGTGTTGGGCACACTTCTTGAGATGAGACACTTAGCTAGGGTTCGGTAGTGCCTATTCTGACAGCAGATGTTCTGGTTTAGTCAAATTTCCCCAGCTATGGAGGCAGAGGGTTACCTTCCTCCTATTATGACTAATCCATTTGCTGGGCTTGATTGGAATTGCGACAAGCCAAAATGATTGATTGATTAGTTATCCAAAAATGTTATATCATGATGCAGCTTTATCATTCATCGAAAAGACATTGCTAGCTCCAACAGTAGATTCATTAACTTCCAAAGCATTCACTAATACCACAAACTGCAAGCACAATTGTCTCGTCGATCATAGCGATTTTTTATTTAAATTAAGGACTAGGAAATCCTTAATTTTATTGTGTTATATATGTATACATATTTAAGGAAAAGAAAGACTGACCTGTCTATCATATGGAATGTTAGCTTTTTGTTTTGCAATGGCAATAGCCCGTGAGAAGCCGCCAATGGCATCAACCAAACCAAGGGAAGCTGCAGCTTTGCCGGTCCATACTCTGCCCTGAGCTACTTGTTCCATCTCATCCACCTGAGTACAGAGAAATGAACATCGGTCAATCAGATTGCTTACATTTATGCCTTTACATTGAGAGGGTATGGACTCACCGTCATTGATCTTGAAAGGGCCGCTTTATCCCTGAATTGCTTGTATACATTCTTTGCAGACTTTTCAAAAAGTTCTGCTTCATCAGGTCTACAGGTTTAAGTATTTATAGGCGCATATAGATTAAACTCAAATGGAAAACCCTAAACAAAGAAGACAAATTCCGCATAAACAATGCAAAGTGGAACACAATAAGAAATCAAAAGTCTTTTTGAATATTTTAGTTTGGTTAATTTACAGAGTATCCTCACCTGAAAGGACGTTGCTCAGCAGCCAAAAGCTCAGCATATTTACCCCTCGATATAATTTCCTTATTAAAGCCAATTTTTTCATAAAACTTGCTTAGATTAAATTTACCTGAAAGTTCAAAGCTATCATAAGTATTTCTTAGCTGGCAGAATGAAAGACTATGAAAACAATTTATTCAGTTTATGGTTTATGGCTGAAATAAAGCATGCAACCAAAAATAAATTCAAACACGTACAGTTGAGGTATTTGACCTTAGAATCATCATGACATTTCATACGAGGAAAAAGCTCAATTCAACAGCTAATGTAAGAAATTTCTTGCTAATTATTAGTTGATTCATATTTTACATTTTCCAAAACAAAAGGGAAAAAAGTGACAAACAATTGCGAGAAGGATGTTTCCATTAACAAAATAATAAAATATTAATAATAATATATATATATATATATATATATTTTTTTTTTTCCTTGTGTAGTTGATGAGATTTGAACCCATTATCTGGAATATCAAATCCTAAGCCAATCACTAGGTTACAACACTATTCACATACACACACACACACATATATATATATATATATATATATATTTTTTTTTTTTTTCTTTTTATTCACACACACGCACACACACACACACATATATATATATATATATATATATATATATATATTAGCTCGATTTTTATCCACCCAAAATGGTAATAAGTCAAAAGAATACCACTAATGCTTAAGGAGCATATTTTCTGCTATCAATTCAAGTTCAGAATTAAACATGTATTGATACATGTGTATAATACATTTTTGGTTTTAAAAATCGGAATAAAATTTATGTTAAATTTATAGTTTAATTAATTAAAATAAATTATTAGTATGATAAAATTAAATACATGAACAAGCATGCTTCAATAATTCATGAGTATATCATATAAAAAATGCTGATTATACAATTCAAGTTCAGAATTAGTGAATATTACTGCAGATTTTTAAAAATACAGAATATATAAGTTTTTTTTAATAATACTTATGTACATGTAAGCTTTTGCACAAAAAGTATATAAATGAACGAACAGGACTTGAGCAAAAAATATTATGCCAAACAGAACATAAGGCATTCCAAAATAGGTTTTGAGAAAATGATGCAATAACGCATTTTTATAAAAGGAGCTTTTAATAGGTAGCACCCAAACCTTAAAATATACATATTCTAACACATTCTCATTTCCACAAAAAGCACATTTATTTACTAATATTCAAACTTCAATTTACCTCTATCTACTTTGAAGATTTAAAGGATAGTGAAATGATAGTGTTTCATTTATATATTAAGTTTGGGTTCTGAGTGTTAGTTTGATGAAATACACATCTTCTTTTCACCTGGATAATTACGATGGTTGATCGCAAAAAATATTCAAAATTATTTTACGTGAAAAACCTTTTGCATGGAGAAACCATATAACCACACACCACAAAAAAATCTACTGTGAATAAAAAAAGATTACAATCTTCAAGTCATACAACAACTCACTCTACTTCACTGTACATTTTCAAATGACATGTCTATATATAGACTCGTTTCTGCCACTGTACACACACCTAGGCATACTTTGTAGCGCACCTGGATGCCTAATAATAAATTCCCCAGCATGCGCTCAAGTTGCATCTAACGGACCATGCACACTTGGGTTTGAGCTCAATCATGCTTGGGTGCGAACCTATAATTAATGGTCATTTTAAGTTGCTTAGCGTCAGATATGCCTATGCACGTGCACCTGAGCATGTCTTTGTCCGCATGGGCGCATTTGCATTAGCCTAGGGGCGCTATTTCAGCCATGCCTTTAATGCGTGCATGCGTCTGCGATTCTACACATTCAATATGCCCATCCATGCATGCTTAGACACACGTCTTATTGCGCTTGAGCGCGAGCCTTTTGCTAAACCTATTTAATGCTTGGGTGCTAGTGACAGTACCACGCTTGAACCTGCCTCTTTGTGCTTGGGAACACCCGTGGTCTCATGTTACACATATCAAATATGGTGATCAAATTTTTTTTAGATATAAAAATATTCAATAAAGATGGATAAATTATTTTACTAAGTAATTTTATAAAAATTGTACCAATACAATTATTATAAGTAAGTTTAATGGTTAAAAAAATAGTCTCATTTATACTTTTATTCGCTATGCTAGTAAAACTAAGATTTGGAATTTTTTAAAAAGAGGATGAAGAGTGAAAAAGCAGTAAGATTGGATGGCATCCGTATCAATATATAAAACTATTTAGGTGAGGAAGAAAATTCTTAACTTATGAAGTTATTTAATGTTAAATTGAAGACTAAAGGAATGCTAGATAAGTGAAGAAAGAGTAATGTTATAGTTAATAACAAGAATACAAGCGATACTCAAGATTGTGGTAATTATAGAGGAATCAAGTTAATATGTTACGCATTGAAATTTGGGAGAGAGTAATTGAAAACAGTATATGAAGGGATACTTGTATTTCTGAAAATCTATTTGATTTTATGCAAGTTAGATCTACCTTGGAAACCATACATATATTAAGAAGTTTGATTGAACAATTTGAGAAATAAAAGATCTTCGTTTAATTTTAATTGATCTTGAAAAGGCATATAATAGAGTACCAAAAGGTTTTTTTTTGAGAGCTTTGAGTAGAAAAAGGATGTGTTGCTTATATTGATGCTATTATAGATATGCATAATGGGGCCGTAACATGTGCTCGATCTTAAGGTGGCTCGTCTAATGCTTTTCCTGTTACTATTGGATTACATCAAGGATCAACTCGATCAATATCATTTTACTTTAATTATAGATGTTTTTAATGATTACATTCACAAGGAGATTCTCTGGTGTATACTATTTTCATATTACATTCTTTTAATTGATAAGATTAAGGATAGAGTTAAAGCAAAACTTGAGTTATGAAGGACTATTTTAGAATCTAAAGATTTTCATCTAGGTAGATTTAAATAGAATACATGGAGTGTAAGTTCAATAGTATTAGAAGCCCTAATGTCGAGAACATTACTATTGAGAGCCATGTAATCAAGAAGAGCAAAAAGTTTAAGCACCTTGGTTCAATTATTCAAAATAATAGCAAAATATAGAGCAATGTGATTATTAGAATCCAAGATGGTTGGATAAATTAGAGGATCACTTCTAAAGTGTTGTGCAAAATCCCACTCAAAATTAAGAAAATTTTTATAGAGTAGCTATACGACTAACTATGTTATATGGGGCTAAATATTGGCAAACAAAGAAGAAACTTATTGATAAAGTAAGTGCTGAGAACGCTTAGGCAGATGAATGGTATACTCATAAGGATAGAATGAGAAATGGGTTTTTCCATAACAAGTTTAGAGTGGATGCAATAATGGAATTAAGCGTAGGCCATGCAATGCCTTTATTAGAAAAACTGAGTTTATGATATATCCCATATTAAAAGAGTAAGAGTAAGACCAAAAAAGTCATGGGAAGAATTTTTAGGAAGGATATTTTCTATTTGGAACATAGGGAGGGGATTCTATTAATTGTGCACAATGGAAACAAAGAATTCATGCAGCTGGCTCGACCTAATGAGATTAAGGCTTATGTTGTTGTTATTGAGCATGATTAAAGTATCAAAGATGCGGCGCCTACATAGCCTTAGCTTCCCTTCCTATCCATGCATCTTTCCCACTCCATCCACAATCATCATGGCCAGCCTCTCCTAGCTGGCTCCATATGCAGGCACAAATATCTCTGATCATCTTGTTCACTTCTTCCTCTAAATCTACACCCTAACCCTAACCACCATTACTTCAATTTCTTTAATTTTCATCTTTTATAATAAAACAGAAACACATTCTTTTTTTTTTCAAAATTAAAAAGATTTGTCTCGGATCTCAAGTTCTAGTGATGATATTTGATGCCAGCAACAAATATCAATCTCAATGATCTTGCCTTCTCCTTTTTGGTAAAGTGTTGTCCTTTTTTTCTAATTTCATGCAAATAAGTGAGAAACATATAATTGTAATGACCCTATGTCATTTATAAGGAGACGTTACTTTCCCGCAATACCTAAATTCCGTTGATCTCTCGCAGATTTTAGTTTTTTGTTAAAACTTCCACTAAATTTTAGTTTTCAGTTACAATCATTGATTTAGGAAATTTTCAAATTCATTTAAAGCTGAAATAGAAATTTTAAATTGTCATTAAGCACAAAAAGTCAAGACAGGAAATGAAAATCTCAAAAAAAACCGTCGGCAATTAAGGTTGACGGTTCTATTAGGAAAGAAATTGGGACACGCACACTGGATTGCTTTTAAGGACTGCTTGACTCCTTCTGCTCCCATAATCACACCACTTCCGTTTCAGTGCCCCTAATTCCCGTAGCCTACGCATGTTTCAGCGTCTCCCTAGCCGGATGAAACGGGTGTGCGTTAGGCACGCACACCCTATTTAATCGAGCGCATGCCGCTCGATTCTTCCATTGCCTTCTCTCGACTCCTCGCAGACCAAGCTCTCCCGTAAGATGCAGCGGTAGTGAGGACGTACATGGCGGCCAACCAAGTAAGAAGAATCAATCCCTTCTTCCGCCGTAGCCCTTGGGCCCGAGAGACGTAGCGTGCGACCTCTTCAGCTAGATCTTTTCCTTCCGCGTGGCTTCCTTCTCCGCTTGATCCCTTTGTTGCGCTCGAACTTCTTCTCCTCTTTCTACTCAGTTTTCTTGTCTGCGCCCGATCCTTGCCCAGGCCTAATCCTTCTCTGCGCCCGATTTCTTCAGCAGGTACGAATTTCTTACTGCTTCAATTTTTATAAATGTAGAAACTTAATTATATGTTAGCAAATAAATATTAAAGAAGATATAAACAGGCTAGAATAGAATAATTTAGTTTTGCTTTAAGATTAATATTTTGATTATCACATAAGTAGCATCATTCAATTAATCTAATATATGTTAGATCAAAAAGTTAACAACATCTATTTCCTTGCATTATTAGCATGCCCTAAATGTCAAATCTCAGCTTGGTTTAATCATTAAATTATTCTATTATAAGATTCATGATACAAAAGAAGGGAATCAGGAATCATGAAACAAAATTTTATGTGGATACTTGTTAAGGTTGTCTATTAAATTAGCATGCATACTTAGATTGAAAATATAAATTGGTTGAATGCTATGCTATTTTAGATGTCACCTGCAATTAGACTTTTATATGAGTGAGTTAGACTAGGTAAATCTATGCAATGTACTAACCTCATTTAGAAACTATACTTTAATAAATTGGTGTTTATGCAAATGCTAGGAATTTGAATTAAGAACTATATTCAGGAAAAATCTCAATAAGTAATAACTAGGTTGCGCTCAAGCTTAACTTAATGATTTGCCAACATAAACACTGCAATAGAATTGTTTTCAATTCCTTAGTCTAGTGGAAGTATTAGAACTGTTGATTCATTTCAAGACTTTTGTGAATAATGATAAACCTTGAGAAAAGTAAATATAATGTATTGATGAAATTTGAAGTTGAAAGAAATTAGATTTAGAACTACTACAATATTAGAATTGAGACATTGTGTGATTGTGTTACATTCAATCATTACATTTAGATCTGCAAATCAGCAATGCCCAGTATTAAAACATGTGAAGGAAATTCTAATCTATTTAGTATAATTTAATATATTTGATTCTAACCTAAAAATCTCATTACCCTTATATTTATGCATACGAATCTGCATAAAATTTAGAACAAAATTAGGAATTTTAGGAAAACATCATTTTAGTCTAAAATTTTCTAAAATTTTGAGCAAAACAATCTTAAAGGAGATTCTAAGTTTGTAAATTTAAAATCAAGCTTAAGAACAGAATGTAAGTTTTAAATATTATAAATAGGTTGTTGCAAAATTTAATAAGATTTCAATTATAACTTTTGGAGACACATCGAGTTTGTGAGTGATTCGTCTTGTTAAGTCAAACACAAAAGGTACACTGGATATTATTTTTAAATTTTTTTTTCTACTTTCATTCACTACTTAAGCATCGCTTTGAGCCTGTTTTGTATTTTTACTTAAAGCATTATTCTTACTACTAATGATGTAAGAGAAACAAAATTATGTTTACGTATCTTGTAAATGTTGCAAAAAAAAAAAGGTTCCGAAACGGTGCATGAATAGGTTAGGGACGGGGCTAGTTCTCGAGAGCTTTAAGGATGCCATCAGGAGCCTTTGAGCGGGCCCAGGTGAAGATTATGCTTAAATGCATGTTTGTTGCCATCTGGAACCTTTAAGGGGGCCCAGGTGAAAGTTATGCTTAAATGCATTTTTATGAACCCAGCCTCATGATTCTAACTTTGCCAATCAGAACTGCTAACGTTGCTTCATCATATCATAAATATAAACATAAACATGAATTTTTATGCGATTATTGCTTTATTGTTTGAAAATTTGGCATGTGACAAAAGAACATTTACTTTGCAGCAGTCATGATTATCTTTTAATTGCAATAAACTATATCTCCTTGCAATTATTATCATTTTTGCTTTTCGCTTTTACTTAAAGTATATTTTTAATATCATTTGTATTGGAATGTGCACCAAGACATTAATTTTTATAATGCCAGATCAGATACAGCTGGAGGAGGCTAATATAGTTTAAAGTCGTTAGAGCGAGGCATAGAGCGAGAAAATAATGAATTCTAACTACCCTTCGAGGGATAGTCATTTTTGTATAATGAAATTTATGTAATAAATTATGGATGTTATTTACTTTAAATTGAATGAATATTATTTCTTTATACTTAAATGACTCTGTATGTTATTTAACTGTTATTTTACTTAACTGCCAATATGATCCTGCAAAAAAATAATCCAATATTAGATTGGTTGTTACCAACCTAATATGGGTCATCACAATAACAATCTATTATCACTCCTAATTTAGTGTCTAATCAAGGATTTCAATACCTAGTTAGCATCCATTCGATTCCTTCGCACCAACTATTGACCTTGAGGTAAGTTTTCATTATGTTCCTTTAATTTATGTAAAATTAACAAGAATTTGCTAAAGCCTAAAGTTTACCATCGGTAATCTCTTATATCTCTAATGTATTGTTTCAACTAAGCATCTTGTGTTCTTTTCTTCTAAATCGAAGTGCATCATTCTCAATTATTTGTTTTCTGATTTATGGATTAATTTGAGTTCATAACTTTGAAGAGTTGCTAGCAGACCAATTACATGCCTACAACAAAGGTTAATATATAAACAAGAACTAGAAAATTTTGGGATCACTGCCCAGAAAACCAAAGAGCCAAAAATGTCGGCAATCTTTATTTCTATTTTAGCACACCCTCTCTTTTGAAATCTTTTGAAAACCAACACAAAGTATATATATATATATATATATATATATATATATATAAATTAAACTATGAATAATTAAAAATAAATATATTTTCTTTTCCTATTTATCATATTATTAAATAAAGATACAAATGCACACCAAAGGTCAAGTATTCATCGTATCCCTGCTATATAAAAGATAAAACAAGGCACATATATTTTCATATACTAAACATGACAAGTGTTACAGTGGCTGTATTATTAATATATAATAATGAGCATTAAAGTATGTTATTAATAAATAACATCTATTATTTTTTAATATTGTCCCCTTTAAGGCATGAAAAGTCTAATTATGTTTTTTAATGATAGAAATATATGTGTATATGTGTAATAGTCTTTTAAGCAAACCTCCTAATACTATTGACTAGGGACACCAAAATCATGGAAATGAAAATTTTATTGTTATTGCACTGACTTTGACAATGAGCTCCTAAGATCATCACACAATAGTATGATGTGTTGTCTTATAGTAAAGAGAATGTTTAAGAGATGATGTCCTTATGATAATGGTTAAATGATATTATTGAATATCCTGATATAATGGATAAAGTTCTTTTACTTTTAGTATTAGTCATTGTAAAGGTCTCACTAATTATGTGAGATAAACTATGATAGTTCTGTGCAATAATTAATTTATGCCATATAAAATTTATTAAAGTATATGCTAATTATCATGATTTATAGCACTAAGAATATGCATGCACTCTATCTTTTTTTTTTACTTTATTGTAATTTAGAACTAAGATATACTCATGAAGTTATAACGTAACTCCGTATGGTACCTAATATTTCTCAGATTATAGGATTGATGGATAAAGTTGTGCTGATGAACTTATTGCGACAAATGGATTCCTCTTGGTAGGTACATTTGTTTAGATTTAATTCTTTTTAGCCTAGTTTGCTCATTTATTATGAAAATTTTAATTGAATATTTAATGATTCTTTTAATTGCGTTTGTCAAATTATTTAAAGATTATAGAATGCAAATCTATGTTTATCATTTGACTTTCATTTCCTGATACTTATCCGTTCAGATACTGACAAAATAAAAAATAAAAATATCAATACTTTCTATCAACAGCTAAATGTACCTGTAACAACTCCAATTGAACCAGTCAATGTAAGATTCTCCGCAACCACAGTATTTGCTGCCATAGCCATGTAATATCCTCCACTTGCTGCAACATCAGACATTGATGCAATAACTGGCTTAGTGGCAGTTAGTAGTCTGATCTCCCTCCACAGACTAAATACAAAGAACTAATCAATGCTCAGTAATTAACAAGAAAAAAAGTAAGAGAAAAAAAGATAAAAGTGTCATGCTAAAAATTTTGAGGTATTACTGCATTAAGAAAACATACCAAAGCAAGTTTTATTTTAAAGGAAACTTAACGTTGTTGAGCCATTTAGAGATACAAATAAAATAAAAAAAAATAAAAAATACACTGCAAAACATTCAAAGTTTGCATTTAAAACCTTAGGAATTAAAAAAATGCAATTAAATTTAAATTATTAAAAGAGAGTGATAGTTTTATAATTCTGATTATTTAAATTCTACTGACAATTAGATATATTACTGTTTACTGTCCAAAGATTATTATTATTATCATTATTATTATTATTATTAACATTATACCCTTTTCTTAAAATATTACTCCCAGCTGACCTATGCTCCCTTATATCTTTCTTCACACAACGAAGAGGGGTAATGCAATCAATAGCAAGCACTCAAGACAATTTTTTCCCTCGCGACAGTCTAGAGTGCTTCTTTCCCTTTTGAGCAGTAGCAACCGACAAACATAGCGAACCACAATTGATCCTCCCGACAGTTATGATTGCTGCTATTCCCTCACAGATTTATGGAAGGCTTCTCTAGAATAGCAATGCCCCTCTCCAAACTGACTCAGAAAACAATGAAGTTTGTAAGAAATGCCAAATGCATAAAAAATTTTCAGAAGCTGAAAAATTGCCTCATGTTTGGTCCAGGGACAGATGATTTTCAAATTTATAATGATGCATCTTTCTATGGCCGCCGGGTGATGGTCAAAGCTTATCAAGAATTATGACTTTAATATCTAGTATCATTCAGGGAAAACTAATATAATTGTTGATTCCTTAAGTAGAAAATCTATTGTCAAAACAAATTGAATGATTACTCAACAAGCTGCGCTGATTGACAGTGACTTGAGCTTACTTGAGCAATGCTCGTTTGAATCAATAGCAACAAGAACTAGACTCAAAACGGTAAAATTTATACCACCCTTCCCCAAAATAAAAGTTTTTAAGAGATTATGAACCTAGTCAAAACTGGCCATACCGAGTTTGAGCTCATTGCTGAACTACTGCTACTTTACTAAGGCATAGTATGTGTACAAATTGCAAATGACCCAAGGAAGGATATTCTACATAAATGCCATCACTTGGAATATAAATTCTATACTAGTAGTACCAAGATTTAACAAGATCTCAAGAATATCTTAAAGTAACCAGAACTTAAGCAGTGTAGTTGATTTTGTGTTCAAGTGTTGTACACAAAATCTAATAAATTGCTACAGCCCCTTGCCAATATCAAAATTGAAATAGAAGGGAATAACTCAAAACGTCATGGTTGATCTATCAAGATCAAGACAATACATGATGTCATATTCGTAATCATAGAAAGGCTGACCAAGTCAATGCTTTTCTTGCTAATAATGTTATACATGCGCTCTCAGAAAAGTATAAGATACATAATATTGAATGCATGCTAAAGATTTATTTCTTAAAAATTAAGAAATGCCGGTCAAAGTAATTTAAAAGTACCTGTCACCACGTCATGATCCTCAGGAATCATAACCGGGGTAAGTGTGTAAACACTAGCGGCAGCTGGTCGTCCCAGGGCATGACCTCTCCTTTGAGTCGGCATGGTTGCAGGAGATGCTGTCGAGGCTGGTGCACTTGCTGGAGCTGGGGCACGAGTAGGGGTAGATACTGTGTTCATGTTGGGCCTCTGAATGATGTTCCCATCATAAGTTTTGAAAGATCTGCAATGTTGGTAACTATACCCTGTCCTGCCACATTGGTAACATCTGTTGCCAGTGTGATAGCACCTGCCCATTGGGTGCGGTCGTCGACATTCTGTATTTGCCCTTTCCCTAGCAGGCCCTGAGGTGATCTGATAAACATTGGCCTGCCGACTAGGTCGAGACTTTTTAAAGGTTTCACGACTATCTTGGGATTGGGAGTGTCATTTTTTTGGCGTTAGGCAATTACCTGTTCATTATGCTCCATAATGGTTGCGCAGTCCAGTAACTCAGCAAATTTGGTATGCTTGAGCGGGAGTAAGCTAGTTCGGATGGAGTCCTTCAAACCATCCAAGAACCTGCTACACCTAGAGCCTCTGTGTCAACTAGCTTGTGCGCATACCTGGAGAGCCTTGTGAACTCAGACTCATAAGCCACGATGGACCTATTTCCCTGAGTCAGCTTGATGAATTGGTTCCCAGTATTTTCTGGGCAGAAAGAGGGATGTAGCGACCTCGGAATGCCTCCGCAAATTCCTCCCACGATATGTCCTCTAGCTCCAAGCCCATGAATTAAGTTTTGTGGGTGACTTCCCACCATCGCTCTGCTTCAGCCTTGAATAGGCTTTTAGCCAATCTCACCACATCTATGGCCGGGCATTTTATATCATC
This sequence comes from Gastrodia elata, assembly GCA_016760335.1. Classification (NCBI taxonomy): domain Eukaryota; kingdom Viridiplantae; phylum Streptophyta; class Magnoliopsida; order Asparagales; family Orchidaceae; genus Gastrodia; species Gastrodia elata. The sequence continues at coordinate 5,147,629 of CM028681.1, read as the reverse complement.
CAGTTTACCTTCTATCTCCTGTAACCAATCTTCTGCCTCCATCAGCTGAGCTGACCCATCGTAGCGCGGTGGGTTCAGCTTCAGGAAGGCTTGCAAGGCTCTGCCAATTCTGTGCCCTTGTTTAGGAGGAGACTCATGAGTTTTGTGTTGATTGGCTAATATTTGGGCCATCAACTCCAAGATCTTATCGGTTTTATTCTCCAATGGTCTTGAAGGAAAATGGGCCTTCACTGGAGTCTCCATTGGCAACTCCGGAGAGTACTCTTCCGGATTCATCTATAAGGAGGGTGATTGCGATAAATAAAGATTTGAATGCATTATTTAGAGATAATTAATATTTTATGCAAAAGAAAGTTAACAGAAATAAAGATACAATCATTTTCTCTTGTTACACATAATTTTGCTCTTAAGAAAATAATATTCTAAATGAGTTTCTTAAGGCTTTCAACCCAAAGCTTCCTATACTTATTGGTCGTTTTCCTCTTTTTAAAAGTTGAGGCTGCATTCCCCGTTTGGCAGGTCTCGTGATGCACCTTCCTTTCAACCTCTGAAATGCGTTCTTCATACCCTTCTTCTTTCTCTAGAGTAAATTCTGCCAATTAAGGAAATATTAATCTCAGTGTCTCCTTCAATTCTTGCACTTCTTTTTGGAGGCTAGTAATTTTCTCATAGGAAACACACATGAACCTTGTCAGGTTCTCACCACGTGCCTCCTCCTTGTCCTCTAATTCTCGAATTCGACCTTCAAGGGTAGGGGGCAGAAATTATGTTCATGGATGTTCATTTGTCAAGACCCTTCTTGGCTTAAGTTAGTTTCTGAGTGTTCCACCGAATGATTGGGAGAATTCATTGTTAAAAATTTAAACTTATAACTTGTTGAATAATAGTCTTATTATGTCACTAGTTTTCTACAAAATATTTTGTCCCAATAATAGCTTCATTGTGTCACTAGTTTTCTACAAGATATTTTATCCCAATAATAACCTCATTGTGTCATTAGTTTTCTACAAGATGTTTTGTTCCAACCATAGCCTTATTATGTCACTAGTTTTCTACCAAGTATTTCGTTCCAGTCTATTTGTATTTTAAATTGAATGATTTCTCAAATATGGCTTTTATGTCAATTACTATTTTACTCCAACACTTCCAATCCTGCTCTGATACCAACTGTGATGACCCATATTAGGTTGGTAGCAACCCTTATTATTGGCGGTGAAGTAAAATAGCAGTTAAACAAACATCCAAAGCCATTCAAGTATAAATAATTAACATTCATTCAATTTGATATAAATAGCATCCATAATTTATTACATAAATATCATTATACAAACATAATTATCCCTAGAAGGGGCAGTCAGAAATCGTTCATTTCCCATGCCATGCCTTTAAACTATATTAACCCCCTCCAGCTGTATTTGATCTGACATTATAAAAATGATGCTTTAGTGCACATTCTAAATACAAAGGATATTAAAAAATATAATTTACGCAAAAGCGGAAAGCAAAAATAATAATAATTACTAAAAAATATAATTTATAGCAATAAGATAATTATAACTCCTGCAAAATAAATATTCTTTTGTCACATGCCAAATTTTCAAACAGAAAAATAATAATAGCATAAAAATTCATGTTTATATTTATGATATTATGAAGCAATGATAGCAGTTATGATGGGCAAAATCAGAACCATGAGGCTGGGTTCATATGCATTTAAGCATAACCTTCACATGGGCCCCCTTAAGGGCTTCAGATGGCAACAAACATGCATTTAAGCATAACCTTCACATAGGCCCCCTCAAAGGCTCCAGATGGCACCTTTATAGCTCCTGAGGATTAGCCTCATCTCTAACCTATTCATGCTCCATTTCGGAACCCTTTTGCAATATTCACAAGATACATAAACATCATTTTATTTCTCTTACACATTAGTACAAAGAATAACGTATTAAGTAGCAACATAAAATAAGCTCAAAGCGATGCTAAGTAGCAAATAATAGTAAAAAGTATAAAAATAATATCTAGTGTACCTTTATTTTAGATAGTTGAGAAAGTATTAAAAATTTGACATGTCTGCAGAAATGATATTGAAATCCTATTAGTTTCTGAAAATACATTTTCACTTTATAAAAGCTAATATTTTCATTCATAAGCTTTTTGATTAATTCTACCATTGTGATTTCTTATTCCTCTTGAATTAAGACACATAAGCTAGCCTTAGTTAAGAGATCATCCGAGTTAATTTGTTAGAATGATATAGAAAAACTAGCTTTTAATTTCATGTAGTTTTTAAAATCTAAGCGAACTTGCATGGGTTGAATTGTAAGTCATGTGAGAACTATAACAAAATGTTAATGTTATAAGAAACATCCATAGATTTACTGGATACTAGAGTCACAACAGATCTTTGGTAGCTTTGATTATTAATAGTCGAACAAAGAAAACATTTATTGTAGAATATGAATACTCTTTTGTTGGATCCAAGAAGTGACCCAGCATTTATAATTCATCGGTGAAGTATTTTTTTCACTAAAAGTAAGTAGTTTTGAATAGGCTAACTTGATTCTTACTAAGATTTATTTTTAAGGGATTCCATGCTCTAAATAAATTCTCAATAGCCTCCTAAAAATTATTTTATCAATAATAGATTTAATACCACATAAGTCATGATGGTTAAGTGTGTGAAATTGATGAGACTTCCATTTTATAATAAAAGCTAGCACTAAAATAATAATAATAATAATAGTGATATTTTAAATTGAACAAGCTAGTCTTAAGTTAAGCGATTAATAATGACAAAATTATTGACGAACACTAGTTTCAAATATTTTAATATTCTAATTTCTTTAATCAAGAGTTGAAAATAATAATTAATTCAATAGTACAAGGTAGGACTAGTGCTGAACCCCAATTTCACCTTACGGTCATTGAAATGCTTAATCTTAATCATGTACTCAGCTTATGAAATGAAGTTTGCTGTTGAGTGCAGGAAATCAAGTTATAAGAGCATTGAAAGAATCATTTTATTTATAAACAGACTTATCCTTATCCTTAACATCCAATAGGCCAAGAGGTTCGTACCTTAAGCTTAGTCGAGCACACAAAAGGGGTCGGCGCAGAGAGTCGAGCGGTTGAGCGATCGAGGATCGGGCACAGGGAGAGACGACTGTGCGCGCTGGGACGTCTACTGCACTCATATCGGCTTTCATCGTCGGCAGCAAGGATCGAGTCGCTGTTGTCTGCTCGCCTGTTGTGCGCTTCTGTTGGCTGCTGCGTAGTTCGTCAGTGCGGGAGAGAGTCGAGCGACTGAGAGGGAGGGAAGGCTTGCTCGAGTGGTGAGAATCGTTCGGTCCCTTTGCGATTAAATAGAGCATGCTTATGTACCACACGCCCGTTCGGCAGCTAATGCCCGTATGTTACGGGAATCATCCGAAAAAAATTGGAATTAACTTATTTGCCGACGGTTTCAATATGGATAGCCGGTTCTTGCTTTTAATGAGGAAATTTATCTTTTACTTAATTAATTATAGTTTTAATGACAAATATAAATTCCTATTTCAGCATTGAGTTTGAAAAACTTAATCAATATTTGTAACAGAAGAGTTATTTTAGCGAGAGATTTTAACGGAAGGGAACTGAAATTTGCGAGAGATTTTAATGGAAAAGAAACTTAAATTTGTGAGACATTAACATTTTCCTTATAAATGACCTAAGGTCATTACAGAATGTGCAAAACACCTCTTTTATAGGCAAAAGCTGGTGAAGGGCATGTTATTGGCCTAGAATTTCTTGATGAAGCCACTGAGAAGATCAATTTGATTAAAATTAGAATGAGACAAACATAAATTAATCATAACTCAAAGAACATGCCAATTGATTTCTTTGTTAGAGACTTTGTCTTATCAAGATTAGAGCGCTAAAAAGGAGATTCCAAGTTTAGCATGACCGACAAGCTTAGTCCGAAGTATATTAGCTATATCTAAATCTATGAAAGAGTTGGAAGCATTGCATATAGATTGATTCTCCTAGACCACATGTATGATGTTGATGATGTAGTCCACCTCTTCTTTTTCAAAAAAATTATTTTAAGTCTATAGAGATTAATGCAAATGTTGTGCAGGTTCCTTGGAAGAGAGATTTGAATTTTTTTAATTATAACTAATTTTTTTGAAGCAAACTAGAAAAATGGTTTTGGTTTGTAAGATTTTGTCGGTGTTAGTACAAGTAGTTTTCTTGGCCTACACTATCACTTCTAAAATTTCCTAATGATATCAAGACTCCTATCCTATACTTTATGCTTACACTTGACTTAAACTTATACTCCAAGCTATCTTTTTCATTTCCGCTAAATTTAGTTGTCATAACAAAAGCAGTTCTCTCTCCGGATGGCACAATTTCTTAAGATAGAAAAAAGATACTGTGCAGTCCCGGTCATATTTAAATTGTAAAGGATGTACATTAATTAAGTAAAAACATTCCCTACGTAAGAGTACAATAAAAGAATGAAAGTGTGAAAAATGTTATGTGGCAAAAGGAAACCGACATGCACAGCAACATCTCTTCGATTAAGGTACAACTATTCTATTTTATTTTCTAAATATTAAATCAAAATTATTGTAAGGAGGAAAATTTGTACAAACTCTTTATAAAAATGCTTTAAACTAAATTTCAAATGTTTCTCTGAATTTTAAACTAATTCTGAAAACCTCCAAAATTTATCAATTTTATCCCTAACGAGTTATTTTGTGAAATAAAAAATATTTCCTAAATATATAGTTATGATTTTAATGTGACATAAACGCAAGTTTAATTTATATTAGGGTATAAATGGAGTTTGGCAAATTTTTGAATAAATCCCAATTTTTAATTCCCAGATAGCCTTAATCTTTCTATCATTATTAGCTGCCCCCTTTATTTTACACAAACAAATCTAGTCGAATGACACAAGCGCAGCACAAAGGGAGTTGCAGCCATTGGAGACGCAAAGATCGAAAAGCTCCAGGTTTCTTCGATCTTTATTCTCACTTGATCTCTCTCTTGTTTCTCTCCTTCATTTGCACACCCTTTCTTCCTCTGCTCTTTCCTCCATAACACCTAACAAAAGAAAAAGGGAACCGATCTATTGTTTCTTCCTAGTAACCACAACCACATCCTCTTTGTCGCCCCAATGCACAAGACTCGCCATATCTATGGCAGCCGCAACTCCTTGTCTCTCCTCTCCTCCTCCAAGTAGCATCCCCTCCACCAAGCCATGAACAGCCCATAGATGAACCCTAGCCACTGACCCTTCATCCAATAATTGCCAAACATCCCCCATGGCTACATTATTACAGATTTACCACTTTTCGAATGAAAAGAGTTTAGCTTCCGACTATGAGTTTTATAAATAATCACGATCTACCAACGAATCTGAAGCCTACTTATGATCTCTCCTTGTCTTTAATAAATTAGTTTTACAAATATCAAGTTTTATTAATTTAGTCAAAATTATATCTCTAAACCAAACTATATATTCTTTAAGTAAATCCAAATCGATACCAAGCACATCCTACATCATTTCCTACATGATCCACCAAAGCTTAGTATATAATTCTTATTTATTTATGATTCTAATCATTAAAAAAAAAAAATATTGGATTAAACAATAACCTTATAAGTTAGGATAGTTTTGTTAGAGAATGATTATTCGCAGGACTGAAGCTTTCAAACCTTTAAACTTCAATTTAAAGTGAGTAATTATAGTTTTTATTTTATATTTAAGTCTATTTTCTTTTTTGATTTATTAGTTCAACATTTAATTGCATTTAATTTTGGGTAGAAGCTTATGTCATAAAGTAAAATTCAGTATAGTAAATCTATGGTTTAGCTTAGCCTATTGTTTCACAACATGAGTCACAAATTATTGTAACTACATAATAAAAATAATAATGAAAATAATTAGTTTTTAACTACAAGATAATCGCCAACATTAAATTAAGCATTCATATCGCATTATGATGCATGACCCATTTCTACATATTACTAATTCAGCAAGCCTATAAAAATGAATCATGTTAACATTAAGGAAAGTTCAACGTAAATGTCAATATTTGTAAATATGTTAAAATATGAATGTCCAAATTATAAGATGCAACACATTTTTATATTAATTATCCATAACAGAGACCTATGCGTATTACTTCCAACATAAATCCTTCGCTACGGATAGGATCCCATATGTCCATTAGGTAGTGAGTCCTTAACTTTACTACATACCACTCCATCCACAGAGCAAGAAATATCAAAAACTAAATGAATAATATGTGAATTCATAATCTAATCTATGTTAACAGTAGTTATATGTTCCACGATGCAAGAAATACAAAAACTAAATGAATACTATGTGAATTCATAATCTAATCTATGTTAACAGTAGTTATATGTTCAGGCTATGATTAAATCCAATTAGTTTACTATTCAAATCTATATATTGGTCTTTCTACATTTAGCTTTTACTACTTTGAGCATATCTATATTTCAATTATATTAGAGTATTCACTCTTTTCTCTTTATTGTTAATTGTTATATATAAATTATAATTATCCTCTCTAATCATCTTTTACTTAATATTTTTCAAGTTACGATTAGATGCTCATAATTTTATGATTTGGCCTACATGTCTTTAGTTTCTTATCCCGTTCTACCTTCTTTTATGCACTATTTGTATTTTTATCAGTTGAAAATTAATGTCTTAATAAGTTTATCAAATTCAATGTTATGCATAGTTTTTCTTATATTTTGGATTATATGTTATCATATGATTATAAATGTTTAAATATTAAATTCACATTTTCTCCATCTGATGCATTTTCCAATGCTTATCAAGCAAGATTGTGACATTACATAAAATAAATAAAATCCTATAAAGTTTGATTTAATTTAAGTGTATTTCTATATTCTAAACAAGCTAGCTCATAAGATAACAAGTTGAGTTGGGTCAGCTTATGAGCCATTTTTTTGAACCTAAGTGGAGTAACTCACAAGTTGGCTTGACTTAGTTACACCCCTACTCCCATGATTATAACCCAACTATGAAGAAAATAGAATATTCTAATAATTGCAGGGCTCAACAACACAAACACATTTTGAAGGATCACACTTACAACAAAACAAGTCGAGTAGTTCACAAGTTGGCTTGACTCAATTACACCCATAGTCCCATGATTGTGGCTCAACTATGAAGAAAACAAAATATTTTAATAATTGCACTGCTCAATGACAAACTATTTTTGTACGCCTGCGCTTACACGCAAGTGCACGTGATCTGAAGTAATATTTGGGATAGTGAGATCCCAAGATTTATCATTCTCTGGGAACGGTATTGGTTTTGTTATTAAGGTGTACTAGAGTTCACTAATGTTTAAATGATGGATTTAGTTTGTTGATAATTGGTCCAGATCTTAGCAAACAAAGTTTCTTTTATCAGAAACTACTTTTAGAGAAAATAGGGAGAGTTAGGTTTCAGCATGCAACTTATCAAGAATTCATGTAAGTACACTTTGATATTAATTTAGTGTAAATAAAATGAACAATCTATTCTAACTGAGAGACATAGTCTTCTCTAGAGTGTCCCCCAAATTGACTAGATCTAGCCTAGTGCGCAAGATGAGCATGTGAATGCTCAATCATGGCACTTAGGTTTTCATGTGAACTTCTAGTGATTGAATTTAACGCTTACGTCTAAGTCATGAAATTCACAAGTTGAGCTTTTCAATCACATGAACTCGATTCCATTAATGGCTCACATGCATCAATTTTAAGTTTAGCCAAAGAGATGATTCATTAGGCTACATGGGCTATATCACATCACCCTGAGCACAGAATGCATCACACTCTTCGCATAAACCTAAAATGAGCTATGGAGCTCAACTAATGGCTCCCGGCACCATATGCATCAACTTCTCAGTTCAGTAGGACGTCGTGCAGTAACTGTCGTTATGCACCAAAATCGCGCGTAAACTGATGGGTAGCCATGGAGCTCGGAGATTATTTAATATTCATGGCTCAATTAATCCACTTAAAACCAAGGGGTTGCACTGGCCATTATCGCACAACTAATATTGTCACTAAGATAAGCGGCGAGTACACTTAACATGCAAACACTTAGCTCTTAGTGAATTGAGAGCTCAATGATTTTCACAGATCTAATTCCATTCATTCATCAAGATATTTTAATATTAACATTAACTCATCAATTTCATTCATCATGTCATTTAGATCAAAGATAAAAATACATTCATTGATAATCCAAGAGTACAACACTTTCTATTTCTTGATTCGTTACATGCCTACGCCCAACCCTCCCCAAGGAGGGTTTAGGCTGCCATTAAATAGAAAACGCAGAAAAGTATACAAGTAATAGAAAGCCTTTGTATGGATTTTACAAGAAAGAAAATAAGTTAGAAGGTAATACTACACAGGGAACTGCTGTCGCTTTCACCGGCTTGTCTTCCCTTTTTACTGCTCTTCCTCCTCGTGTCTAGTACTATATCTTCTCTCTTTTAAAATATATCCTTCTTCCTTCCTTGGGGAGGGTGGAACTCTCCTTCTATTTCTCTTGCAGGAGCTAGTAGTATAGTATTTCTTTGCTTAACCAAAATCAAGAATATTTTCTTAATTTTCAATTCTCCCTTTTATAGACATCTTTCAGGTGTTTCAGATTTAAGTCAGCAAATAAATCTCATTTAGAAAATTGTATTTTCCTTTAATGATCATTCATTTATTCCCTTGGTAATGAAGGGTTCAAGCTGTTAGCATTTAGGTCTTGTTGTGTAATAGAATTAATTCAGCCATTTGCTCTCCCCTACGCTGCTTTGAATGCTATTGGCTGTCACTTTTTACGACAGGCGTTACGGCGCACCGTAGCGTCCGTGTCTCGGTTTTTGAACCGCTGCAGCGCGCTGTAAGTGTGAGATTTAAGTTCTGTAGCGCTGCGGCGCGCAGTAGCGCCAGAGTCTCTGTCTTGAGACAGCTACAGCGCGCAACAGCGGGATGCTTTCGAATGTTTGTTAAGTCTGGGCAACAGTTGCTCCCGCTGTGGCGCGTGGTAGAGCCCAACCCTCTGTTTGGTTCCGCTTTGGCGCACGGTAGCTCCAGTATCTCTGTCTTGAGACCGCTACGGCGCGCCATAGTGCGGAGCTCTCTGTCTTGGTTCGCTTTGGCGCACGGTAGCTCTTATAGAAAAGTGTTTTTTTTAACAACCTAATTTACTATAAATCCCAGATTTATCACTCAAGATAATACACAGATGAAACACATTTTGAAGGATCACTTATAATAAAATAAAAGAAATAAAATTACAATAGAGAAAATATATCAAAAAGGTTCATTGACTCAAAAGTGTTCAATAACACTTGTAAATAAATTTTTTGTCCCCTAACTTTTATTTAAGTATTGTTTTAATCCTATACTATTAGTATGGATGGAAACCATTAAATATGAAGGATAAACTTATCATATTAGGATTTAGCAAACAAAATTTCACATATGGTGAATTAACTTCAATAATTATGATACACAAGATAAATAAATGGATTTAGAAAATAAAATTCTGCATGTGGTTTGAGCAAATTTGCTAAGTTTGAATGATTGAGCAATTTCTATATAAATTTGCAAATTTTCAAACTTTGCAAAGTTTAATAAATTTCTATTGCAGTAGAAGAAGGTCAAAATAGCTTTATCAAAATCAAACAAAAATATTTGATACTTACAGATCAGAAGCCAGAGCATCACCTCCAGGGCTGTCAATACGCAAGACAACAGCCTTGTACCTTTCTGACTCTGCAACAAAAGATTAATAACAATTAAAGGAAGAAAATAAATCTACTCAAGTCTGCATAGTAATAACAAAAAATAACAAATAAATGTGCTTCCACAAAAGATGATATTTTATGGCTGGGTTCAAAATTTTCCAGCTTTAAACAGAAACATTTGATGACATCAAGAAATTTTGTTACAAAAAAGCTAACATATTTAATTACCCTAGCCTATAAGAAATAAAATATCCTTTGTATTACAAAAAAATAATAATCGAGGAACTACAAGTCCTTCAATGTCAAGCAGGTTTGTATAATGTGATTTGAAGAAGCACGAACATTCTTTATTTAAAACTTTCACATGTAATTTGCATTGAAGGTGTGAAAATGGCGTGCACTTTCTATATATCACATAAAGGTTATATTTATGGTATATCATAAATATAGAATAGAAACCATATATATAGAACCACAATATATCATCAGAGCAATACCAGACGACCAAACTCAAAGGAAAATGCACATTACAAGAAACAAATAGCGCGGAATAAAGTTTACATCACACTTTAAGAACTTCTAAAAAAATACAGACCTAACTTTAAAACAAGGCGCGTTTTAGAACAAAATCCATTTATTAAACAAGCCAAAAACTTCGCAGTTTTCAAAATGTAGTGATTTTGTTGAAATAGAAAAAAAAGCTAAAAGCATGAAGGCGAGCAAATCCTTTTCTTGCAAAGAATAAGTGGCAACATTATGCTTAAGTCTCCTTAGAGTATTAATAGTGAAGCCTGTTCCTCCATGAAGAAAAACAATATTTAACTTGAGACCTTCAAGAATCTGCAAGGCATCAATACATTTTACTTCCCCTAAGCGCATCGATCGATTAAAAATTTATTAATAAAATTCTCATTGGTTGGGAGAATAATCAACTTGAGCCTCAACCATTGGATTTTAGATTATAGAATAACAAGTTCAATGTTCAAAGAAAGACACTTTAGTAGGGTGGTTAATACAACGTACCTTTATTTCAGAAAGAAAATGAAACTGTCAATTTTTTAAGTAAAGAAATAACCACATAATTCTTGCAGCAGAAATTTCTATCAGTACTGATGATTTGTTTTGGGTAAACGAGACATGAGCGAATACAAATTCTTGGCACTTTGCCGAAGATAGAATATACTTGAAATAAATAAGGCGTTCTAGTGCTCTTGCCAAATTTTACTAAAAGAAATTCTGTTTCTTAGATCAACCATGGGAATGGAGAAAACAACAAGAGATCCCAAGAAATGTAAATTGAAATTGTGCCATGAATGTTCACCATAAGTTAAATCAATTAAGGAGTCAACTGATAACTACGGGTTGAGCTGTTTTGTTTGCTGAATGTAGAAGACGAGAACAGTGCAATTGGTTGTATACTAATGATTAGAAATAGAGAAGTAAAATATCAGAAATAAAGCATAAAAAAACTTCTCATTACTAGATTTTAGCTATTTATAGCTTTATATCAGGGGCAGAATAATAATATAACACAAGATAAATCAGATGACTAACTGCCCCAATTATTATGACACCTGTCCCACGCATTCTTTCATGATTACATGCAAGAAAATTTTACTTTAACCACCACGTATCCATGCACCGTCACTTGTTTCAAGATTTAACCCAGGCTCATGCCGAGCTAAGAAGCTCACTCGGTCTTCATGATCAATTGTGGGTCACTCAGGTACGTATAAGTTGGTTGTGTGCAAAGTAGCGATGCCAAGTTACAAGTGGCTCAGCAGTTTCTGAATTGAATATGACAAGCGATAAAAACAAGGCAAATAGTAGGATTAGCTTGACAATAACTCGATTTAACTAAAAATAAATTGAATGAAGCTCCAATGTTGATCTCCTTAATAAAATTACATAAATAATAGGCATGGTTTTCTGGGATGCAAGAAGAAAGAAGGGGAGATGGTTGCTGCAGGAACCACAAAGGACATCTATAAATGTAATGACCCTAGGTCATTAATAAAGAAAATATTAATCTCCCGCAATTTTCAGTTTCCTTTCCGTTAAAATCCTCCCGCAAATTTCAGTTTTTCAGTTTCAATCCCTAACATAGAAAGCTTTCAAATTCATTTAAGCTGAAATAAGAAAGTTTAAATTGTCATTAAGCGCGAAAGATAAAAACACGAAACAAAATTCTCAGAAAACCCGTCGGCAATTAAGGGTGACGGTTCTATTAGGAAAGGGATTGGAAACGCACGCACTTATTAGCTTTTTAAGAACCGCTCGACTCCTATAATCACGCAACTTCCAATCCCGTCGCCTCCCGTAAAAGCCCTCGCGCGTTTCAGCGCCAACGCAGCAGGCGTGCGTTACATATGCACGACTTATTTAAGTCCGGAAGCCGCTCGATTCTTCACTACCTCTTCTCGCCTCTCCCTCTTTTCTGCTCGACTGTAGGAGCGTACCTGAGCCGACGGAAGCGCACAGCAGGCGACGACGACAGCGACTCGATCCTTGCGGCCAACGACGAAAGCAGACAGGAGCGCAGTCGACGTCCCAGCGCGCACGATCGTCTCTCTTTGCGCCGATCAACGCCCAATCCCTCTTCTTCCGCTCGATTCCGCACCGATCGCACGATCCTCTGCGTACGCTCGATTCCGCGCTTGACGTAAAGTAAGAACTCTCTTCTGTCGATTCTTATATATATATATAATAATAATAATAATAATGATAATTTAGGATTAAAATTTGGTAACTTTGTATAATGAAATTAAGCATAGTTAGATATTGAACTTAATCATAAAGTTTCTAGACCTTACTGATGAAAGGAATATTTAGACAGGCAAATTATATTCCGACCATTTGAAATATTACCGTTGATATTTATGAAACTCATTTCATTCATCTTGATTACATCTAATATTCTATGCTTGAAAAATGTTCCTCTACTACTTATAATGTCTTAGAGCATTATAATGGAATTTGGACAAGTTAAATATGATTTATATAATTAGAATAACATATAACATAAGTTAGGCTCTGCTGAATTTGGTGTAATAATAGCTAGCATCTCAACCTATAGTTGGGTCACTGATTATCTGAAATCTGAAAATTTAACCATCCTACATCCCGCGAAAATGTTATTGCTTAATAATAGGAGTTGAAACTTCAAGAGTTATAAGTGAGTATTGATCCAACAATTCAATCCATGTTTACCATGCTCTAGCATAATATTAAATTCTTCTATTGGGAAACTATTGTTCAAGGTTGTTAAGAAAATAAAGAATATTTGATTAAATTCGACACTGAAATATTGCGCCATATTGTCATAAAATCTCTAAATCACCAATTTTAGAACTCTTATAATTGTTGTAATGAGATTTAAATCAAGGTTTGGGAAGAATATGAAAACAAAAGGTTAAGATAGATAATATACCGAGTAAATAGGATTCGTTGAAACACAAAACATCACTTTCAAAGTTTAATAGAATTCCAATTATAACTTTTGAAGATACATCAAGTTTGTGAGTGAATCGTCTTCTTAAGTCAAACACGAAAGATACACTGGGTATTATTTTTATGCTTTTTACTATCATTTGCTGCTTAAGCATCACTTTGAATCTATGTTATATTGCTACTTAATGCATTATTCTTACTACTAATGATGTAAGAAAAACAAAATGATGTTTATATATCTTGTGAATGTTGCAAGAAGGGTTCCAAAATGGAGCATAAATAGGTTAGGGACGGGGCTAGCCCTCGGGAGCTATAAAGGTGCCATCTGGAGTCTTTGAGGGGGCCCAAGTGAAGGTTATGCTTAAATGCATGTTTATTACCATCTAGAGCCTTTAAGGGGGCCCAAGTGAAGGTTTATGCTTAAATGCATATGAACCCAGCCTCATGATTCTGGCTTTGCCCATCAGAACTGCTATCATTGCTTCATAATATCATAGATAAACATAAACATGAACTTTTATGCGATTATTGCTTTTCCGTTTGAAAATTTGGCATGTGACAAGAGAATATTTATTTTGCAGGAGTTATGATTATCTTTTTGCTATAAACTATATTTCCTTGCAATTGATATCATTTTTGCCTTCCACTTTTGCTTAAAGTATATTTTTAATATCCTTTGTATTTAGAATGTGCATTAAGACATTATTTTTATAATACCAGATCAGATACAGCTGAAGAAAGCTGATATAGTTTAAAGTTATGGCGCGGCAAATTAATGGATTCTAACTACCCCTTCAAAGAATACTAATTTTTGTATAATGAAAGTTATGTAATAAATTCTGGATATTGTTTTACTTTAAATTGAATGAATGTTATTTCTTACACTTGAATGGCTCTGGATGTGTTTAACTATTATTTTATCTAACTGCCAATATAATCCTGCGGAAGGATGCATCTGATGTTAGATTAGTTGTTACCAATCTAACATGGGTCATCACAGTAAATAAACTAGAATTTGAGATTTTGCAAAATAAGAAAAAAAAAATGAAGTAATGTAATCTGTATTGCCACGATTAATCTGGAAACAATCTGTTAGATAGATTGAGAGAAACAATGTAATCATATGTAAGAGGGAAAGGGAGGACGAGCTGATCAAGTAACAATAAGAGGAAAGAAAAATCTATAGGCATTTTCTTTAGAACTGGACTAGCAATTCAATCAATTTATGTATATCATTTGGTTACTGCTTGGAAATGTGAATACCCTGGAATTGATCAAGGAAAAGAAAACTGATGTGATTAAGCAAAAATTGGTGAAAACTGATTAATCAGCTAAAACAAAGTCTCTAAAAAACTGATCGAAACTAACAAAATGTTGTAGCCTGCCTTTATCATTTGGTTACTGCTTGGAAATATGAATAGAAAAACTATGTATATCATAATGTTGTGGCTAAATATAGAGATGTTCTAGAGAATTGCAGAGATTACTCTGTGAGCCATTTTTGAGTAATTTGTATGCTTAAATTGAAAATATAAATTATAATTACAAAAGAAAAATATTACATTTTATAATTCTAACTTTACAAATATGATTTCTAAAATTTAATGTAACAAATATAGCTCAAATACAAATGCTCAGTTTTGCTAAATTTTATAAATTTTAAATGTTGAATATCTGATAGTGAAAATCTAGATCCTGTATTTAAATTACATAGGTATCATCTTTTGGATAATATTTAAAACAGCCAAAATAAGAATATTAATCCTCCCACCATAGAGTTTCTAAAAAACAGTTATGATTAACCAGATTTTGAAAATTTTAATATCTATAAAAATATTAGCAATCATACTGATAATGAATTATGAAATGCATGTGTTGAACGCAGACTATCAAGCTATGAGAAGAAGAAAGTTGCAATAAAAAGAATGATGAACTATTACAATATTATCCACGTTAGCCTAATGCCTCACAATTTTGTCCTAAGAGAATACTTTCTTAGATCACATCCTAGAGTGCCCCATGATAAACAACTATAACCATAAAATTTTCATGCAATTCTACCATTATATTAAAAATTACTTTCATACTTAAGAGTTTACCATCTTTCTAATTAAGGGATTTCATAATCTCACAAACATAAAGAAATTGATTACCTCATCAGTATCCTTACACATTCCAAAATTATTGGTTATATCTCCTATATGCTCAAGAGATAGTCTCTATAATGTAGCACTTTAACTCAACATTGATTAGAGAGGAAGCTGCCATGATGTTGTACTTTGCCTTGCCTGGCACTTACATTTTTAACTGTTGTTCTACTATGACACCTTTGTAATTCCTAAGCTCTCAACAGTAAAGGTATTACATGCTTTGGTTTAGTGGCCTTACATTCTATCCTCACACAACAACATTCCAAGATTCAATTATCTTAGAAATGCTCCATAATTAACTTGTTTATCTATAAAGTTCTCACAAGAACTCTAACCATTATAATAAAGAGTTCATGATAGAGTTCAGCATCTTGCTACTTGAGGGCTTCATAAAGTGACAGATCGGATGAACTTAACAGAGAATCCTGTGAGTACTAACTTTATAGTAAGGAAATTATAATTTTCAAGAGGGGGGCTATGAGCAAATCTCTTCTTTTATATCCAATGGTGGTAAGATTATAAATGGACATACAACGCTAAAGAACATATGAAGGAAAAACGTCAACCAAAGAGAACAGGAAGCAGACCAATTAAATAGACTATATGAGAGCTTAATAAGGCGGATATGTCCCTAAGCCAGTATATCAATATGAATGCCAGCTAAAACAAAAGGAGTAAGAGAATCAAGAAATGATATTGTTGAATTATACTAATATGAGTTGACAAAAAATAACAACAAACTGTTTGTAAGAAACAAGAAGAGACATTCATGGAGACTATTTGGTTGATGCTTGGCAAAGCATAAACTCAGCTAAGCCCAAAACAAGGTTTTGGTACCTCCACTTAAGCTTGAAGCATAAATTTCTGGGTTCACCATAAGTAATAGACTTACCTAAGAACGTTAAGCACGCTTCCAAAATATCAAAGAGAAGGGTGGATGAGAGGAGAGTAGGTAATAGATAATGCTCGTAAATCTATCTAAAAAATGACAACGTTTTGTCGCAGAAATCTATAAAATAATTAAAAAAAATTGGGCTAATTTTTTTCTATATAACACTAATCAGTATGTAAAATCCTTTTTACCTAATTGATTCATGAACGACATATGCTCTTAACCAACATAATTAACAAGGCATTAATCTGAATCCCAATTTCGTAAATTTAGATTTGCTAAAAGTTTTTTAGGAGAACTCTAAAATACATCAGAGAATAAAGAGAAGAATTTTCCTTCTCGTATCCACCTGCAACGTCAAACAACGACCATCTTTTATTTCCCATAAAAGTTTCTCAAATCTTAAGACAGGGAAAAGCTATGGGAACATGTTAAGGGCATTTGGAAGAGTATGAGGTGCTGTTCACCATTCCTCCTCAAATACTAAAATTCACAGTAAATCAATGACTTAGAAACCTAGAAATCTCCGAGCTTATTTAAGAAAATATTATAAAGCAGAGTTTGATAAAAATTGAATGTCATTAGTATTTGCATATCTTACACTGTAGCCTGAATAAAACTAAGAATTAAAGATATTATTAGTGCAACTTGTTGTTTTAAGAAAGCCATTCAAGCAAGCTGTTAATATAGACTCTGCACATTACCAACTAGTTATATATGAAATTAGATAGAAATATTCAACTAAAATCCTCATACATTACCAAATTTTATTTCTTCAAACTTATGCTGAATCCCATTATATTTTAAACAGTTTAAGTGTTGAATAAGAAAATATTGACAATGGATTACAATAAACCAGTATTTATATAAGTAAATATTTTTTTATAAATTTTATGTTATACATGTAGAAAATATGACTCGTGTTTTGAAATATACAAGTATTTAATTATAACAAAATGTAAATCCCATAACTAACCGATCTAATATTAAGTAATGAAAATGAATTTGAGAAAAGAATGCAAAATTGTTATGTATACAACATTGTCCGACGAATGTGAGAAGAATATAATTTATGAATCTGTCCTAACTGGGATGCAGAGTATGTCATCAACCAGTGATACATTTCTTATTTTTGAGAAACCGTTCACATATTTATAGGTGCTAAAAGGCTAAAGATATTCTAAGGCAATCCAGCAACAAAAAGATAAGAAACTAAAAAAGTAGTAAGTCGTGAATTTTCTTCAATATATATAAATATATATGTATATAGTTATTTTCTAAAATAGTCTGCCAACTCGTAAAAATTGTCCAAAATAATCTTGACTCCTGAAAACCTCAATTTGGTCTCTCAACATTACAATGATACAAATTTAATCCCACAGTAAAATCTCAATAAAGACACATTAATTGACACTACAAATAAGATGTATTTTGGGAAAAAATCATGTGGTTGAAGTTGGTAAATGATATATTTACTTCTTTTTTACTTTCAATCCTAAAATTAGTGATTTCAATGATTGTGTCAAAATAAGTTTTACCATTAAAAAGAAACAAAAATAATAATTATCAACTTTAGTCATACTTTTCTTCCCAAAATACCACTTGCAGTGCAAGAGATATCGAAATCAAGCAGTAAGATTAATTTTGCATCAATTTTTGTAGTTGAGAGACCAATTTTGGATTTATAAAAGTCAATGGACTTTTTTGGATAATTTTAAGAAATCAGGGGACTATTTTGACCAACAGATATATATATATTTCAAAATAATATATTTATATATATGTATTAAACACTAGAATAAAAGTCAGAATTATTTATATTACATTATTAGCATGATTGCAACTTTTACTATATCACCAACAGTTAATTTTTTATAGCATACTGACCATTATTTATTACATCATTATCTTGTATCTTGGTTTAGAACTATGCATACTAACCATTAATTTATAATATGTTTCAAAAAAAAAGTTTGATCAAGAGTAAGGACTGACAAGACGATAGACTATACATACAAATGCAGATGTTGCCATTACAGCCCCTTTATTACTGCTTCGATTTTTAGTTGTTTTTTCAGTAATACTGAGTTATAGCTTTAAGATGCTCAGTTAAATACTGAATGCAAGATATTATCTTTCAATTATTAAAAGAAATTGATGATGTTTAGTGGAGCTTTATTTTAATTTCTGAGATATTTTTTAGTTGATGCTTATTAAACTAAAGAACAATAGAAAAAAGTTTCAATTTTATTTAAGCAAATAGACCTCCATTCTGCCACCAGAAATGATTTTTTTTTTGTAACCATGAAATTATAGTTTCAGATGGGACCTTTGCCAAGGCTGGGTTGAGCAGCATTGGCTATAGTATTAGAAATGTGTTTTTATCAGTTGACATTGATAAAAGCATATAAGGCTTTTTTTTTAAATCGAAACTTTTTTTTTTTAAATTGTGGTTGTATTTAGTTATAAAGTTTTAATTTGCAACTGGCAATCATTAAGTTACAAATATGGCATCATCTTTTTAAACAGGTAAGATATAAACCTGTCTCAAGCTTAAGCCGTTTCAATACTTACATAACAAAATGATATTTCCTATGATTATTTTTTTCTTAAGGTTATTCTTGTGTTCTGGGAAAATAGTTGCTCTTGAAATGTAAGATGCCTCTACACTAAGAGCAAAAATCTTGCTTGCATCTCTATGGCACCTTATGGAAAAAATACACACCAAAAAGGGATGAGATATTATTTACTTCACAAGTCAATTCGCATCCGTTAACACGTCATACCAAAAATATAAGTTTGATTTGCATCTATCAAGATATTTGTGGGTACAATTTAATACAATTGATGAAAGAGCGGGAGAACAAATTTCGATATTATCCAATATAAAAAATAAACACTGAAAGTAGCTCAATTTAGAATAAAAAGTGTACCACAGAGTAAAGCAACCTCTAGCACTACGGATCTTTTCAATAAGTTGTTCCGCGATGATGCTATTTCCAGGCAACCTTAAGAGGCTTCGAGAGCGACCGATACTTCCAGATGCTCTAATTATAGCGATTTGATCATCACCACTATGCAGCCCAAGTGTCCATTTTCTAACTCTACAGTATTTTCTGATGAAAAAAAACATGTTTAGTCCTTAAATTTACATACATTTCAAATTCATTAAATATAAGAGCTTCCAATAATTTTTTGCTAATGCAGCATAGAAAAAAGAAGTTTTCAATCAATATCAAGTGAGCAAACCTCTTCAGAATCAGTACAGAAGCGTGCAATGGCAAAGAAGAAAATCAACATTTTTGAACTAGTTTCATTTATATACAATGGAAACTCCTAAAGGAAGTGTGATTAAAATTCAAAGGTCACAATCATTACAGACAATCAACAGCATCGAAATATTAATGGAACTTAAATAAGAAAAAAATTCCATATTTGGAATCTGCAAGAAAAAAAATTTCAATGTAAATCTTACAAATCATTTCTAAAATAAATGTGGTTATGTTTGACAAAGAGTTTAAGAAGAATCATTCGTAGCCAATCAATAAAAGGAGGGTCATAAAAATATACAACTTCAGCTTTGAATACAGTGGGCCCTAGCATTCCAATGACAGCCAGATTCTATCTTAACCCAAAAGCAACTATCCAAGGTTTAGTCAATGTATTTGGGCCTAACCACTAAGAATCAAAGCAAATAAATTCAGTTGGCACTCCTCCCCCTGTCTTATTAACTTTTTTTATCAGTAAGTCCATAGGTATTATATTTTGAGTATATTTAAAAGACCCTAAGTCCACTCATTTCACTTAGCTTTTGAAACTAGTGCAATCTGAAACAATTTTTTAAAACTCTCTAGAGATTTAGTAAATATCTCTTTTTACCTCTCCTCCCTCTCCCTCTTCTAATCTAGAGTCCTTCTCCAGGGTATTCTGTCTCCTGCCACTTCTCCAGTTTGATTTGCATTTTCTCCCATTTGACAACTCCCTGCTGTTCACAACAACCAGACCAACAGCAATCAAACAGCAGCTACTCACAAACAGCATAGGCACAGGCCTCATTCCTAAGAGTTTACAGCAACAGATCTCTTCCCTTCTATACACAGAATACTCGAAGCTGGTTACCCAACAACCCTTTCAATTTCTTCTATTGAAAACATCTGTCATCATCCTCCACCAGCTAGTAGCAGTTCCTCCCCAGCAATCCAGCAACTGTTTCACCCAGCCGCAGACTCAACACTACTGCTTTCTCCTGTAAACAAAAACTGCAGAAGAGTAAACCGGCTGTTCTAGAACTGCAACTTTGAGGCTTTAATCATGAATCCCCCATTAAATCTTCAAAATTCACCTCAAGAAAACGTCTGTTATCATTTGCGCTTCAAATTGATTAATAAAGTATGTAACCTAAAAAAGTAAAGATATGACGGTACGCCATTTTAGCTACGACGTTAACACTAGCAAAATAACAAAGAAAATTTCAGTAAGACCTAAGGAAAGACAGATTCATTTACCAAGGCAATAAAATGAGCCCTTCGGCACAACAAAGATATAGATTTATCCAAGACTAAATAAACAGCTAATAGACGTTCACTCCTGTTAGGGTAATTTTTTTTGATAAGTCAGAAAAACATTAATGCCTGCCTTCACTTGTGCTAGTAATAAAATAAGCTTGTCACATGTATAAGCTTATGTCATTCGTAATGCTCTCTATACAGGCAACTCTGTGCGATTTTTGTGACTCCCGGTAGGCATCATCGACCATTTTTTCGGCCGGCCGTTTTCCGTCGATCTTCAACAATCTTGACCTGTTTTTCTCTATTTATCTCCTTGATTCACTTGGAAGGTGTTTTGTTTTCACGATTTTGGTTGAAATTCGAAAGCGTTTTGTCGAATTTTTGTTGTTTCTGTAATAGTTTTGTTCTATTGGGATTGTCTTGGGACCTAAACGTCATGGATGGAGTGGGGGAGAGAGCAGACTCCCCAACCTTCACTCAGTGCTGTCACCCCAGAGCTCTCAAATATTTCTTGGCATACTCACGAATAATCCCTCCCTTGTTTCTTTGGTAGGCATCAAACCTATTACTTCCTGTAGAGGAAAATCTTCTTTGATCCAACCAAAGATCAGATTAATTTGCTTTCGAAGTCCTTTGAATCCACTTTGATTGCAAAGTTTGGAAATGGCAAACCTGCTATGCCTGTCATTCGGAATTTTTTTAGTGATTTGGGACTTCTTGGCTCTTTCAATGTTGGCTTAATTGATCATCGACACATACTTGTGAAACTGTCTAAGGAGGCCGATTATACTAAGCTTTTCTCGATGAATTATTTTGTTGAAAATCTTCGTTTAAAACTTCTGAAATTAATCTCATTGAATCATTTGAATAAACCATTTGAATAGGAAAAGAGAATGATAGGCATTTTAAAGATGTGATTTTTGAAAACAAACTAAAATTTTGTAAGAATTGTGCACTCACTGGTCACAAAATATCAAACTGTTTCAAAATTCACCCTGAACTTTTAAAAGGTATTGGGAAATCTCAGGAATCTGGAGTGGTAAACTTAGTAGAGGTAACAACTATTTCTAAACCCAATCCGCACAAATTTATTTATGTTCCTAAAGGAAATTCAACTACTATTGCTGAGCTTATCTAGGGTCGATGCTTTTGATGTTTTGAATGGGGGTTCTCGAGTTAATGAGGATGGGTGTTTTAACGAGCTACCTGCCCCTGCTAAGCCGAGGGTCATTGAGAGAGCCTCAATACATCAAGCAGTGGATGTTGAATAGGGAACTTTAGCCTATTCGAGAGACTAATAAGGATGACTCTATTAGGGTTGTTCCAATTGTAATGACCCGTGTCGTTACAACATCAATTTAAGCTTAATGAGAAAATAAAAACCTAATGCTTTTAGCAAAACACTCCTCGAGAAAAATGGAATAGAAAATATCAAAGGAAAATATTTTGATTATTTTATTTTATTTATTAATTAAATAAATGAGAAAGCAATTAGATCTCAGATCACGTAAATAATGGTATTTTTGAATTCCTCACCGTCAGATTAGTTAAGGGTAAAGATTTCAAAAATTTTAGAAAAGAAACGTTGGAAAAATGCTCAAGTTGCAATTGAAATAGATCAAATTTTAATTTTAAGGAAAATTTAATAAACATTTTTTTACAACCGATGATCCGCCACGGCAATCGAAGGACCAAATCAAGGTTCGGCGCCTTTTAAGCCGTTGAATTGACCCATCTTGCCATCCAACGAACCACGATCCATCCAATCCCGCGACGGGAATCCCATGCAATGGGTGGAATCCCGAATTGCAGGTAACTATATCACGGCATCCGACTCTATTTAAAAAGAATCGAACGGTCCAAAACAAATCCAGATCTCGGGGTCAGATCAAATTGTCAGATCCGAGGATTCTTTACTGTGCGTCTGCCCCACCCGCGATGCAAGGGTGGCGTACCGTCACTGTTGTGCATTACAGGCCTCCTGGCGCGCCTCGTCTGGCGTTTATCTGCCGCGGGAAAGACCGCACAACAGTCCTTGCGCCTATGCCATCTCGTTAGCGCAATTGGGAGCCCTCCAGGACCCTTGCATGTGCCTGGTAAAGCCTCCCCCTGCTGCTACCTAAACCTAAGCCCAGCTGCCAACCTACGCCGCCCTAGGGACCGGGGCTAGCTGGCTGGGTTATAAATATCCCAAGAATCACCACAGCCAATTCCACACCTCCCTCAACTCTCCTCAAGCACTCCCGAGGTCCCCCCTCTCTCCCTCTCGATGATCCGTCCAGCTAACGTTGTCGCGCCACCGACGACCGCCCTCCGATCCCGATGAGAACCCAACACCCAGCCAAGGCTAGCAAGACCATTGGAGCCCCAGCCCAACGACCATAAATCCCTCTCCAACCTCCAACCTGAGAGGCCTTCACCTCCCATTTACCGCCGTCAGTAATCCCTTGAGCTACCCCAGCTACCCGTGCACTCCCCATCAGCCAAGGAACAAACAAAGGTGAGCTGTTTCCCCTCAAACCCATTGAAACCCCAACTGGCTCATTTGAGCTAGCTCGAGCTAGCCCGACCCCATGTTTTGGCTAGGATCGGGCTAGCCCACTTAGGGCCGACCCGACCCCACCCTATGGACCAATGGAGTTCATTATAGCATGACTTCATTAGGTCAATTTGATTATTAGCTAGACTTGAGCTAGCCTGAGTCCCAGTCAAGTTAACTTGGTTGACCCAGGGTCCCACCAACCGTATTATGACTCAATAAGGTCATTGGGGTCATGGGAGCTCAACAGCAAACTCCCATAACCCCTTTATGCCCAAAACTAGTTTTGGTTGGACTCAGGCTAGTCTGAGCCCAAGTCAGGTCAAGTTGACTCATTTCATCCTTATGGGTGCATCCTAGGAATCAAACCCCCCTTATTTCGCAAATTGACCTAATTGGACAAGTTCGGGTTAGCCCAAGTCAAATCCTGGCCCAACTAGCCAAATCGATGCTAGGTAAGCGAACCAATTATGTCAAAATATGATCAAACATGCTTAAATGGTCATTATGAATGTCAAATATGACCCTAAGATCTCCAAAAATCCAAGGGTCCATTTCGACCCACTTGAGCTAGCCCAAGTGGGCCCAAGCCAAAACTAGACTGGATACACCATATGGGGATGATTCAGACTAATATTACTAATTATGAGCCTATTAAGCTATAAAAGGATCAATCATCCCCTTTGAAACCCAAGAACCCAAAAAGGTCAGATTGGGCTAGTTCAGCCTAGCCCAAGACAAAACCTAACCATAAATGATCAAATTTCTTATGATTGAGCCATAAGTCAATCCAATGGCACAAACTACTTTCAAATACCTTAAGAAGAAACCAAAACTTGGTTTATGGGCTTATAACTCATCAAATCCATTAAAAATCAAGCTAGCCAAACCCAACCCAAATTAGGGTTAACCCAATAACTTGGCCAAAATGATTTGAATCGACCTTATAAGCAATAATGAGATCATTCAACCTCAAAGAAACCACAAAATCAAAATTTGGTCCATTAGGGGATCACTTAAGCCAATTGAGCTAACCTCGGGTTAGCCCAAAGTGACCACGAGATCTCCAAATTTGATTCCAATAGAAGCAACACTCTTAATAAAGTGTTACAATGATTTTGGCACTTAGAATTTGCACTTCAAACCCTGAAATCAAAAGTTAGCCCAATTGGGATAGCCCAAGCTAGCTGAATCTAAGCACTTAGCCAAAATTGGCCAAAACCTTCAGAAGTGGCCAAAGTCACTTCCAAACCACAAAAAATCACATCTTTAACCTTCAGAGTCCTTTAGGACCATCAAAAATTCAAATTAAGATTTTTGGCTCTTTAAAGCTAAATTAGTCGAATTTGACCTAAGTTCAAAGCCGTTTGATCACTTTAGACCTTCTTAAAAAATCAAAATACTATATTTTTATCACAAAAGAAATTATATTTATTAAATATTAAAATGTATAATTTTAAGCCGAAAACATTTAATCAGTACCAAAACCAACTTTTTGAAATTTTTGACTGCTCTGCTAAAGCACCGATTATCTTTCTTTACTATTATTTTAATATGCTTTTACGCTCAGCATCGCACAATTTTGAGAATAATTGTTTTAATGTCACATAAAATGATATTGAAGAAGTTTGGATAACTGAGTAGCATGGGTTCACGATTCATCTATATTTTAGCCTAATCAGACAACTGTTAGGACGGGGCTGTCCGATGCTGGGAGTCATAAGGAGCCTATATTGATAAGCATTTGATATGGCAGGTATAAAGAAAAAATAGAATTATTATGTAACATCAAATATGAACCTCATTTTTCTCGATTTTGTGCTTGCTCTATAAAATCACATGCTCACATCAGATATTAAATATTAAAATTTTATATTTATTTTTGTGACAGTAATTATCTTATGCTTAAATTTCTTTAAAGCTAAATTTGTAGGAATAAACTATAAATCTCTATTCACCGGTCAAAAAAAATTTTTTTCTCTCACTTAATAAATAACTATAAATATTGATATTATATGGTGCTTAGTCTCACGATTAACTAGTATTCAAATGCCCGCAATTTTGAAACGTCTCCAGATCAATAGCTCATTAGAACCCTCAAATGAAGGCCGAAAAGCCAAAGATTTTTACTGCTACTGTTGTTTTCACGTTTCTTTTTCTTTTATTTATTTTAAGCTTTAATATTTAAGATCTTCGATCAAGACACTATTTTTTATGTATTGTATTTTTAATTTCATAAATAAATCAAGTTTGATGATTAAATGTTATTTCTTTTAAACTACTCAATCTGATCATGCAGCTAGGGAATTACTCATGATGTTGGTTTAGCTCCTGCTAATCCGGCATCGGATCTCAATGGTTGGTATTAGAGCGAGGTTTGGATGGAATCAAGTATTAGAGCGGGTGGGGCAGGCGCACAAGAAAGAATCATGGCTGTAAGATTCAAGGATCGGATCCGACGGTCTGATCTGGCCCCACGATCTAGATCTATTATGGACCATCTAATTCTATTTAAAAAGAATCGAATGGCCCGACTCTAATTAAATAGAATCAAACGGTTGTGATCAAGTCATCTTGTTGTTCGGGAACCAACCTGTTGCATGGGATCCCCGCTGCGAGATTGCATGAACCCTGGGTCGTTGGATGACGGGCTAGGTCGATCCAACAGTCAAGAAGGCGACGGACCATGATTTAGGCCTTTGATCGCCGCGACGGATCATCAGCCGTAATTAATTTTAATAAAAAAAAATTATTTATTTCAATCTATTTTGCGCATTTTTCTTCCCTTTTGTGTCAAAAAAATTATGAAATCTTCATCCTAGCTAATTTGGGGGTAAGAAATTTAAAAATACCATTATTTATATGATCCGAGATTTAATTATTTTTCTAATTTATTTAATTAATAAAAATAAATAAAATAATCAAAAATTTTCCTTTGATATTGTTCTTTTCAAATTTATCAAGAAGCGTTTTGATAAAAGCATTAGCTTTTAATGCCTGATTAAGCTTAAATGGATCTTGTAACAACACTGGTCATTACACCTATGGTTGAAGTAAAGGCTTAAACAAATTTAAGAAATGCGCTGGATGTGGTTTTTGATGCTTCTAATGCTATGAATAAAAATATAATGGTGATGCCTAGTATGACTTTTGTTCACACGCAAGTGCACGTAGTCTGAAATAATAATGGAACAGTGAATTTTGGATTTATCATCCTCAATGATTAAAGAAATATTATTAGTTACTGTTTTCTCTACTCATGCTTAAGCAATCAAATTTTGATTTTGTTATTAAATTAGATCTAAGCATGCAAAGTAAATAAATCTAAAAATACGAAGGTATAATCAAGTTTTAAGAGATCGGGAAAAATTTGGCCAATCAACTATAGTTCAACATATCCAGTTCTTGCTGAGTTTAAATTTATCCTCTAATGAGAATGTAAATTAATAGTTCAATGGGTTACAATCATCTAAACCCACTAGTGATCTCTTACGCACATGAGTAACTCATTACAAAATCCTAAGGTCGTCTTTAGCCGATCTTGCACGAGACCTCTTGACTTCAGACCTTAACATCTAAATGGGAGCTTCCTTAAGTCCTATTAATATTCCCCATCTAATGCAAATGGAATTAGATTTCCATCTCTGTTCTCACATGGACATAGAGATCTCAGTGTTCAAAGGAGAGCGTGAGATCTCTCTACTCCGATAATCCTTTACTCGATTTAATCTTATGTCTAAGCGAGAGATTGCATGAGGTATAGAATACAAAAGATAAAAAATGTCAAGTGCACATAAATCATTGATCTGAACTTTTGCTCCGATCAAAGCTTTAGTGCTACTTGCATGGCATGCGATCACATGCACACACATCTTGATTAGAACTTTTAGTTCAATCGAAGATGTAGTGCAATGTGAGCACATCCCTTTAAAAATAATGATTTCATTACATGCAACACAAAAGATTTTATAGAATGAAACACATACATTTAGCACAATTAAATCATACATTCATACTCAACAATCATATAGAAAAATCTACTACATATGCCTAACCTAACCCTCTCCGAAAGGGGAGTTTAGGCTACCATAAAAAAGGAATCACAAGCATACATGATTTTTGTTCTCAAGAGCATCATGATTTCTTACAATAAGATAATGCAAAAAAGAAATGAGAGGACAATAGAGATGTTGTTGAAGGAGCGTCCAAAATGGTTCCTTCGTCTTCGCCTTCTTCTTCTTCTTCTTCTACAGTCCTCTAATGGCAGCTTTTAGGGTATCCTTCTTTGTGGTGGCTGAAATTTCCACTCTTTGGAACCCCTAATTTCTCCCAAATACATCATCCTTATTTTAGAGCTTCATTATGGCTTTTACACTTTTCTAGCACAGCTCAAGGGAGGCCAAGAGTCGCCACTTTTTCCTGGTGAATAGGACATTTCGTCTTCAAAAATTTGTTGGGCGCCTAAGCACGCGCCCGACTACAATGCAAATATTTCTAACGCCTAACCGCGCCTGGGTGATCATGCTTCTATTGGGTTGACGCTTGAGCGTGCCTGAGCGCACATGTTTCTGTCACCTTGGTGCTCAAAACACGTTTGAGCGCGCCTGAGCGCACGAGTAGGCTGCTCAAGTATTTGAATTCAAGCGCTCAGGCGCACCAGAGCTCTTGGTTGCTTTCTTTGATGGAATTATCATGTGAGAACCATTGGACAACCTTGTTTTGTCGTATAATCAAAATGAAAACAAAACATACTAAAAATGGATTAAAAATAGTCTATTTTAACACAAAATAACACAATAAAATGGAATGATTTTAGTATACATGCGTGGCTTATCGATACATTACAAGTTATGAAGGAGGAGGATGCAACCTCAAATATGGAAGTGGCATCTGCCTCTTCTATGGCTGCGGCTGTGGCCCCTTTCTCCTCTTCGTTAAATGTTAAGAATTGTTTGGTGGAGACGGATCAGCTAGAAGAGATATTTCCTACACATGTTCACAACTTGGTTAAAGAGTTTTTTGTAGGCTGGAGTGTTATTCAAACCACTCTCAAAAAATATGGCCTAGATATTTTGGAAACCCCAAGGGCCATAGACTTGATAGGGATGATCAAGGTGAGTGACGTAGATGGAGGAATTTCGAATGATGAGTTTGAGGCAACCAGGATGGTTGATTTTCAAGTGCGTAACGCATCTTGTTCGACCTCAAATCCACATGCAGAGTATCACCCGATTGTGAAAGAAGAGTTTCAAATTACCTCTTTACAAGATTACGTAAGCGAGCCTGATAAAATTGATGATGTGAATTATATGGAAGAATCAAATGATATCCTTTCGAACTTTGAGAGATTGATTAATTTCATAGCTCGAAATAAGCGGCCAAGAAAAAAGAAAAAGAAAGTTAAAGTTTCCAGGACTAAAAAGAACTTGAGGTGTAACTTGAGGAAGAGATGAGATTGCTTACTGAGACCTTTGCTACTCTACAGTGATGTCAGTAAGTATTAGATTGGGAATGCTCTCTTGGAGTTTGGTGATTGTTTATATTTTTTCTTTTTTCTTTTTTTTTGTGTTTTATATTTGAAGGTTCACTCCTAATTGTTGTATGCCTTTATTTCTTTAAATGCAGCAGATTATATAATATATATATATGCACATATTATTTTGCCTTTTTCTTTATTCTTTCTCTTGACCAAGGATTAACATTGGCTACAATGATCCTATATTGACCCCTTTCCTCTCCCTCCCAAGCCCACTAATCAAAATGATGTTAAATTAAATAGGTCTATAATAATAAGATAAACAATGAGGGTATAGTATTAAAAATAAGGCTAGGTTTGCAATATCCCAAACTATATTGAGCAAGATATTACAACCTGACCCATCTCATATCATGCAAAATCTCATGGTTTATCCTCATATGACAACCTTTCGGGAGGTCACCATCCTAGCAGTGTTCCACTATAAGCACACAAAACTTT
Organism: Gastrodia elata; assembly: GCA_016760335.1. Lineage (NCBI taxonomy): Eukaryota > Viridiplantae > Streptophyta > Magnoliopsida > Asparagales > Orchidaceae > Gastrodia > Gastrodia elata. Next base: position 5,118,322 of record CM028681.1, on the reverse strand, counting down.
GAAATTTTTATTAAAAATTAATTAGTAATCTCGAAAGGTACCCTGCATAATATATTTCAATTTTCACTTATATAATCATGGATCTTTTGCTCTTCTTCCAATGTGAATTTTGTTCATTCACATCACTCATTTCTCCTGAAGTCTGCCAGGAACCACTAATATCCGAACTGCACCATATCTGAACAACCATAGCTTGGCAATCACTCCCTTTCCTCCTCATATTTGGGTTTTTATATGCCCACCAGCTTCTGAATAGTTCACACCCAAACCACTCTGTACAAGCAAAGGTTTAGCTTGGATACTAATTGTAATAACTCAAACTCTTAAGCACCAAGATATTGTCCATTTTGGTCAGAAAGGTCTCACAGTTTTGCCCGCAGAAGATAACTTCCCAGCAGGTCACCCATCCTGGGAGTGCTCCCACCTGTGCAAGCTTAACTTTGGAGTTCTTATCAGGAACTCCACCGTTATCTGAAAAGGCGCCTCGATGTTTAAGAGTTTCACTTATTACTACTTAAGTGGGTCTTTATAATCTCCCCAACTTAAGTAACTGATGTCCTCGTCAGTATCCACACATAGATCCAAGAACCATCCATTGGAGAGATAGGACTAGAGGTGCCCCATACAGGCACAAGAGATACCCACAATCATGTAGCACATTAACCATCATAGGTTCAAGAGGCTGCTCACATGAAGTGATACTTTGCCCTATATGGCACTTAGCTCCTATCTGACACCCTATGGCCTGCTTTGATACCATCTGTAACAACCCTTTAAAACAAAAAAAAAAAATAAGTTTTTAAAAGTAAATAAATTAAATAATATAATTATATTTTTATTTTATTTTTCTTCTCAAGCGGCTATTAGAGAAGCGATGTTTCTCTTCTCCATTCCCGTGATCGAGCCCTGATACCCACGCTCGATGTCACGGGCGATCGCAGGCATACGCTCCTTTTCGCTCTCCTGCGTACCTTACCCCTCTCAAACCTCCTTAGTTTCGAGGTGGGCTTCCTATCTGTTACTTTCGAGAGGTTAGCAAAGCTGTTCGAAGGAGAGAAAAGTATCCTAATTCTCTGGACTTTGGAAACTGCCAGGTATGCCAATCTTCATTTAACCTACTTTGCTTACTTGGCTTCGTAATAATAATTACTGGAGAGTGATTTGAAATCTCATTCAATCTTTCGAAGAATGCAAATGGCAAGCAATCAGATGTCGAAATTGATATCCATATTTTCTGTTTTCTCTTCAATTATCAAAGTGCTTAGTTTTCATTTAAACTCTTTTAGAGCATTTGTCTGTTGAAGTTGATGTTATTTTCAACTCAGTTAAAGCTTCTGCGATTCGTAAATAAATCGATCACATATTACGATTTCCCTTCTTCCCTAATATTGTTGTAATAGCATTTAATTTATCAAATCGAATTGAGCGAATCGACAGGGAGATTAATGAAATTCTCAAATCTAATTCAGTATTAAATTTTCTATCATATTATCAACTAAACCAATCTAGGTTAGGGTTTATTTCCCGTATAGATTCGGAGTTGCATTGCTTAAGAAAGTGTAATCGAGTTTCGTGTTGTGGATAGGATTGTTATTATTGGTGCGATTCGTCGATTAAGTGCATTGTTTTCAGAGTTTTTCGATGCCCTAAAGTTCCGTCTGCGTGCGATCCGTCAGGGAAGAAACAGTCCAGAAGCGAAGGTTATCTGAAGCGAACCGGCCGGTCCATTATCCCCCGTCCTGAACCGCGCCGTTTTGGAATTGGCCACGTGGCGTCCTGTAATGCATCCCGCCGTTTCCTTTAAGCATATAAGAGAATGGTTAATTAAATTAAAGGATTATGGTATGTTTAAATTAATAACATTATTAATAAATAATCTAATTTTATTTTAATTAATAACTTTGAAAATACAAACCCAAATGATACAAAATTATATACCAATTTGATCACAAAAATGAGTAGATCAATAATATTAAATTTAATTTCAGTTTTGGCAATTATTTTAATAGGTCAATATTTTGGATTAATTAATTAATTACAAATTAATCTTTACCATTTCTTGATACCTAATTTGATCATTTAAGATCCGAATTAAATGATCAAATAGTCCATTTCACTCACAAAAATATGAAGAATAATAATGTGAAATAAAATTCATCATTTGAACTCTAATTTTCTTAATCACTTTTTAACCTAATTTGGAATCATTAAAACCCTAATTTTTCTAAAATTGTCCAAAATTGACATACTTAGTATCAATCTTCTCCTTATGAAATAAAGATTTCATTTATTTATAAAATATTTCCATTGGACAATAAATTTAAGATTTTAGGTTTTGACTCTTATTTAGAGTTATTGTGATTAATCAATATTTTTAGATAGCTTACCTTAAGTCTCATAAAACCCTAAGATAGCTAATTTGTCATATTTATTATTTCCCTTACCAATTAGATAGTATTTTTATGAGCTTACTTCTCAACTTTCTTTTAATGTGAATTAATTGTCAAGTGCTTAATTCACCTTTCAACTCTAAAGTAGAAATCCTATGATTGATTTGCAATTGATCTATAGTTGAATTCTAAGTCTATTAGTTACACATATTAAGAATAGATAGTCTTAATGCATTAGTAACTGTATAATTGTGAATCAACTAGATCTAGCTTTAGTAATTAGATTAAAACTTAGTTTATTCATCCTAATCCCTAAAATATTTTCTTTTATTATTTTAAGTTGTAGTAATAGGAATTCCTAACTTAGGTTAGTTTACGAATCCTATTGAATTCCTTGAACATCAATTAATAGTAAACATATAACTTGTAGTTCTTAAGTCCAGTAAGTACTTAAACTAAATCTTGCAATTACTTATAACTTAGCTAGATTATATTATTTGATTAGAACATTCAAAATATAACCTAACTAGTGAATCTTAATGAAAATTAGTAGATTTATCTTAGTTCCAAATTTCTTAAGTTAGTAATTTCTTATTTAAATCTCTACCTACTAAGTACCTAAACCTTGATTTAATTATTGTAATTAGATCTTATAGTTTAGGATGAGATTAAGAGTTAGTCTCTAATCATTATAATTATACTTATAAATTATTTTATCATATCATATTAAATAAATTAAATCTATTACTTTTAAAATCCCAATTACTGCTATATTACAATTAACTTTGAGATCAATATCTCAAAGTTAATTGGGAGGGGAGCTCAATTAACTCCAATTATTAAGTAGATCGTTAAAAATTAGAAAACTTTGGATATCACTTAGTTACAATTATTGAATTTCCTTGAATGCTTGTTTATGCTTGAGCCTTATTCGTTGATTCATTCATATATTATATTGTGCATAAATAAAACTTTCACATTAAAATTATTAGGGATTTCATTTGGTGGATCAGTCTAGAGCAAACTGAATAAGGAGTAATAAGGAGGCGTCGCATTCTTAGATGGTGAATGTGAGTGTTTTAGGACTTCACCCCGCTTAGTTGTTAAACAGACGTGTTTAACTCCTCATTTCATTCTGAATATGCCCACAAAATGAGCACAGATTAAAATAACTTCAATTAATAAATATGTGAGATCTTCAATCTTTTAGATTGTTATACCACATCATAACTTTTAGCTATCTTACTTTACATAGTCCTAGGCTATGTGTATCTTAAATTAAAGTTTATGATTTTTCCTTCAATTTCCTTACTATACATTTTCTATGATTTAGAACTATACTTTTCTTGATTACAGTTCATTTAAATTACAGTGAATGTTGTATAATTTCATTAAATGCTTCACAGTTTATTTTTCTTACTTAGCATAAGTTCATTCGAACATATGCATGCTTTACTTCATGAACTTCATATGCACATTAGTTTATTTCTAACCTATTTATGATGCTTTTACACTTGCTCTATTTTGCAGGCTAGAATGTATGTTAAGTGAGTTTTCTAACTCACTTATTTTCTTTACTTACTTTCTTTTACTTGTATGCTTACCATATTGCACCCATGCTTGTGCTTACTTTGTAACTAGGACTGTGTAACATGTTTAGCTAATCTTACATTCAATACATTCATCCATTTATTCATCACAAGCATTTAAGTATGACTAAGCTCCAACAAGTGTAGTAAATTAAAGTAAACGACATTATTACAAACAACAATAAACTAAGTAAGAGATGGAAAATTGATAGCTCACTTGAAGTTCTTAATAAGCTATACTTAATATTTTTATAAGCGTAAGCAGTTTTTAATTTTTAGCGCTTGGTCCAGCTCCACTAGCCTCCAAGTGCACCTGATCTATCACATTTTGGTATTTAAATATGATAGGATAAAGTCAAGAAATAGAAAATCTGGTTAGACTAAACAGTCTAAGTACATTTTAAGATTAGCTAAACATATTACACAGTCCTAGTTACAAAGTAAGCACAAGCATGAGTGCAATATGGTAAGCATACAAGTAATAAAAAGTAAGAAAAATAAGGGAGTTAGAAAACTCACTTAACATATATTTTAGCCTGCAAAATAGAACAAGGGTAAAAGCATCATAAATAGATTAGAAATAAACTAATGTGCATATGAAGTTCATGAAGTAAAGCATGCATATGTTCAAATGAACTTATGCTAAATAAGAAAAATAAATAGTGAAGCATTTAATAAAATTATACAACATTCACTGTAATCTAAATGAACTGTAAATAAGAAAAGTATAATTCTAAACCATAGAAAATGCATAGTAAAGAAATTGAAGGAAAAATCTTAGACTTTAATCTAAGATACACATAGCCTATGACTATGTAAATTAACATAGCTAAAAGCTATGATGAGTTATAACAATCTAAAAGATTGAAAATCTCACATGTTTATTAATTGAAGTTATTTTAATTTATGCTCATTCTGTGGGCATAATCAGAATGAAATGAGGACTTACACGTCTGTTTAACAACTAAAAAAAGCGGGGTGAAGTTATAAAACACTCACATCCACCCTCTGAGAATGCGATATCTCCTTATTACTCCTTATTCAGTCTGCCCTAAACTGATCCACCAAATGAAATCCCCAGTAATTTTAATGTGAAAGTTTTATTTATGCACAATATAATATATGAATGAATCAATGACTACGGCTCAAGCATAAGCAAGCATTCAAGGAAATTCAATAATTGTAACTAAGTGATATCCAAAGTTATCTAATTTTTAATGATCTACTTAATAATTGAAGTTAATTGAGCACACAATTAACTTTGAGATATTGATCTCAAGTTAATTGTAATATAGTAGTAATTGGGATTTTAAAAGTAATAGATTTAATTCATTTAATATAATATGACAAAATAATTTATAAGTATAATTATAATGATTAGAGATTAACTCTTAATCTCATCCTAAACTATAAGATCTAATTACAATAATTAAATCAAGATTTAGGTACTTAGTAGGTAGAGATTTAAATAAGTAATTATCCAACTTAAAAAATTTGGAACCAAGGTAAATCTACTAATTTTCATTAAGATTCACTAGCTAGATTATATTTTGAATGTTCTAATCAAACAATATAATCTAGCTAAGTTATAAGTAATTGCAAGATTTAGTTTAAGTACTTACTGGACTTAAGAACTACAAGTTCTATGTTTACTATTAATTGATGTTCAAGGAATTCAATAGGATTCCTAAACTAACCTAAGTTAGGAATTCCTATTACTACAACTTAAAATAATAAAAGAAAAGGCTTTAGGGATTAGGATGAATAAACTAAGTCTTAATCTAATTACTAAAGCTAGATCTAATTGATTCACAATTCTATAATTACTAATGCATTAAGACTATCTATTTTTAATGAGAGTAACTAATAGACTTATGATTCAACTATAGATTAATTGCAAATCAATTATAGAGTTTCTACCTTAGAGTTGAAAGGTGAATTAAGCACTTGGCAATTAATTCACATTAAAAGAAAGTTGAGAACTAAGCTCATAAAAATAGTATCTAATTGGTAAGGGAAATAATAAATGTGATAAGTTAGCTATCTTAGAGTTTTCTGAGACCTAAAGTAAGCTATCTAAAAATTTAGGTTAATAACAATAACCCTAAATAAGAGTCAAAACCTAAAATCCTAAATTTTTTGTCTAATGGAAATATTTTATAAATAAATGAAATTCTTATTTCATAAAGAGAAGATTGACACTAAGTATGTCAATTTTGGACAACTTTAGAAAAATTAAGGTTTTAATGACTGCAAATTATGTTAAAAAGTGATTAAGGAAATTATGGTTCAAATGATGAATTTTATTTCATATTATTATTTCTCACATTTTTGTGAGTATAATGGACTATTTGATCATTTAATTTGGATCTTAAATGATCAAATTAGGTATCAAGAAATGATAAAGATTAATTTATAATTAATTAATTAATCTTAAATATTGACCCATTAAAATAATTGCCAAAACTGAAATTAAATTTAATATTATTGATCTACTCATTTTTGTGATCAAAATGATATATAATTTGTATCATTTGGGTTTGTATTATCAAAGTGAATAATTAAAATAAAATTAGATTATTTATTAATAATGTTATTAATTTAAACATACCATAATCCTTTAATTTAATTAACCATTCGCTTTTATGCTTAAAGGAAACGGCAGGATGCATTACAGGACGCCACGTGGCCAATTCCAAAACGGCGCGATTCAGGACGGGGGATAATGGACCGGCCGATTCGCTTCAGATAACCTTCTCTTCTGGACCGTTTCTTCCCCGACGAATCGCACGCAGACGGAACTTTAGGGCATCGAAAAACTCCGGAAACAATGCACTTAATCGACGAATCGCACCAATAATAACAATCCTATCCATAACATTCGCTTATATGCTTGCCATTTGCATTCTTCGAAAGATTGAATGAGATTTCAAATCACTCTCCAGTAATTATTATTACGAAGCCAAGTAAGCAGAGTAGGTTAAATGAAGATTGGCATACCTGGCAGTTTCCAAAGTCCAAAGAATCTTTGCCTATGGTCGATCGCGCTTCTGCTGGAGGATACTTTTCTGTCATTCGAACAGCTCTACTAACCTCTCGAAAGAAACAGATAGGAAGCCCACCACGAAACTAAGGAGGTTTGAGAGGGGTAAGGTACGCAAGAGAGCGAAAAGGAGCGTACGCCTGCGATCGCCCCTGACATCGAGCGTGGGTATCAGGGCTCAATCACAGGAATGGAGAAGAGAAACAGCGCTTCTCTAATAGCCGTTTGAGAAGAAAACATATATATATAATCATATTATTTATTTACTTTTAAAAACTTATTTAATTATTTTATTTTAAAGGGTTGTTACAAATTTTTTTTAAAACTTTTTGTTACCCTCAATTAGTGACCTAATTGACTCTAATCTTTTTCTATTAGTCTTATAATAGTATTAGGATCTTCCATTTCAACTTTCGTGCGAATTAGAGATCGTTTGTCAATTTCCAGCATTTCCTGATTTTCTGATAATTCTGAGAATGCCTAAATTATTTAGACCTCAAAATCGAAACAGAGTCCGTCATTAGATTCAGTAGCTCCAAATTAGCTACGAGTGTTGTTCCGGGAAATTTTGGAAGTCGTTGAATTTCCCGGATATTTTGTTGTTTTTCGATCACACAGAAAATTTCGTCGAAATCATGATTCCAATTTAAGTCAAATAAAAATGTAATAAAAATATCATCTTATAATGCCCTATTGAAGGGATCCTACTGCGAAAATTTGAGTGCGTTTGGGATCCCGGTTTGTCCTAAATAAATTCGTGAAGTTTAAACTTGAAAGGCTAATAATATGAAAAATATAAATTGGAATTTGGAAATTTTTGTATATTTAAGTTGAGCATTATATGAGGATATTATGTTTCAAGTTTCGTTAATTTTCAAGTTTCTGAATTATCATAATTAATTTCCAAAAAATCTCACTTAAAAATTTATATAAAATAAAATACTTTTGGACGCTTGTGTTCATCTCGTCGAGACGATCGTTTCGATACCAAGTTTGTAATTTTTGGAACTCAAATGACTTCAGATCTTGGCTCAGAAATTCCAGCCGTTTATTTTCAATCCAATGGCTTGTTTAGATACTAGTTTTGCTTAAATCCCATCTAGCCTAATTTTCTTTACTAAAAAGCTAAAATTTCCTCTCAGCCGAAATCCATTCCTTTCTACCCTAACCGAGCGAAACCCACTGTCTCTTGCACGCAAGCCAAACTCCACTCACTGAGCCCTCCACTCACCGAGCCCTCCACTCGCCGATCCCTCCACTCGCCGAGCCCCTCCACTCGCCGAGCCTCTCCACTCGTTGAGCCTCTTCATCTAGCCGATCCATCCTCTCGCCGAGTCTCCATCTTGTCGAGCGCCTCTTCTAGCCGAGCCTCTGGACGCTTAAAGGAGCACTCGAGCAGCGGCTACTCCATCTCCATTCGCAAACCCTACCTTTGTTTGGTGCGACCTCTAGAAGCAAGGTACCTCTTCATTTTGCCTTCTCTTAGTGGTATGCTCGAAATTTCAATTTAGGGCATGAGTTTTTGGTGACTTAAATCAATTTAGGTTGAAACCCCTTTCTCATATGTGCGCATACTCGCGATTATTTCGAAGAATCCATACTTCAATCTTACAATTCCATAAGTATTATGCATGTTTGTTGATCTTCATTTTTATCTTAGGACTATAAGTGTTTTATGACAACTTGCTGTAGTAGTTCCATTTGCCTATTCTTTAATGAAAATGTAGTTCAAATTGTTCTACATGACTTCTTTTAACTGTATAATAACTCTAAGTCTAACCCTTGTAAGTTTTCATCTTCGCAATTACTAAGCGAATACTTGTACTGCTTGTAATGATACTTTGAGTATAATATCGTAGCATAGAAAATATATGTTATCTTTATAATGGTTTAAACTCATTATCAAAATGTTCATTAAGTTAATTAATATTTAAGTAGACTAAAAGTTAATAAAAAAAATGAAGGAATCAATGTACTTCCTTAAAGATTTGTGTTGAATTTATTCGTCCACTTATCAGAAGATTAAAAAGGGGAAACATCCAAGGTCAGTTTGATTTGACTTTGGAACTAAGAAGTAATATATTCATCCCAAAACCTCTCAAAGATTCATAGTAGCATTTATTCCTTCTTATAAAGCATTTCAAATAAAAATTAAATCATGCGAATTCTTAGAAATTATGGGTCTCAATAATAAGATAAGGTTTAAGATAATATTAAATCTCTTTAAATGAGGTCAAATGAAGAGGCTAACTTTTCCAACAAAACCATTCCTTAATTAATTAAGGGTCCTTTATCTAAAATCAACTAATCACATCAGCACTAAGTGACTAATCTCTTCATGAAGAAATTAATAAGGAGAAGAAAGAGAAGTACTAGAATTTACTAAAATATCTAAGAGTATGATTTCATTATCATATCCTAAGATTAAGGCATCATGATAAAGTGATGTTATTAAATATTAATGAAATTTCATTTATTATCATTCAGATAATATATTTAATAATAGGATTTAATCTTATATTAATATGTTATTATAATTGATGAATTCTATGATTCAATAGAATGGTGTTAGAATTATAATATTGAGAATTTAATCTATAAATTCTTGTGTGAAAGAGATTCAATTTAATTTCTATTGATGCTTAATGAAATAATAGTTTCACCAATTTCACTTATTGTCATATTTCAGAAGTGTTCTAATTAATTTTATAACTACTAATGTCAAATCATCTAAATAAATGTAATCAATAAAGTTAAGATGTTAGAAATTGTTTCCATCTATTAATTTCATTAATCATTATTTACAATGATTAAGTAAATTAAATATTACATAAATTGTCATTTATAGCATGACTTGATCAATTCATGTCCAATTTGGACATTCCAATAGTCCATTTCACTCACAAGAATGTGATGAGCATTAATACGAAGTCAAATTTATGTTTTAAATCCTAATTTTTATTAATGACTTTTAAACCCTAATTAGGAGTCCGAAAATCCTAAAATCCCAACATTGTCTGATTTTGACGTACTTAGAGTTATTCTTCTCCTTACGCAATAAGGATTTCAAATTTATGAATTTTATTTCATTTGGACAATAATTGATGATTTTAGGTTGTGACTCTTTAATTAGTATTACTTAAATAATTTCATAATTTCTTAATTTCATGCTTTGGGTGTTTAAAGCCCTAAGATAGTAAACTTATTTTACTATTTCCCTTCCAAGTCAAGTTTCCATGACATTATTGTTTTGAGCTTAATTCTCATAAATAAATTGTATGAATCTTTAGTAAATTGCTGGATTCATCTTTCAACCTTAGGATATAACCTATAGGATTGATTATACCTTAAATTATAGGTGACCCATTAGAATTAGATGTTATACCCATTAAGTGTATTTAGCCTTAATATTTGTTTGATGTAGGTTATGATCTTCTTAGTCATAATCCTAAGTAATTGGATTTGAGCTTAGTTCTCATTATTCTAGATATGTGAATTAATTGCAAATTTGCTTGATTCACCTTTCAACCCTAAGGTAAAAACCCTAGGATTTATTTAAACAAGAATTGTAGTTGATACCTAGATTTATTAGTTACATTCATTAAGAGTAATTAGCCTTAATGCCTTTGTAATTATAGATTATTGAATCAACTAGAGCTAGCCTTTAGTGATTAGATTGGAACCTAGTTTATTTATCCTAATCCTTAAAGCCTTCTCTTGATTATTTTAAGAGATGGTGATATGAGTCCTAATTTACTTAGAATAGTTTAAGGATTCTATTGATCTTCTTAACCTTTAACTTTTAGAAAACATAGAATATATAGTTCTCAATCCCTACATCTACTTATTTTAAACCTTTCATTTTATATTAACCTATAGCTAGTTTAGTGTTTGATTTAAATAGAACCTTCAAACTACAACCTAGCTAGAGAACTTTAGTAGATTAAACCTTAACTCCCAAGTTCTTAAGTTGATAATTCTTCATCTCAATCCTTTCTTACTAGTCATCTAAGCCTTGATTTAATTATCATAATTGAATCTTATGGCTTAGGACTAAATTAAAACTAACTTCTATTTGCATTAATTATACTTATAAATTATTTTGTCATATCATAATAAATGAAATGAAAACATTATTTTTAAAACTCCAATTATTACTATTAACTACAATTAACTTGAGATTAATATCTCAAAATTAATTGGAAGCTCAATTAGCTCCAATCATTAAGTAGATCATTAAAATTAGATAACTTTGGATATCACTTAGTTGCAATTATTAAATTTTCCTTGAATGCTTGCTTAACTTTGACCCTTTTTCATTGAATCATTCATATAAGACATTGTGCATCAATAAAACTTGCATATTAAAATTACTAGGGGGTCTATATGGTGGATCAGTCTAGGGCAGACTGAAAATAGAGTAATAAAAAGACATCACATTCTCAGAGGGTGAATGTGATTATTTTAGAACTTGACCCCGATTTTCTTAGTTGTTAAAAAGACATGTTTAACTTCTCATTTCATTCTAAATATGCTCACAGAATGAGCACAGATTAAGATAACTTCAATTAATAAACGTGTGAGATCTTCAATCTTATAGATTATTAAGACTCACCATAGCTTTTAGCTATGTTACTTTCCATAATTCTAAATTATGTGAATCTTAAACTAATAGTCTAAGATCTTCCTTGATATTCCTTACTATGCATTTTCTATAATTTAGAACTGTACTTTACTTGTTTACAGTTTATTTAAATTACAATAAATTTTGTATAATTTCATTTAAATGCTTCAACATTTATTTTCCTTAGCATAAGTTCATTTGAATATATACATGCTTTACTTCATTTACTTCATATGCACGTTAGTTTATTTTTAGCCTATTTAGGATACTTTTACCCTTGTTCTATTTGCAAGCTAGGATGTATACTTAAGTGAGTCTTCTAACTCACTTATTTTTCTTACTTACTTTTCCTTACTTGTATGCTTACCATATTGCACCCATGCTTGTGCTTACTTTGTAACTAGAAATGTGATATCTAATTATAACAATAACATGTTTAGTCAATCTTAAAATGTACTTAGACTGTTTAGTCTAATCAGATTTTCTTTTTCTTGACTTTGCCTTATCACATTTAAATGCCAAAATATGATAGATCATGTGCATTTGGAGGCTAGTGGAGCTGGACCAAGTGCAATAACTTAACTTGCTTCCGCTAATAATGAAATGAAAATACAGCTTATTAATTTTTATGCGAGCTATTTCTTTCTTTTAATTTACTCATAATTTGTAATAATTAAAGTCATTTACTTCATATTTGCTATGCTTGTGTTGGAGTTTGATTAAATACTTAAATGCTTGGGATGAGATGAATGGATGGATGAATATAATTGAATATTAATTAAATTATTAGTTGCATATTAAATTGGAACTTAGTTGCACATCTACTCATAATGTTAATTGGAATTAGTAGTATATTTAATTGTTTATAGAATTAAAAATTAGTTTCTCATTCAAGTATAAATCTTTTCATATCTACATGTGATTATTGAATGTTTGTGATAAAACAAACCTTAGGGTAGACAATTGTTACATATGTGACTTTCTCCCTTTAATATTTAGAATTGGAAATGAGCAATCCTATAAAATAAATTGAACTCTACTTTAGAATTGGAAATGAACAGTCCTATAAAATGGATTGAACTCTACTTTAGAATTGGAAATGAGCAATCCTATAAAATGGATTGAACTCTATATTAGAATTGGAGCTAAAAAGGATTGCTTGCATGTTAGTTTAGGTTGTTTTTTCTTTCAAAATATAACTTCCATTGGAATGGGAGTCTTGTATGCTTACTTTGCAGGTGTTTCCTTAACCATTTACAAATGAGACTCTGCCGAAATTTTTAAGAAACATTAGGACTTAGAAATTTTCTTGAAAATTGTAGACTCACATTCCATATGTTAAACATATATAAATTTCATACTTAGAAATGCAAGTACTTATAATCATATGTGTCAATTATTCTTAAATTACACTCACATGTATCCTTATGTGTTTTATATATTAAACACTTAAGAGTCTTTCTATCTAGACTTACAAGAATACACATCAATATTTCTAATTTACATGTCCTTACATGTATTGCATAATTAACTTTATTTTATTCTCATATGCATTTCATACAATGTTTCATTATAATCCCTTTCATCTTAACTTAAGACCCTCATCTGAATCCTTAGCCAAACACAGTATCTAATGATTTAGATTAGTTTCCTTCTAATCTAGGATTAGATATTGTGGTGATGTATCAATATTGAGTTAAGTGATTCTCAATATTGGGGTTGTCACAATACTAAGCAAAGTATGGTTCGCTCTAGCCTGATCGATCCCAAGTTAGGACAAACCTTACAATTTTGTCCTTTTCAATTATAGTTCACAAGAGATTACCCATCCTAAAATTGCTCTATTATAAGCAAGCTTAACTTTTGAAGTTCTTATAAGAAATTTCACAAGTTATATCAAAAAGCATAATATACTTTAATTTTTACTTAAGCAATCATGAATTTTTTACTCCCCTTTCAGTGAAGAATCAGGTCATTCAAACCACCAATTTCTCCCATAAGCCCGCCATAAGCTACTCCTTGTATGAGCCTTCATGCCCCAGTAAACACACCCTGATCTCTTTCAATTCATGTGGGCTTTGACCCATTAAAAGCAACAACCACATTTACATCCAAAAAATTGAACACTTCCTCTTTTCCCGTCATAGTTGCATTTCACTGCAACCAGTTAGGGAGCCCGAGAAGTGTCTAATGCTTGAAAAGCCAAGGTTCTCTCAGGCAACACACTGTTCTTTTGGGGCATCTAAACTAAATTAATGGGAGCATGCCCACTAATGAAATCATGGACCTTAGGAGGAGCAATTTTATGTTCCTTATGAGGTGCCACCTTTTTTTGGAGTTCGAGTGCAATTTGAAATAAGTGATGAAAACGTGACCCACAATGCCACATTATTTAAAGAATTTGGGCAAATTTTCATAAATAACTTCTTGAAAACGACCCTCATTCTCTTCACCTATTCATATTGCATTATTGAAAGTTTCTGTTAAATTGATCTCAACCAAAACCCTTACACCACTGAGGGCCTTCAAAAGGTTGGTTGTTGCCGTATCAACTTCATGGGGCTTCCCATAATAGGACCACAATGAGAAAAGAGCATAATGAGTGATGAAATAGGCCCGTGTAGCAGAAAATTGAGCCAAACAGGAACAATAAAGGGCTCATATTTGGAGTCAAAGCTTGTAGTTCACTTCAGAAACTACAAGTGGAACTTTTCAATGAAATAGAAACAGCGGACAAATAATCGAGTATAATCCTCCTCGAACAAAATTTTAACAAGAACATGCCGATAATTGATTAATACATTGGAATAGGTTTCTGACTGCCCCAAATCACGAAAACAATTGTGTATCGTTTGCATTAAGAGTTTCCAATTGATAAATTTAAATGCCAGCTAATGAGTCTGAAGATTGATTGCTCGTAAGAGCATCAAGAATGGACTAAGGTGATATATATATATGCATATTTGAAGTTATATCGACTTAATGCTAGTAGTATGTAATGACCCGAGGTCGTTACTTTGCAAATTAGGTCAAAATCACGCCTAAGAAATCAGGATCCCGGGACTTTCAAATTAGGGCAAAAAAAATACCTCTAAATAGAAATATATTTTTGGATCAAAGTGCCCTAGTTTGGGAGAAATTCGGATAGCGAAAATTCCCGCTTCATTTTTTCGAATTTTCTTAAATTCAATAAAAATCAAGAACATTGAAATAAATGTCTGAATTCATCATTTTTTGTGTTGTTATGTTAAGGACATTATTTAAAAATTACTCATGAAGTTTCATTAATTTTTGATTGTTTGTTTAACCTAAATTAATTTTCAAAGTTTAAAACTTCATAAATTAATATAAAAAAAATATGTCCGAATCGAAAATTTTTGGCACGAGGGTGTTCATTACATCATAACACACCTCGGTGTCAAGTTTCATTGTATTTGAACTCCAAACGGCGGAAAAATACGAAAAATTTAACTTTAAGTAAATTTTAAATAATTCCTTAAAGTTTTATTTCTACCCCCATCTTTTGACCGTTCATCTTCTTCTCCCCCGCTTCTCTTTTTATTTAAACCCTCTCTCGCTCTCATCTCCAAACCAGCAACCCCCTCTCCTCTCCCAACCAGCAGCCCCTCTCCTCTCCCAAACTGCAGCAGCCTTGTAACGACCCAATGTCGTTACCTTTCAAATTAGGTTAAAACCCGCTTCAGACATTAGGACCCCGGGGAATTTCAAATTAGGGTAAACAAAATTTCTTTTAGATAGAAATAATTTTTAGATAAGTGCCCTAGTTTGAGAGAATTCGGATAATGAAAACTCCCGCTTTATTTTTTTGAATTATTTAAATCTAATAAATCAAGAATTTTGAAATACGTGTCCAAATTCATCATTTTCAGTGTCGTTATGTTAAATATATTATTTAAATACTGCTCAAAAAATTTCATCAAATTCTAAGCGCCGGTTTGATCGTGGCTAATTTTTGAAGTTTTAAATCTCAAAAGGAATATAAAATAAAATATTTGTCCGAATAAAAAATTTTCGGCACAAGTGTGTTCGTTATATCATAACACACTTCGGTGTCAAGTCTCATAATTTTTGGATGCCAAACGGCAGAAAATGCGAAAAATTTAATTTTAAATAATTATATTAAATTTTTCCTCTAAATCCTTCTCCCCCTTTATATGACATCCCCCTTTCTTCCGCCTTAAGGCGCTGAAGCTTCCGAGTCTAAGCTTTCCTGCGCCAAAACGGCGCAGGAATGGTCGGGCAAATGGCCAACCAGCCCTCTCCCTTTCCCCCCTCTCCTTTCTATAAAACCCCTCCCCTCCCCTCCTTCTCCACCCACACAGCATCCCTCTCTCCCTCACAGCAGCCGACAGCCACCCTCCCTGCCACCCTCAGCCCTCAATAACAGCCCCTCTCCTCCCTCAACCCTTCCCCTCCCCTCCTTCTCCCAAACAGCAACAACCCTCTCCTCCCTCAACCCCTCCTCCCTCTCCCAATAGCCTGGCTACCCAACCCCGGCAACCTCCGGCTCCCTTCCACCACGTTCGGCCTCCCTCCATATTTTCCAGCAACTCTAACCAAAGTAAGAGGAGAAGAAAAAATAAGGAGGAAATATGACATGAGATTTTGATATTTCTTCGTTCTTTTATTTTATATATACTTAATAATCATTATTATGAAAATAATAATGATAAATTTCGTCATTCACATTAATATGGTTCTCATTAATTAATAATGAAAATTATACAAATGTTATAAATTGGCTATTATTTTAATTCAAGCATTTTTATTTTGTCATTTTCATTCCTTTATTATCATTACTTATGCAGAATTTTACAGTCATTTTCATTCTTTATCCTTTCTTTCATACATTATTAACATTATAATTATTACATAATGATAATAATAATATTATATTAAATATAATTACTATTTCAATAAAAATATTATATTAAATATAATAATAACATTATATTAAATATATTGCAATTCAAGCATATATGAATGGTTGTCTACTATCAAGATAAAAGAATGAAAGAAAGGCAGAATAAAAAAGAAGAAACTAAAAATCCATAATAAAAATTATATCATCACTTTCATTTTAATTTAAAAATCAAAAACCTAAATGCAGATTAAGCGAATTGTCACTCATCCGAACTGTTGAACTTTTGAACTTAAAGAACAAGGTACCAAATGTCTTTTATTACTCTTGTTTAAATATATTTTTTGCTCAGCATCGCACAAATTTGATAAAAGTGCTTTTAAAAATCACATAAAATGATATGTGAAGAAATTTGGATAAGGAGCAGCAATGATTCCATGTTGATATATTTTTAGTTTGATCAGACAACTGCTAGGGCGGGACTGTCTGACGTCGGGAGTCATAAGGAACCTATACTGATAAGCCTTTGAGGGGGTAGGAATAGAGGGAAGTTAGGATATGTAACACAAAAGTGAACTCCCATTTTCCTCAATTTTGTATTTGCCCAACAAAATCATATTTTGCTTAAGATATCAAATGCTAAAATTTTGTATTTATTTTTGTGACTATAAATATTTTTATGCTAAGTTTTCAAGTGCAATTGAAACATGTTTGCAGGGATAAGTTAGTACAACTTTTATTTCTAATCAAATTATTGATTATTTTGTTTATTATTTAATATTTGTAAAGATGACATATATCAGTACTAAGTTTCACAACTAACTGGTATTCAAATGCCCGCACTTTTGAAATGTGCCCAGATCAATAGTTCGTCCTTGAAGAAAGGTGCTAAGAACCAAGCAATACTGATATTGCTTCCTAATGATCTCCAACTTCTTTTTGACTATGTATTTTTAAAAAAGTTCATAACTTTTTCTTTTATTTTAATCTTTGTAATCAGGATTTGTAAATTATGAATAAATGAGATATGTTTGATGTCTATATATTTATCTCTTAAAACACTCAATATGATCCTGCGGCTAGACGACTAGTTGTTATCCCCCAAGAAATCGATGCTGGATTTGCTCACGCTGACCCGGCACCGGATCCTCACAAGCCCTCCCATTCCAGCAGCCCTCCTCTTGTCGGCCACCAGCTAGCCACTTCGGCCACCTCCTGCAGTCGTCCGGCCCCTCAACCTCCCGGCAATACTATCCTAGGTAAAAGGAGAAAGAAATGAAGAGATTTAGCTAATAATATTATGCATAGCATTTTATACTTAAATAAACTTTATGATTGTCATTAATTAATAATGATAAACAACTGCATATGTCATAAGATAACTATTTTTTCATTCAGGCACTCACTCTAACGTTTTATTATTATTACTTTCAGCAATTTAATTTCTGACATTTCGATTCTATCTTCTACATTTGTATATTTTTATTATTATCATAAAAATATCACTAACCTAATGTAAAAATGAAAGAAAAATAGAATGGAAAAGAATATAGTAATTACTCCTAAGAACATTGAATTAAAAAGGCTAATTTAAAAATATCTAAAATCTAAATGCAGATTCAAAAGTCGAACTGTCAAACTTTAGATCTTAAAGAACAAAGGTACCTAATATATGACATGTATTATCTTTTTTTACATATAATTTATTAATGCTTAGCTTCACTTATTTGCATTGAGCTAAGCTCATTTGAAGCTTTGTTGGTTGTTCGGAACCAATGTGGTAACATTCGTGGGTTATTATTGAAAAAAAGACATCAGTAATAACATTTGTGGGTTATTACTAGAAAGAAAATATCAGTAATAACATTCGTGAGTCACTGAAAAAATGATATCAGTGATATTCGTGAGTTATTACTGGAAAGAAGACATCAGTAAAATAACATTCGTAGGTCACTGAAAAAATGACATTAGTGACATTCGTGGGTTACTGGAAAATGACATCAGTAACAACATTCATGGGTTGTTACTGGAAAAAAGACATCGGTAACAACATTCATGGTGGGTTACTAAAAAAATGACATCAGTAACCTGCATCTTTGTGCTAATATTTTTTTTGCAGGAAATTATTTATTTCATTTGTGTTATTACTTTACTTTTCCTGCATTCTTATCCTTATTTCTGCTAATCGCGTATTTGCTTTTATAAAAATGTAATATTATTTTGTTTACTGCGATACTTAGAGTATTCTCTAATTACTGAGAATTTCAATCCCGGTATTATTTTCTGAACAATACCAGGTCAGGTACTTCTGGAGGAGCTCGAAGAAAAACTTTAAAACATAAATTATCAAACTACCGATGGATCTACGACGACGCTACTTTAACTTATTATCTCTTTATTTTCTCTTTATTTCTAAGAAGTTGAACAATGTTCGTGATGTACGATGAAGATTCCTGTAATATAAAATTTTAAAATGAATGAGAAATATTTTTGGATTTTGTATGTATGTTTCCTCTTCTCTCAAATTGCTCAATATGATCCTGCGGTAGTGAACACCCGAATGTCGGGACATCACATAGTAGGTGTAATCCAACAAATTTTCCCAAAAAAAAGAGTAGTTTTTCAAAAAAGGCAAATAAGAAGCTAATTGAAGATCTTGAAAGCAATATAAGCAAATGATTTCTTTATTAATGAAATTGGCATGAGTTCCAATGGTTAAGAAAAAACAGATTTCTAAGATGATTACAAGTTCCTGTGAAACGTCTTTGAAAACAACTAGTACTTTACTGAGATCTCAAATAAAAATAAATTTTACAGAGACCAGAACAGTCAAGTTTCATATAGCATAGCAGCACTCAACTTTTAATGACAAGAATTCAAAAGATTTGCATTAACGTGCATCTACTTTTCATAACAATTAAAGTGAATTCTAGAACTTATTGATTACCCATAATCAACTTTAAGCAGATTTTTCCTTTTAGTTTGCCCCAGTCTGTCCTTCAGGATTGACATAACCTGTATTCAGAATAAGATGTAAGAATGCACAAAAGCGATATACAGATTTTTTTAAATGAAGCAAAATAACAGTTCGGATGAAGCTCAAATACCACATCGAGAAATTATACTAAAACTGTTCTAACCAAAACTTAAAACGAATATCATTATTTGATGAAGCATTTCATAACTTATTTGCCAACGTCAAAAGAAAACAATAATCACAAAGGATATCATACAGAACAATAACTACTACTCTTTTAAACTTAAAATTCATGAGAAATCTATAAAAAAAAAAATTATCTTAATGTGACTGACTAATAATTTATTGCTTTCAAAACTGACACAAATCTAAAAACAGTCAAA
Source organism: Gastrodia elata (assembly GCA_016760335.1). Lineage (NCBI taxonomy): Eukaryota > Viridiplantae > Streptophyta > Magnoliopsida > Asparagales > Orchidaceae > Gastrodia > Gastrodia elata. Next base: position 5,098,434 of record CM028681.1, on the reverse strand, counting down.
TGAGAGATGTTCGTGAGCAATGTATTGTTTGATTACATGATGTCTCAGATGTCACAATTATATCACATCCTCAATGCATTCAACAATATCTTCAAAGAATATGCATAAGGGGTGCTTTATTAAAACATCGTCCAAAACTTGGCCAATCTTAATTGTTGTCTTACTAGATTCTTTAACATGTCGGGTCTCTCTATGAACCTAAATAAATCTGCCATTTATGTTTCCAAGTCAACTAATGACAAACAGCAGCTTGCCTCCATACTGAATATTTGCAACAAGGATTTACCAGTTAAGTACTTAGGATTGCCGATCCACTACGCAAAACTTCCACAGCCCTTTGTCAACCTTTTATTGATAGATTAATTCAATCTTTGTCTAGCTGGGCGCAAAAATCTCTTTCTTATGTGGACAGGCTCCAATACTTGAAATTCACAATTTGGAATGTTCTCACCTATTCGTTCAAAGACGTACATATTTCTAAAGCCGTCTTGCCCAAAATAAACATGCTCTTCATGCGGTTCCGAAACTATGGACAAAATAAGTACTTAGGATTGCCGATCCACTACACAAAACTTCCACAGCCCTTTGTCAACCTTTTATTGATAGATTAATTCAATCTTTGTCTAGCTGAGCGCAAAAATCTCTTTCTTATGTGGACAGGCTCCAATACTTGAAATTCACAATTTGGAATGTTCTCACCTATTGGTTCAAAGACGTACATATTTCTAAAGCCATCTTGCCCAAAATAAACATGCTCTTCATGCGGTTCCGAAACTATGGACAAAATTTCAAGCCCTTCCTTAGAAAAAAATAGAAGCCCCTAGAGACAAAGGGGGCTCAGTCTTTGCTCCCCCTCAGCAAGGACTTGTTGCAAGAAAACTACATTCTCGAACATGCTAACTACCTCCTCTCCACTAGCAAATTGGTGGAACAGCGATTTTAAGTTGGTTACTCCCCGCACTCTCCCTACTGTGGGTAACATAGCTAGTGTATTAAAGCATATTCATAAAGTTACTCATAGTCTCTTACCCCAAGTAACTCACACGGATGGAAATATTTTTGAACTTTTGTTGGTCCTCCAAGCTCTCCCTTGCAAAAGCAAAGAGTTTATATTACAAACATTGGGTCACAATGGATTGATATAATTTCATTTGGTTCAAAGGGCACCACATAACTCTTCATAGCCTTTGTTTTGATTGCTCTGAATGGAAGGCAATAAAAAATGCGTTCAAAACTGCAGACATCCTTCTAGCCAGTGGTATTACAGTAAATCAAAAGTGTTGTTTTTGTGGTGTATATAATGAAACACACGCATTTATCTTTCAATTGCCACTTTGCTTATGAGGTTCTCATGGAATCACTCCTCTTTGGCACTTGCTGGTTCATCTCTCCATCTTTGCCTCAATTACTTGAATCGGATATTAAACCACACACTACACTTGGAAAGAGGATTACATAGAAATAAATATTATTATTTACATGATATGGGAGGCAAAAAATTTTTGAAACTTCCGTCATCAACATCTTACTACTCATAATATTGCTAAATTGTGCAAATTGAAATTTAAATTGCCGGGTACTTCATGGAAGGACTTTGATGGGGCTAATTCATACAGCCTTAATTTGAAAAAGGATTTAATTGTGGAATGACTCGGGTTGAATTCAGATTCTTTAACTTCATAATGTTCTCTTTATCTAATTCTTACTGACTAATGATTGTTGCTGGATACTTTTATTTTGCTTACTTGGTCTTGGTTGCTAGAAAATTTTCTTTATAACAATTATGGATTTAGCTTTCGTTCTCAGCACAACCTACTATTATTCACTGCAATGTCGGGGTGCTTTGAGTTTTTTTATTGAACTGCACAAATTTTGGGTTGTTTTCTGGTCTTCCCTGTGCGAATTATAGACTGTCTGATATATGTGAAGCTGCTTCGTTGCAATGCTTACTGTTAAACGGCTGGAAATTTTTTTCAAGTGATTCAGGATTGCTCCGATTCTTTTGTCTTCAGGTCTTTCTTGGACTGTCTTTGTTGGGAGCTACCTTGGTTTTACATTTATTTTGTTTCTTATCTTTGGTTGGTGGCGTTTGTTATTGGTTTTGCGGGACAATGAAGGAAAATGATGATTTTAGAACCACATCTTTGACTTGGGCGGCTTACTCTACGATTTTAGTCAAGTTGAACAAATATTAAACACTGAATACTACCAGAGCAAACAACCCCAAGGGTCACAGCTCCGCCTTGCTCCCTTTGGGAGATCTGATTCCAAAGTTCAAAAATTTTTTATTCCTTCTGCTTTCTTTTTCTTTTCTTGCTGCTCTTTATTTTAGTATAGTCATATAATTGTTGATAGTTTGGTTTTTCTCTTATAACTGTTGATTAACCTTTGTATTGAACTTTTATTTTTAATACAATGAGCTCAGCTCTCACCATTTCAAGAAAAAAAAAAACTGTAAAGCAGAACAGATGGCAGTTAGAAATTTTCAAACACTGGACAAGCTTCTTATAGGTATAGCTTGTTTTAAGCAAAATTAAAAAAAAATCATGATGCTTTAAAAAGAAATGAATTCAAAAATCACTGAAAATTAACTATTCTTATAATAAACTTCTTTAATATTTAAATAAAAAGAATTTATAATTAACTTTCAGGAATAAATATTTTATTACCAGTAAGACAGATTAATTGTTTAAATCGAGATGATTAATATTTCACTATGTAAGTTATAAAGCACAAATGATGTCTTAGTTATACCTTTCCCTAACAATATCCCAAAATAAAACAAAAAACTTTAAATAAAAGAAAATAAATAAAATAAAAGAGAAAAAAATTTCCTCAAAAAGATTATTCAATCTTCACCCCACTTTTAGAATTGATTCTCCCAACTGTCCACACTCAAACATCCATTACATTCAAAGTATTCATAAGAAGAAATGATTCACATACTTTAGAATATAATCTATAAAGAGCTCATAAACTTTGAATAGAAATTTGGTTGTCAAAAAAATAATTGAGTATAATTTCCATTAATTTTCCATCCAAATTAAAAAAATATCATTGATTCACTGTCAAATCCCAATATTTTTTTTTTGTAAATTAAGAAATGGAGGATTGCACAAAACGTTTGAGAGAAAAAACCATTAATCAGCAAATGGTATATTGTAACTTAATGAATTTTACTTATTAAAGTTTCTCAAAATTAAAATTCAAGTGTTTTCTTAGGTTTTGGATCAAATTTTACAACTTAAGAAGATTGATGATGTTACGCTAACGGAAATTGTAATTTTTTTTTTACAGATACAAGACAAAATTAGATGATTTTTGACCTAAGTATTGTCAAAATTGGAGCAAAGACATATTTTATAGAAATTTTCTTAAGGAAAGCAAACATTACAAATTCCTAAATAATGCAAATAACACATTCTTAGACTTGTAAATGGCAATTTTCTGAGCTCCTTCAAACCTGATAGTGATCCCTTTACGATTTTCCTGTGATTCCCACTAATTGCGCTATCGTTTTTCATTTTCTCACCCTGATTCTTTCAATGGTGGTGATTTTATTGCAAAACGAGCAATAATGTGGGTTTTCCGACTTTATCGAAAATTTGGATTTTGTGTTTTTGAAGATTTGGTTGTGTTTCTTTGTCGTTTAGGTCAAATCCTTTTTTAGCTTAAGTTTCCTTATCGTGGGTTTGGTGAGCGACGAAAGATTTGGTGAGCACTAGACCAAGATCTATGGTGCTTTTGCTGTTCTTGTGGATTCAAGGTAATATCCATCCCAACCCACTTTAGGGCTCCACACTATTAGTTTGTTTATAGCTTTCTTGAGGTTTCTCCTTGCATTCTTGCTCCATTTTTGCAGTCACGCTTATATTCTGTAACTACATTTCTCATTTTTGCTTTTAAGTGTCTTGGTATGGGAGACGGAACTTCTGTCTTGAAATGAGATTGGTGTGCGATTGGGTGGAATACCACCTCTTCCAACCACCACTCGATCCTTGCCTTATCTTCATTGCTCCCACATCGTCACTTAGTTTGGCAAAAACTAGTCGACAAACGTTCTGATTTCGACTGGGTGATGATTTTCAAGTCGATACAGGCGGCATTGCACCGACTCATATAGTGAATAGCAGACTGCCTCTGTTATTTCCTTCAGTTTCATTTTGTTGGCAATGATCAAAAAGAACGTCTCATTTTGGAATCTTTGCCTCCGGCGTTTATGCGGAAGCGGGGGTGTTGAAGTACGGTGCGAGGAGCTGCTGTGCACACACGGTTTTGTTGACAAACTTCAGCGAGATTGGCAACGGAATAAAGTCCAACATAAAAGCTTTCTGAGCAGCAGTCGAACACCTGGCGCAATTTTTTGGAGTTGGAAGCGGGCTGCTCTATGTTATCAGAAAGTAGAGGGTCACCAGACTGATTTATCTAACCAGCTACATGACACTCTTCCTCCACCACAACGTCATCAACCTCACAACTAACGATGGACATGGGGGAGAAAGGAAGCCACGGCATTGACCGTCTAGACTAATGTAGGACTAGGTGAAATTATAGTGATTATAGGGTATGTTAAAATAAAAACTTCATAAATTAATTGGAGGTGAAGATAATGTGAAAGTAATCTAAGTTTCTTAAATAAGTCTAAAATTCAAAATTAAATCTAAAATCTTTGGGATCTTTAATTTTCTATTTAGCAATTTATTTCTTAACTAGTATTTTGCAGCTTAGATACTACGTCAGATAAAAGCAATGAAAAGATGAGATATTATATTTCAATCTTTCACTTGGCATTTCTGAAATTAAATGATAGATAACTATCATATAGGAAGGCTGCTTCAATTTATTCCATCCAAAGCTCGCTTGCTCTCCCAAATACACCACTAGATTTTTAAAATTTCCATAGCATAATATGTTGTACAAATTAGCACATGTACTTCTTGTTATTGTTGCTTTGTTTGCCTGCACATACATTGTACTTTCTTTCGCCTATAATGAAAGGGCGTACTTAGCTTTTACTTCAAAAAAAAGGACATTGACGGGCTTAAATTGAAAGCATAATGCCAAAATCATAACATCAAAGTTGTTACAAAGATAACACAGATCAACATCATTTGTCCATGTGCATTATATCCTATTTAGTTGCACAATCAATGCATTGTACCTCATCATCATATAGAGTGTTTGTTATCCAGCCATTTTCTTTAAGCTTTTCAACTTGATAAACCCCTGTATTTATAAATTCTTCAACCTCCTTCAAGGTCTTCCCTGACAAAAAATATAAATAAAAAGATGGACATGAAAATGATTATGTAACATTAAAAACTATCAGCACTAGCAATAAATAAATAACAAACCTAGAGTTGATGAAATTGTTTCTAGCCAATTTCCATGGATATCATTAAGCAGTGATGTCAGCATCTCACAATTTTCTTTTGACATGCCTTTTCGAACAAGTAGGTCCCCAGCACTTTTATATTTTCCGATTTGCTGAATCTGTGGATCAACTCCAATTTTTTCAAGAACACCTGGAGCCAAGTGAATTAAGTAATTAACATAATGCTGGAACGCTATGCAGAAAAATAAATATTTCAGTAAAATCAAGTGTCTCTCATCTTTATGAATGAGAAACATAACCAATTGAGAAACTTTACTGTGGCTATTAGGCTAGTAACCAATAGAGAAAAAAATATTGCTACACGCCTAGACGAAATAACTTTTCTAAAAGGTAAACAAACTTGCACTATTTTAAAGAAGTTTGGCCAGCATGAGAAAAAAACAGGATACACATAATTTTTTTTTGCTCAATTTCACTTCTTACCCTTTACTCCAGCTGTATAATACGCTAGTTAAACATTTTAAAAGGAATATGCATTTTGACTCTTCAACAAATAAAAGAGATACAATCCGGTTTGTGCTCAAATCCTTATCAAGGGAGAATATCATTAACCAACAATCAGAATTAAATTCCACATTATTTTCCTTAATTAAACTTAATTAAGCATGTTCCATATTTTTATCACTCAAGATTGATTAAGGACTCCTATAAGGCTTTCTACAAACTTGATCTAGGATTAAAAATGTTTTTTTTTTTAAATGTCAACAAAACAACCGTTTTAATCAACAGTATTCCCAAAGAATAAAAAAGAAATAATTACCCAAGGGGACAACCACTTGGATCACGATAGTGAGAAGATCTGAGATCTTTTTATCGATCAGAAAACTACAAAAATCTATACAATTTAAATTAGATATTAGGAGTAGCGTTTCATGAGGTTTATTTGTGTTCCAACCCGACTTTTACCTAGATGGATTAGTAAGAGTTTATTTGGATTTAAGATTACTAATTTTCTATGGACACAAGCCATTATAGTTAATCATCCTTGCTAGTTGTAGAAGATAACTCTTGATTCAAAAATATAATTTATGTCAGACAAACATAAGACAAGAAATGGTTGGGGTAGATGAAACTAAACCTGATCAAGATTCCATGATTCAATTATCTCATCCACATATGATCTAATCTGCTAACATCAAAAAATATATCCATAATATCTAAAGATTTTGATTAGCAATCATAGTTACCTACTCTCACATATACCAAGCAAATGGTGGTATTTTTTATAGACAGTCCTTAGTTTCAGCATCAACTCTTTGGCTGGCAAAGATTTGATTTTACTATTTTATACAATAATTCAACATTTAGAAAGCATGACCACTAGAATTCAAAGATTCTAGACATGAATGCTAAGGATTCAAAGGCGTACTTAATTATAAAAGTCATTTGGAGTCAAAGCTAACCTTCAAGTCAAGAATGGATGTCTTGATAGGAGTGGAGCTATCTTGAGTTTAGTTTAGGTTTGGGGATTGATGGAAGTAGTGCTGGACGGTGTTTAAGTTGTGTTGAAACTTACATAAATTGGAAGAATAGTGTGCAAGTAATACTGGCATGGTGAGTCATATGGCCTTAGTAATCCAAACTAGACATCTTGAGGGTTAGTTGAGTTTGGGATGGGCTTACATCCTTCAAAAGACCTAGATGGTGGGTCTTAACTCCTTATTTATTTAGATTAGGTAGCCCATTACATGCATCAGCATTGAAACTGTTAATCTTTGTAGAAATTAGGTCTTGTGATTTGGTGTCATTTCAGTTGTGACCAATCGGATCATCTAGTATTACATCACTAGTGTTCGAAATGATTCGGCTAGTAATTATTAGATTTACTATGAATCAATTGATTTAGCTCGACACAATTCAACTAGAACAATTTATAACAAATATGAAACATATATTTACACTTAAAATTGTCTAATTAGGCTTACTTAGATTATCTAAAGATCAAACTTTCTGGACCAAATCAAGCAAGCATGGCTTACATTAGCCAGATCTTATGACTTAAAATACTTAGATCTTATGGCTTTGGTTATTTAAGACTATTAAAGCTTCTGTCATTAGCTTAATAAATATTACATTGATCAAGGAATAAGTTTATTGTTCCTAGGACAACTTAAATAGGGTCAATTATATTTGTTAATCATCGAATAATTTCAATCTAGGTTGTCCCAACAAAGACTTAGATTACTTAACTTGGATCAGTCAGATTGACTAAGAGTCAAACTATTTAATATATCAAGACACAATTAAGATCAGTCAGATCAACTATGACTAAAATTAATTAAAATAGATTGACTTAAAATCAATTAAACTTGAATTTTATATCGATTAATACATGTTAACTCAATTAGGATGATTTAAATTAATTAGAAGTCAGACACTTAACTTAAATTCAACAAGGATCACATTAATAAATGGGCAACTCGATTACTTAATATATACTATTTCAACTGGACTAATCAGACAAACAAGATTCTTAACCTATTTACTTGATTACTAGATTGTTGTTTGATTTCAATTTTACAGATATACATCTTGTGCATTTTCACTTGCCTGCACTTTACTCACATTAATTTCATTATGGTGTTAATTATATTCTATTGCATGTATGCCAGTTGCGAATTGCAAGTGAACGATAGGAGCCTTACAAGTTTGGGAATCAGAGTACACGCCCCATGTAAGAGTGCGTGAAGTAGCCTACACTCCTAAATACTTAAATGTTTTAAGAGCAATCTTGGTGTACTTAGAGGTGTTCTCATTGAGGCAACAAGCTTGTACTCATACAGCATAAGTCTTGAGAGAAATGAGTTTGTACTCATATAATATGAGTATTGAGAGGGTTTTGTACTTTAAGCTTTGAAAGTTTTATTTTAATTATATAAACAATGCTAACAAATTGTTTTCTCTTTTGTCTTATGTAATAATAATAACATCAGTAATAATAACAATGTTATTATTATTAATATCATTACACTTAACTTCGATCAAGAAACAGCGTAATTATAATCACTTTAATTCAAGCATCACAATGTGCGTCTTAGTATTAAAGTGTATCAATGCTCGATCTAAATGTTATTAAAATAATTAATCAAAGTAATTATACTTGATTATTTAATTTGATTAATTAATTAAACATTTTTTAAAAAATCATCTGGAGAATGTTTAACTGCTCAAGCATTTAATCAACAAATTAATTAATCAAATTAAATTCTTTTATTTTAAATTTCCCCAAAATTTTGACAAATTGATGACATTTTAAGTTAAAAAAATATTTTGGAACAATTTCAGCAGCATAATGCCCCTCAATTTTGCATCTATGATGCTCTGTAGGCCCAAATTTAAGATCAACAAAAAAATATTTAATTTCCCAGATCAGCTCTAAGAGCATCAGAAAGTGGGTCTTTATAATTTTGCTAACCTACTCTAAGAACAATAAAACGTCATCTGTGATTTGAAAAAAAACTTATATAAGGGCCTCTTGGGGACTTGTATTTTATCTCAAATTGACAGAAAGCCTCTGGCTTTTATAGAAGCAGGGAAGAACCGATTTAAGGACAGTTTGTCATACAGCTAATCGGAGCGATTCCGAGATGTTCCAATAACCATTGAATATAAGGTTTGGGTGGCGCTTTGTTGAAAGGACTATGCAAAGCAACACACTGAGGCAAATGTGGGGAGATAGTGTGTGTAGATCAGAGGTTGTGCAAATCACGAGCAGAGTTCATATGATTGAGCTGTGGGTGGCATGTGCTTAGTCATGCATCAGATGTGGGTGGCATGTGCTTAGTCATGCATCAGATGTGAGTGACTGCTGCATAAAATGTGAGTGCTGCCTCTATGCACATGGACATCGAGTTCCCTTTTAAGCATGAGACCAGAGCTGGGATTGTGTGATTCGGGGCATTGGGAAGATAAAGCTGAGTGATGCTGTGTGTGCTTCAGGCTCAACATGGTCATGCAAACAGTATGGATCAAGGGTGAGTAAATTTGGGCGATGGCTGCTCGACCAAGTCACATGGGCCTTCAGCACAATGTGGGCGATGTTGTGATTGGTGCTAGTGCTAGAGGTGAATCTATGTATCTTTGCTTCTACCCATTTATTTCTCGAAATTTAAAGATCTACACAATTTTATGCATATTTAAATTTTTTTTTGCAAGGCATACATGACCTGGTCTTTTTTGTTGGTTAGAAGAATTATCGAAAAAGTGTTGATATGATTCAAATGTGTGCAAAAAAGGCAAACGACCTAAAACTCAGCTTACAGTGCATTTGTCACAACCCATCTAAGTGAGATAAGAAATCCCATTTAAACGATTTACAATGCAGGTTTTGTGATCCGATGGCATCTTTCATTCTTTAAAGCAATATACAGCCATAAACCACGGAGAATTCGTCCAAATTAGCATATAAAGAGCCACTAAATAACCAATAAAGAGCCAAAAATCAGCAAAAACAAAGATACCATCACACTTAGAATCGGGGAACAAAGCACCAATCAGCTGTTTATTATAAAGGCAACATTACAAGAAAATGAAACAGAAAAACAATCAATCCATTCAGCAATAGACATAAAAAAAAGGAATCAGCACAAAACACAAAAACATGGCCAAAAAAGAGCACCGTTATAGCCAACGCACAAAGCAAGGCAGCAGCAATGACGGCAATAAAATAGCACAGCAATAACCAATGCAACCGGCACAACAACAACAAGGCCAAGCCTTAATCCCACTATGTGGGTCGGCTACATGAATCCTTTGTTTCCACTATGCAATCAAACAGAAGTCCCTCCCTAAGTTTCAAATAGAAAACATCCTTCCTAATAATTTTTTCCCACGTCTTTTTTTGGCCTTGCTCCTCTTGTAATCTATGTAAAATTCACAAACTCAATTTTTCTAACAAGAGTGTTGCACGGTCAACGCTTAATATGCCCAAACCATTTAAGGCAACATTCTCTAATCTTATCCACTATTGGAACCACGCAAGCCTTGCTATGGATAAACTCAATTTTCATTCTATGAGTATACCCATTCATCCGCCTAAGCATCCTCATCTATGTAACACTAAATTTATCAATAAGTTTATTCTTTATTGGCCAACATTCAGCTTTATATAGCATAGTTGCTCATATAGCTACTCTATAAAAAAATTCCTTTAATTTTGAGTGAGATTTTTAGAGCGCCCAACACTCCAGAAGCACTCCTCCATTTTATCCGGCCAACTTGGATTCTATTAACCACATATTTCTCTATTTCGTCATTATTTTGAATAATTGAACCAAGATATTTGTACCTCTCTCTCTTCTTGATCACATAGTCCCCAATAGTTATGTCCGCAAGATTAGGGCTTTTAAAACAATAGGACTTACACTCCATATATTCTATTTTATATCTACTAAGATGTAAACTTTTTAATTTTAAAGTAGTCCTCCATAAGTTAAATTTTGAACTGTGTCATAAATCTACTAATTAATGAACAGCATCAGCAAATCTGTAGTTCAGTTCCACAAGATCTCGTTCAACTTTAAATGATAGCACATGCACGCTTAATAATATAGAATAATTTGTATCTATTTTGATTTTGCAATTTCAGTTTCAATAAGCTCAAGCACTAAAAAGTACGCTCAAGAAATACTAGCCAGCGTTTTGTTTAAGTCAAGTAGTAGCTCAGAAAAAGTAAGAGGTCACACAAGCAAGCCAACAGTTATCATAGTGCAAAGGCTTGTTTAACGCCAAGCAGTTCTACACTAGGTAGATCGCAAATTAGATTCAGTCAGAATAGATACAAATTATTGAGAGAGTTTTAAGCAGGAGTTTGTGCATGCAGTCCCAGGGCATGACTCTAAAAGCAAAAAAGTAATCTAGCCACACTAATACTGACCTCCAACATTACAGTGGTCAACACAATTATTAAGAGAATTCAATTATTTCTCAACGTACACATTATTTTTACAGGCCAATGGCAAGAATCAAAAGCTGAGCTTACCACCAAGGAATGATGCTTGCACATTTAAACCATACAATAGCACATAAGCACTTGGTGGTGCATAGACCTCTCCACAAGCACAAGCAAGATAATATTCTTTCTCTCCAAAAATAGGAATGTAGCTCACTGTGAATTTACCTGCAAAGTTTCATATAAAGTTATAAATCATTAGAAGATGATAGAAGCACTCCGAAATTTGTCAGTATGGAAATTGTTATCTAATTTGCAGAAGAATGCCAAGTATTCAAAGCATTAGTCAACAAAATTTTCAGAAGTTGAGTATTAAAGAGATTAATTATTTGGTGTGACCTCCCATTTCTGTGTCAGATTTTAGGCAAGCCACACATTTGTTAGAAAGAGTTGCAAATAAAATTTATGGCAGCCTGGTATATGCATAGGAGATAACATTTATAATATAACAGGTAGCATGGTTAGATAATTCATTGGAAAATGTTGCGAAAATAGTCCCTCAACTATTTTAATTTGGCCAATTTAGTCCCAGACTACTAAATTTGTCCAGCTTAGTACCTCAAATATTTTAATTTGTTTAATTTAGGTACTAAATTAGACATATTTGATAATTGAGGGACTAAAATAAACATATTAAATAGTCTATGAAAAATTGGCAAAACTCAAATAGTTAAGTATCTAAATGACCATAAAAAAATTTTTATGGAAAGGACAGCAAAGCAATTTTATTAGAGTCTATAGTAGCAAATACATATTATCAGCCTGAACGAATTTAGAAAAAGTCTACAAGTAGCAAATACATGTTATCAGCCTGAATCAATCTAGAAAAAGTAAATGTGCAAATTATCTTTTTCAATCACACACGAATAATTCAATATATAAACTGAAGCAACAAGTAGTTGCTTAGTTTACCATCTTTATAGAAGAAACGTGATGCGTAAAACTCCTTAGCCCCATGGGACCACAATATTATATCATGAATTATTGAATGCCTAAATAAATTCTGCGAAGTACCACTGATAATCCAAGATATTGTCATATTAGAGTCTCCTAGCAAAAAACTTCGGAGTAATAGTGAAATAACTAAACCGCCCCATGTTGCACAAACTCAACCACAGATATCGAACCTATTGTAAGATGTAGAATAGCACGCAGAAAGCAACACCAATCACATAAAATAGCAGTCTTCAGTGGGTTCCTTTATGATAGTCTATCCAAGCTAATCTTAACTAGCTTATCAAGGGATTCAATACAAACAATTTATCTAGAGAATTCCCAGCCTATTAAATAAGCAATACAATAACCGCAAGAGTGCGTGCAAAGTGCTATTCAATACTAACAGATTAAAGAAAGGTATATTTCCCTTAAAGATACTAACAACCTTGATCACAAATTCACTGCAATTCTTTAATATTTCATTAAACAAAACACAAGCACTTTTTGGTGGCACTAAGAATGTGAAATAGAAATTTTAGCTATTGATAATTTACTGCCCCAAACAAAGAGATGACCAATATATACTGCATTTAATCAAATAGGATGATTATATACTGCATTTAATCAAATAGGATGATTATATACTTGTTGCAACCACAAACAAACAAGTTAGAGCTATGGTCAATGCCATCTAGCTTAGTTATAGCCTAATTGTTGGAACTCTAAGTTCATGAATATGAAGAAAATGTCTCATAGAATATCTCTATAAGAAACTAGCAAACGAAAAGCATGTATCTTGAGTGTAGTATTCAAATGACACACCATAAATATACAAATGTTGATACTTGATTGATCATTATAGGCAATTGTAGACCCTTCCTAGTCTCAAATCTTAAAGAGAGTTCGCTTAACAGCTCACCTACTTTTTACATCGTACCCTTTGATTCTTTCATGGTCTATTGATAGCCTCGATGTAAATTTGACTAAATAGCAAAAGTACATATGCTAGCTCATGACTAAATCCATGACTTCAAAAAAACAGTTCCCAACTCTGTTTTAGAAGAGAAAATTGCTAACCTTGGGAAAAGATTCCAGTTACAAAAGTTGGAGAGCAAAATAAAATAAGAAAGCATTCACAAATTTGTATGCAATGAAATCTATCAACCAAAATCCTTTCCAAATTAACTTTACAATGTTTAAGAGATGATACAATACAACAAGTCACAAGCGATTGGTTCCAACCCTACCCTAGCAACGTTACACCTGTCAATTCTCAATCCGACTAATAAAACCATGCATCTGCTAAAGAAGTAGCACAGAAATTAACAGATTATGTCTCTAGCTTGACAATAACATTTGAACAACAACAACAGTAAATTGATATGCAACAGAACTGACTTGGACAACCGGAGAGAATGTATACTCAAACAAGAAAAATTAATTCACAATTGATCTCACTATATTTGATAATTTTGACTAATCAATTTAGGGTTTTTGGGCTAATGAGATGAAGGCTTCACTTTCTAATCTCTCAAAAGTGCCAAAGAGAAATTATCATGATTATATGGAAGACAGTTGCATCATTTTTAGTGAACAAAGGGATGAAACAATGATGTTCCGAAAGAAAAACAAACAAGCACCGGTCAACTTTCCTCAGCAGGGAAGACAAACAATACAAAAGATTCAATTTCCTGGAGGCCCAGAGATCCAAAGTTCCACAATCTTTGGTGATTCAAACCTTCTAATTTTAAAATCTACAAGGATATGACCGACACATAGGATCATCTTGACCAATTCAAAACCACAAAATCATTATGTAATGTTGGTGAAGTGATTTAAGGCAAACTATTTGTTACAACTTAAACGGAAGCAATTACAAGTCAGATAAATTCCTAATCGCTTGAAGTATCACAGGTTTCAATAAGAATGGACTATTTGTTATTAAGAAAGCAAGCCTAATTTACCTTGGCCTTTAATGACGACCAAGAAGAGGGCAAACCAATATCTTAGCCAGTACTCACTCATGGCTTGAGGAAGCCATTATTAAAGTTTGGTATATAAAGAAGCTACTTAAAACAATGGCTAAGAAATATGATGGCACAAGAAGTTGCAAGTCAATAAAAGCAAATTACTAAAAGGAATGTTTAAGAACATACCAAGGCCATCCAATCTAATCCTGAAGGTCAGCAAAGAAGGAGAGAGTTAACACTGAAGGAAAGACCATATATGTGGGGTTATATTGAAAGAAAAACTGGGTTGGCAATTATCGAATATTAAATGCAGCGTGTCCAAATTTATCTGATAAATTCAAGAGAAATCATTTTTCCAACCCCTGCTCAATCAAGAAGAGAAACTAAGAATAGATGAAGAAAGGTATTGTTCATTTCATACCACCAGCAATCATAAAACAAATGCTTGTGGCGCTTTTAAAAAGTTCATCAAAGATGGTGAATTAAAGAATTAAACGTTGATAGAAGAATCTCACTAGAGATGAGTCTTTATAAATTATTGAGCCAATTCATCGAGAGTTTGGATGCCAACTTATCGAGAGTTTGGAGGAAGAATTAGAGATAAAACGCAGCTGCCAGTACACAACAATATAGTGTAAGACCTTTAATTATCTCAAGGAATATTAATCACAGTATTGACTTTAAAGGATGCATATAAGAGTGAAATTTTAAATTCAATTTTTTTGAAAGAACAAACTGTGATTTATTACTATGGTCTATAATAGCCTATAAAAATAAATCATACTTTAACTAAAAATAATTACTCCTCTCAAACTACAAGAAAATATTCCCAAATATCTAACTCATAAAGTTAAGACTAATTCACCAATCTCTAAAAATATTCGTCAAATGCCTGAAAAAGTAGAATAATTTACAAAGCAAAATGTAGAACCATCTTTCTTTAACAAAGAGTTTGCTCTGAGAAACCTATTAAAGCACAAGTGATTGCAGAATAAGGGAGCACGTGTGAGGGAACATTGCCGCGGACCTTATATAAAGATTAAGCACGAGATATACTTTGTTTTGTTTGTGTCTATCGAGTTGTGTATGCGTTTTTTGGGACATGTTATTTTGAGCTCTTAACATTTCATGAAGTATTTTATTTTGCATTTATGTTGGATGGCGACTGATGTTTGGGACGCCAATGTTTAGATTTCTTCTATTTACATGTATTTTCATTTCAAGGGATGATGAATGAAATCTTTTTTTCCTCCATCCGTGAAAACTCTACTCTTGCGAGAGTGTTAAGAGGTGGTATGCATAACCACATCGACTCTTGAGCGCGTGCATAGCATCAAGGCTACCAGAGTATGTATAATCCCGATAGGTAATTGTGTATATTCTTCCACAGTTCTTTGTTTTCTCTACATTTTTCCCACCATTCCGCCAAGTTTGCCCTCAAGTTTGTTTGTGTTTGTTCTTCTTTTCTCACAGTCAATCTCTTCTTCATGTTTCTACAACGCTGCTTTCAATGCCGCAAAATTTGCAACTTCCCAACACCAATTATGGGTATCAGAGAAAGATTTCTTAAATTCATCCTTTAGAAAAATTCCAAGATTTTCCACTACAATTTATTCAAACGTTTTAAATTTTGTTTAAATTTTAATGTCTTACCATATTCACCGCCCCCGGCAGACACCACCAATAATCGCTGCCGGCAGCCGCTTCATTGAACCATATCGGTTCAATTGAACCGATGCGCTTAACTGTGCAACGGTTAGACGCACCTGTTCCAAAATTCGAGAGCCCATCCGTAACCCTCTACCCACAGTCCGCCTCACGATCCACAACTGACAGTTCCCACAAAAGCCCACCAGCCCAATTCGGTCGTCCGCCAACCCGGCCCACCCCAATTCGTCTATTGCTTCTACCTCGACCCGACCCATGGGCCTGATATAACCCAACATTGCATGATTTGGGATCAGTGAAGACCAATTTCATGCAATGAACTTCCAAGAAGCATTGTGATCAATTCATAACTCTAATTTCAATGTCATTTGCAGACAACCATCTCCAATCCAAATGTAGATAAATTCAGTCTCATCTCAAGAAGCGTGCATGGATCTTCATTGTGATTGGGATCTATTCGCCCTTTGTGGAGGTAAATTTGAGTATTTTTATTTGAAAATAATTTATCAAGTCTTCTTGTTGAACTATGAATTGTTATATATTGTGTTGCAATGTTAAAAGTTGGTTTTTTGGTGTGATTTAATAGTGAGCTTCACCATCATAAAGTTAGTCATTTTTGCACCTATCCTAATCAAATAGAGTAACCACTAGCGAGAGAGTCTTTCCACCAAAAGAGAACCTTCCTAGGATGTAATCCACGCATAATATTCCTAGAATTGAATAAAGTTTTCTATTTCTTAGTAGTACGTTGTTTGGTACATGTATGTTTGTTCGTTACTATTTGTGTTTTTTTTACTTAAGTTCAGCTTGTGAAAACTTGTAGCAAGAAAAAAACTGCAATAATGAATAACCAAAATAAACCATAAGATCAACCTATTGGTGACATAGATCATAGGGTGCAAGGATTAGAGGATTCAATGGAAAGAATAGAAGAGAAACTTCGTTAACAAGTCATGGCCTTTTGGAAAAACCATCGAATTCTACCCTCTGTATAACCAAGCCAATAACCACCATGACGTTCTAGTCCCTACATCATCATAGAGAGGATTATGAAGAATTTGATGTTAGCAGGAATCCCAACTATAGGTGACAACATGTTCCTAGAGAGAAACCTATTTTTATGAGTTTAATGATGATCGATATGATGGGAGATATTATCGAGTAAGGGGCCAAAATTTTTAGAAGAGACCAAGGGTGGAACAGTAACTTAGATGAACTGTTAGGCAAGGAAGGCAAAGCTTCTGAGTATGACCCACTAAGGGGTATGTTGAGGCACCTACCTACGACGGAACTAGGGCTGGCTTCGAGTCGAGTTCGAGTCGAGTCGAATCAGCCAATACTCGAACTCGACTTGAACTTGTTCGAGTTCGAATCGAGTTATAATCGAGTTCATGTCAAGTTCGAGTCATTTTAAATAGGGTTTGAGTCAAGACGTATGACTCGAGCTCGACTAAAAAATTTTTGAGTCGAGTTTGAGTCGAGTTAAAATGTCTTGAGTTCAAGTCGAATCGAGTTCGAATTTTAAGTTTTGGGTCAAATTGCCAGCTATAAACGAGACACATAAACCACATTGATTTCTTGATTGGATAACACAAATTGAAGAATTCATTAAGTGACAACTTAATAATTATCAAAATGTGGCATTTGCAAGGTTTAAATTGATGGCTAATAAAGAGAAGGTACGATGGGATTAGTTAGATTGAGAAGAGAGAAGTGTTTATGGACAAATATTTGCCATCGTTATCACCATAAGCAGCTTCACACCAAGTTGATGTCGTTAAGATAGGGAACCATGAGTGTGACTGAATATCTTGATACATTCGAAGATTTGGTGGCTAAGACTAACAATCAGGATCCATATTGGCACTTAGCAAACCAATTTATGCAGGGATTAAGAAAAAATCTAATGCATCAAGTAGAATTGTGAGAGCCACTTCCAAAGCACAGTTGCTAGTCTTAATATAAAGACTCATCTTCTAAGTTTAAGAATATTATTTTTCTTAATACCAAGTTAAATTAAAAGCCATCAACTTCCAAAGTCATTCCAGCTCCTAAGACACCTATAGTACAATCTATTATGAGACTAAAAGATATTGTATATTATAGGTGCAAGGAAAAGGGGCGTTTGAAACAAAAATGTAAGGGAGTCTTGACTACTATTATTTTAGAGGATGAAGACAAAGAGTGTAATGACCCTAGGTCATTTGTAGGGGAGACGTTACTTTCATGCAAAACCGAAATTCCATTGATCTCCCGCAGAATTTAGTTCCATTAAAACTCCTGCTAGATTTCAGTTTTCAGTTACAATCCTTAATATAGAAAGTTTTCAAATTCATTTAAGCTGAAATAAGAAACTTTAAATTGTCATTAAGCGCGAAAGATCAAAACAGGAAACGAAAGTCTCAGAAAAACCATCGGCAATTAAGGTCGATAGTTTTATTAGGAAAGAAATTGGAAACACACATACAATTATTAGCTTTTTAAGAACCACTCGATTCCCTTCGGCTCCTATAATCGCGCCATTTTCAATTCTATCTGACGCCTCTCGTAACCTACGAGCGTTTCAACCTCTCCCCCTAGCCGAACGAAACGGGTGTGCATTACGCACGCACGCCCTATTTAATCGAGCGCATGCCGCTATTTTTCCATTGCTCTCTCTTGACTACTCACAGACCGAACACTCCCATAAGACGCAGTGAGGACGTACCTAGTGGCCGACCGAGCAAGAGGAATCGATCCCTTCTTCCGACGTAGCCCTTACGCCCGAGAGACGTTGCGTGTGTCCTTTCCTTCGCTCGATCTTCTTCTTCTTCAGCGCAACTCCCGATCGCCTTCCCCCTGCGCCCGACTCTTCACTGCGATCGACTAGGTTATAAGGTACAAACCCTTGCCCTTTTATCTTCAGCCGATCGAAAGAGAAGGAAAGAAAGAGAGAGTGAGAGCCAAAAGCTAGAATTGCATGTACTGAATTTATATGTATAAATATTTAAAACTTACATTTAAAGTCGATTTATTGTAATATGCATTATATTTTTATCTTACATAAAAGGAAGGTGCAACACCTTCCTTGTTCATGTTGATTGAGAGCAAAAAATATAATGCAAATAAAGCCTGAGAGAAACGTTACCTTATGAGGTAATAATAATTTTTATGGTTGATATATTTATAAATCTCTTATGGTATCCCTTGATATTTTTTGACTATGAATGCTTGTTTAAATATTCATATAATGATTAATTTGTTGAACTAGGTAATGAATAAAGATAATTCATATTGGGTACAAAATTCTTTTCTATCATCCTGGTTTAGCATGATGATAAGACCTATACACTGTAATAGGGTCATTTTCATAGTCTAGTGAATAATGATAAACTTTGATCTAAAAGTAAAATAAATTAAAAACAATATAGTGATGAAGTTTAAAGTTGAAGAAAATAGGAATTTGAACTACTACAATATTGGGTTTTAGACATCGTGCTATTTTGTTACATTCAACTCTTGCATTAAGATCTGTAAATTAGCAAGGTTAAGTATTAAATCATATGAAGGAAGTTCTAATCTACTTAACATGATTTGATACACTTTATTCTAACCTATAAGTCTCTTCTTTATATTTAAGCAATCAAATATGTATGAAATTTAGAACAAAATTAAGAATTTTAGGAAAAAATATTATTTTTCTTATGACTTTGAGATTCTAAGTATATAAATGTAAAAATCAAACTTAAGAACAAGAATGTAAATTTTAAATCTTATAAATAGGTCGTTGCAAAGTTTAATAAGATGTCAATTATAATTTTTGCAGACACATCAAGTTTGTGAGTGATTCGTCTTGTTAAGTCAAACACAAAAGCTACAGTGATATTATTTTTATGCTTTTTACAATCATTTGCTGCTTGAGCATCGCTTTGAACCTGTTTTGTGTTGTTGCTTAATGCGTTATTCTTACTACTAATGATGTAAGAGAAACAAAATGATGTTTATGTATCTTGTGAATATTGCAAAAGGATTCCGAAATGGAGCATGAATAGGTTAGGGATGGGGCTAGTCCTTGGAAGCTATAAGGGTGCTATCTGGAGCCTTTGAGGGGGCCCAAGTGAAGGTTATGCTTAAATGCATGTTTGTTGCTATCTGAAGCCCTTAAGGGGGCCCAGGTGAAGGTTATGCTTAAATGCATATGAATCCAACCTCATGGTTCTGACTTTGCCCATCAGAACTGCTATCATTACTTTATAATATCATAGACATAAATATAAACATGAATTTTTATGCTATTAATGATTTTCTATTTGAAAATTTGGCATGTGATAAAAGAATATTTATTTTGCAAGAATTATGATTATCTTTTTGCTATAAACTATATTTTCCTGCAATTATTATTATTTTTGTCTTCCGCTTTTGCTTAAAATATATTTTTTAATTTCCTTTGTATTTCAAATATGCACTAAGACATTATTTTTATAATGCCAGATCAGATCAGCTGGAGGATGCTGATATAGTTTAAAGGCATGGCGCGAAAAATTAACGAATTCTAACCGCCCCTTCTATAAATAATCATGTTTGTACAATGATATTTATGTAATAAATTCTGAATATTATTTATTTCAAATTGATTGAATGTTAGTTCTTTATACTTGAATGGCTTTGGATGTTTGTTTAACTGCTATTTTACTTCACCACTAATATGATCATGCGGAGAGATGCATCCGATGTTAGTTTGGTTGCTACCAACCTAACGTGGGTCATCACAAAGAGAGTCATGAGTATTATCAAGATGTTGATCTATTTGAGGATGAGTTTGTTTTAGTGAGGATGTGCATCTGGGTATAATCCATTATTTGAGCACCAATATTAGTGAGAATTGGTGGAGAGGAAACATATTTAATGTATTAATGGCTTGCAATGGGATAGGTTGTACGCTCATAATAGATGAAGGTAGTGCCATGAATGTGGTGTTTACTCACACATCATCTCGAGCCAAATTAGTTCTAAACCACACCAAAATTCCTTCAAAGTTAGCTTGGTAATGCAAGTTTCACTTCCGATATACAAAAGTGTCTAGTTCCCATCAAGATGAAAAGTTATGAAGATGAAGTTTGGTTGAAGGGCATAAAAGATGAACCGAAATTATTTGAACACTTGATGGAAGGATTTTGAAGCGCACCTACTCACTTTGCTTGAATATTGTTAGCTTTGTTGTTTATTCATGTTTTATTTTTGTTTTCCTTGAATGTTGTTTCCTTGGTTCAATATTTTTGAGTTTGGTTATTTTCTTTTGCTTTTGAGTTTGTTTTCTTTTTCTCTTTTTTTGAAGTTGTATACAACCAAACTCAAATGCTGCACTTGATTTTCATATTAATAAAATTTGCAAATTTTCTTTTAAGAAAAAGCTCCATGGGATACTCAATATTGTAGTGTCTAACTTTAGAGAGGTTGTTAGGCTTTTCTATAAGCTACATGGAATAACCAATACTATAATGTCTAACGGGAAAGTTGCTGGAAAAAATGACATTCCATCACAAAAGTTTCCAACACCTTCCCGTTTTGAAATATATTATTACTAATGAAATTGATGTAGGCTTGCATAGATAACATAAATTTAAAATAGGTGAAAAAAATAAGCCATCTTCAGAAGATACTTGGAAGACAATGATGGAACTTCATAAGTTGAGCCCCAATCTCTTGGATGATCGCTTGAACTTTAACTTAGCGGAGCAAAGTCCTTTTGTTAGGGGAGTCTAAATGTGATGGCCCGACATTCAGATGTTCACATATCGCAAAATCATATTGAACAATTTGAGAGAAAATGAAATACACATACAAAAACCAAAAATATTTCTCATTTATTAATATTACAAAAAATTTTCTAACATTCCTCTTTACAAAGTTCATCTAAGAGGAACTGAAACAAAAGGGAAAATAAAATAAAAATAAATGCAAAAGTAGAATAGTGTTGTAGATGTGATGACCCAAGTTAGGTCGGTAACAACCAATCTAACATCGGGTGATCTTTCCGCAAGTCATATTGGCAGTTAAGTAAAATAGCAATTAAACAACATCCAGAGTCATTCATGTATAAAGAAATAAATTTCATTCAATTTAAAGTAAATAATATCCAGAATTTATTACATAAATGTCATTGTACAAAAATGATTATTCCTCGAAGGATAATTAGAATTCATTATTTTCTCGCACCATGCCTCTTTCTAACGACTTCAAACTACATCAACCTCCTACAACTGTATCTGATCTAGCATTATAAAAATAATGTCTTAGTGCACATTCCAAATACAAAAGGAAATTAAAAATACACTATTAGCAAAAGCGAAAAGCAAAAACGACAATAATTGCATGAAGATATAATTTATTGCAATCAAAAGATAATCATAACTCCTGCAAATTAAATGTTATTTTGTCACATGCCAAATTTCCAAATGGTAATCGCATAAAAATTCATGTTTTTGTTTATGATATTATGAAACAACATTAATAGTTATGATGGGAAAAGCCAGAACCATGATACTGGATTCATAAAAATGCATTTAAGCATAACTTTCATATGGGCTTTCTTAAAAGCTCCAGATGGCAACAAACATGCATTTAAGTATAACCTTCACCTGGGCCCTCTCAAAGGCTCCAAATGGTACCCTTATAGCTCCAGGGGACTAGTCCCGTCCCTAACATATTCATGCTCCGTTCGGAACCCTTTTTGCAACATTTACAAGATGCATAAACATCATTTTATTTCTCTTACATTATTAGTAGTAAGAATAATACTTTAAATAGCAATATAAAATAGGCTCAAAATATAAAAATAATATCCAATGTACCTTTGTGTTTAACTTATCAAGTCGAATCACTCGCAAACTTGATAGGTCTGCAAAAGATAATTGAAATTTATTAAACCTTGAAAATGATGTTTTTAGTGTTTCAATAAATCTTATTACTCGGCATACCACCTAATTTAGCTTTCGTTCTCATATCCTTCCCAGACCTCTTGATTTAAATCTCATAATATAAGGTACATTACAATAATTTCACTTAACAGTTCTAAAGTTGGTGATTTAGAAATTTTATAACATTAATAACAATATGGCACAGCATTTCAATATCTCAAATATTCTTTATTTCAACCTTGTACAATAGTTTTCCAACATAAAAATCTAATAACCTTAAATGATGCTAGAGCATGGTAAAATATGGATTGAATTGTTGAATCAATATTCACTAATAATTCTTGAAGTTTCAACTCTTATTATTAAGCGGTAACATTTCCGTAGAATGCAAAATGGTTAAATTTTTAGATTTCAGATAATCTGTGAACTTAACTACATGTTAAGATGCTACTTATTATTTATCCTTACACGAAAATTCAACAGTCTAACTTATATTATATATTATTCTAACTATATAAATCACATTTAACTTATCCAAATTCCATTATAATGTTCTAAGACAATAATAAAGGAACATTTTTTAAACATAGGATATTATAAGTTATTAAGATAAATGAAATGAGTTTCATGAATACATTTCTTATTAAAATCCGGCTAACACCCAAAGATAATATTTCAAATGGTCGGAACATGATTTGTCTTACTAAAAATTCAATTCATTAGTAAATGCTGGAAAATTCATGAATAATCCCAATATCTAAAAATACTCAATTTCATTATACAAAGTTATTAAATAGTAAAATAAATTTAATCCTAAGTTATCATTAAGGATTTCAATAGCAAAATTTAAAAGGAATTTCGTACCTTATAGCTTAGTCGAAAGCACATAAGGGACGGCACAAAGGGTCGAGCGGTTGAGCAAAGAAGGATCGGGAGCAGGGAGAGGCGATCATGCGCGCTGGGACGTTGACCGCACTTCTGTCGACTGCTGCGCAGTCGTCTTCAACGCGGGAGAGAGTCGAGCGGGGTGCTCGACCGATTGAGAGGGAGAGAAGGATCGTTCTAGTGGTGAGAGTCGTTCGGTCCCTTTGCAACTAAATAGGGCGTGCGTATGTAATGTACGCCCGATTCAGCAACTAATGCCCGTATGTTACGGAACCAAAAATCAGAAAAAAACTATTTGCCAACGGTTTCAATATTGATAGCTGGTTCTTGCCTTAAATGAGGTAATTTATCTTTTACTTAATTTAATTATAGTTTAATAACAAATATTAATTCCTATTTCATCATTGAGTTTGAAAAATTTTCATAATCAAGATTTGTAACAGAAAAGTAATTTAACTAGAGATTTTAACAGAAAGAAAACTGAAATTTGCGGAAGATTTTTAACTGAAAAACTGAATTTTTGCGAGGATTTAACGAAATCTAAATATTACGGGAAATTAACATTTTTCTTATAAATGACCTAAGGTCATTGCAGTAGATCCATCGGTAGTTTGATAATTTAAATTTTAAAATTCTTCTTCAAGCTCCCCCAGAAATACCTAACCTGGTATTGTTCAAAAAATAATATCGAGATTAGAATTCCCAATAATTAGGGAATACTCTAAATACCACAGCAAACAAAATATATTACATTTTTATACAAGCAGAAATGCGATTAGCAGATATATGGATGTAATAAAATGCAGGAATAATAAAAAAAAAGCGCAAAAGAAATAAAAGTTTCATGCAACAAGTGTTATTGCAAAATGTAGGTTACTGATGTCGTTTTTTCACTAACCCTGCACGAATGTTACTAATGTCATTTTTCAGTAACCCACGAATGTTGCTGATGTCATTTTTCCAGCAACCCACGAATGAAAAAAATATTAGTTTCTAACAACCAATCAAGCATTAATGTTACTGATATCATTTTCCAATAACCCATGAATGTTGTTCATGTCATTTATCCAATAACCCATGAATGGAGTTAAATAATGTTGGTGAATTACTACTAAAGAAAGGTTGAACTTATAGTTATGTGCATTAAGTTTTGAGCTGAGAAATTAGTAGGCATTATTTAAGGACTACCGTAAGTCTTAGCCGTCTTTATGTTAACCTTATGAATCAAGATTAGACCAATGAATGAGAAGTTTATTATTCTAGTAATGTCAGTATAAGCTGCTATTCAAAACTATAGAAAATATGATTCACCGATATTACTAATACTGATTTTCTACATTATTCTAAATTAACTTGGATGAGGAAGCAAAGAATCCCAAGATTCATAATTAACCAAAAACTTATAAATAAAAATATTAACTTTCATAGAACAAACAAATACTTTCAAAGTTTAATAGAATTTCAATTATAACTTTTGCAGACACATCGAGTTTGTGAGTGATTCGTCTTGTTAAGTCAAGCACAAAAAGTATACTGGATAATATTTTTATGCTTTTTACTATCATTTGCTGCTTAAGCATCGCTTTAAGCCTATTTTGTATTACTACTTAATGCGTTATTCTTACTAATAATGTAAGAGAAATAAATGATGTTTATGTATCTTGTGAATGTTGCAAAAGAGTTCCGAAACGGAGCATGAATAGGTTAAGGATAGGGCTAGTCTTCGGGAGCTATAAGGGTGTCATATAGAGCCTTTAAGGGGGCCCGGGTGAAGGTTATGTTTAAATGCATATTTATTGACAACTGAAGCCCTTAAGGGAGCTCAGGTGAAGGTTATGCTTAAATGCATATGAACCTAACCTCATGATTCTGACTTTGCCCATCAGAACTACTATCATTGCATCATAATATCAGACATAAACATAAACATGAATTTTTATACTATTATTGTTTTTCCATTTGAAAATTTTAGCATGTGACAAAAGAAAATTTATTTTGCAGGAGTTATGATTATATTTTTGCTATAAACTATATTTCCCTGCAATTATTATTATTTTTGCTTTCCGCTTTTACTTAAAATATATTTTTTAATATTCTTTGTATTTAGAATGTGCACTAAAATATTATTTTTATAATATCAGATCAGATACAGCTGGATGAGATTGATATAGTTTAAAGACATGGCACGTGAAATTAACAAATTCTAACTGTCCCTTCAAGAGTAAATTATTTTCTGTATAATGACAGCTATGTAATAAATTCTGGATGATATTTATTTTAAATTGAATGAAAGTTAATTATTTATACTTGAATGGCTTTGAATGTTTGTTTAACTACTATTTTACTTCACCGCCAATATGATCCTGCGGAGAAATGCATCCGACGTTAGTTTGGTTGCTACCAACCTAACATGGGTCCTCACAAAGCCGTTGGGAAAGTCACCTTGCGACTTTAAAAAATTTATATCACGATAAAACAAGAAAATATTTATACAATTATAAGAAAAATTCAGCAAGAATATCACTTTTTACTAAATTAAAGATTAGTTAACAAAGATCTTACATAAGAGAAAATTAAAATTAAACTTAAAATATATGTTGTTGTCTTCTTATCTTACTCATACTCTTTCTACATTTAATGGGGATTTCCAATTCTTATTAACAAATTTGCATTTAGAATGGGGTCTCTCAAATCTGATTATCATTTTAACAAAGACAATAATCAAAATTCATTTATAGGAGAGATTCCTAATTCATTCATCCAAGAGAAATTTGTCTCTAAGTAGAACCAATCTAACCCCAATATAGAAGTGTACTGCGTTATTGAGATAACATGCCTTTTTATCACAAAAATAATAGTTTTTTTGCTTGACCAAGCTGAAGCAGCAGCACCATGGAGCTCGACATACTCAAGCATGACAATCTTTTCAATTTTCTCTTTGCAAGAGAAGTTGACAATGTTTTGGTACTTTAAAACTTTTCAAAAATAAAGGGATGATGCTTGGCTCAAAATATCCTCAATTCAGTCAAAGTAACCTTTTCGTTTGCAGTCTCATCTCAAATGCCTTTACTTTCTCTTGCAATAAAATGTTTTTAAACTTATTCTTAATTTACTCTTTAAAATATCTTTTAGTTGAGTATGTATGTTGTTCATCTAAACAATTTATTCCAACCTTCAAGTAAAATTGTCGAGAGGGGCTTGTCAACTGCTCTTTCCATCACCTCCTATAGTTTAGCATGGGATCTCTACATTCAAAGTTTATGTTGGGATTTGATGCTTTTCTTCTTCTAAACCATCATCATTTGTTCTAGAAAAGCTTTTGAAGCACGAATGAGAGATTTATCTCTATGAATAGATGACTTGGCAAACTTTTCTCAAACTGCTAACTCTTCTTGGGTACCCTCTACAACTTTTTCTAAGCAAATTATTAAAGACCAAATAGTAATAGCTGTGCAAAGACAAGCCAAGGATTACTATAAATAACCCTCACCTCATCATCAAAGTGTCATTTTTTTTTCTATTTAAGCCAGCAGAACGATTTGTTCTATTGCATTGAAAATAATGAATTTGTTAGTATGACCATATAACTAACATAAAATTATAACTAAAATATATCAAACGAAAGACTCTTCTTCATAATTAACTTATTTTTTTTAATAGCCTATTTGGTTTGAACCAAAAAATTGCTACAGTGAAACTAGTATTAAAATTATTTTTGGTAATATATATATAATGTTATTATTTTACAAGAGTTTGATTGTGTTTATGAATTAAAGTATACAATTGACTTTTTTAATAAAAATTAATAACCAAATGAGGCTGCCGAATGCCTGGGAAGGCCATCAAGGGTCAGGTCGATGCCGACGAAGGCCGACAAATGCCTCAACAGCTAGGCAAAAAAAGCCTTTCAACAAGGCCAAATAAATCCTCGATATAAGACGAAGGTCAGGCGAAAGCCGGACGGAGGCTAGTAGGAGCCGGCAGAAGTTGGCAAAGAACAACAGGCTCTCAGCAACTAGGGCAATGGGGGTCAAGTGGGTACAAGCAAGGTAGTCTTCACGAAGGTCAAGCATTCCGACAGAGCCCGCACTAGCCACTGGAGATTAGGCAGAGACAATGAAGGCCTCTGAAGGTCGGGCAAAGCTGGTTGGTACAAGTGCTCAGGCAGCGAAGTAAATAGCCCGAATCTAGCATAATTTAATTTAATGCAAAATGGCATTTTGGGGGAAAGCTAATATCCCAAAAATTTACTTTGTATTCAAATTACAACAAACCAAACACCCATATTTTAAGAATATTCTTCTTCTACTTCAGTAAAATAATTGGCAACTGAAATGAAAGCCTTTTTGCAAGCTTCCCCCTTAAGTTCTTCCTAGCAGCCTTAGCCTTTTGTTTTTCAACAATTATTTGTTGCATTTGGAAAGGTATGGCTTCGATAGATTGTCTATTAGTCATTTCCTCTTGCAGTGGGG
The DNA here is from genome assembly GCA_016760335.1 of Gastrodia elata. NCBI lineage: Eukaryota > Viridiplantae > Streptophyta > Magnoliopsida > Asparagales > Orchidaceae > Gastrodia > Gastrodia elata. The sequence goes on along the minus strand of CM028681.1, from coordinate 5,070,262 downwards.
AAACCAAACTAATTTGCAAGAAGGATTTTTAGACTAGATTTGAGTTAAGAAGCTTATTTCATATACTTTATTCATCACACTTGTTGAAATTAAATTTATTGCCCGTACTCTTTCAAATTTGTTAAGAAAAACCCCCAACAGACCTGAACTTCTCCTACAGTGGAGCAAAGAAAATACACCATTTTTAACTCATCCTCTTTCGAAAGAAAGTGAAGTTCAGTGAATGGCTCGGCAATTTTTTTGGTGAGCCAATAGATGACTTGTTCTTTAGGTCCTTGAGCTCCATCATTTGTTGAACTTCTTGAGACATAAATACAGACACAAAATTTCTCTGAGAGGTAACACTTGGATAGACCAAATACTAACTGCATGAATCTTTGCAAAAGAAAACTAAACTTCCACTCTTTCTGGGTAATGGAGAGGTTCGTGTAATGAATGCCACTGTTCTTTCAGATCTGAAGGCATAGTATGGCAACAATCAATTAAGGAGGACAATTAAAAAAAAGGTTCCCTGCAATGAATTTGATGAAATGCCAATATAGAAGGTCAAACGCTACATTTATTATCAAAAAAAAGTTGAGCACAATTTGAGTTAACATCACCCAAAAATATTTCATTGTGTTTGTGCTGGAGGAATTGTATCACAAACCCATATTGGACGATAAATGCATTGAAACTCAATCATGTCATGGATATACTCCAGTTAGGTTTTTTATCCCCCCATTAAAAAGCCTAAACACAACATCCTCAAAAAACAATTCAGGCGTTCTTGCAATTCTCTTCAAACTTTGCAAAACATCATTCATCAAAAGAAGTGGGGCTCAAATAGTGGATCAATGAAAAATTATTTCAATTTAATAGCATTAGCCCTAAAAGAGAGTGAGTCTTGGGCGTTAAGATATTTCATCAAAAGAAGTAGGCTCAAATTATAATATAATATGCACTTATAGAAAGTAACTTATCATTTGTTATCCTATAAAATGTTTCATTACGGGAATTATAATTCAAATAAAATCATGCCAAAAGCTATTTATTCAATAAATACTGATTTTAAGTTTTTAGTTTCAAAAAATAAGAAGACAATTTATGATCATGAATTGGCAACAAATAAATTCACTATTATTATAACTCAACAATCAATTTGATCATTAATAAGACTTGATTACCAAGCAGATAATTTAAATAACTCGATCACCAAACCAGTTATTAAATTCAAATCACTAACCGGTCATGTTTATTAAGTAATCGATTAAGCAAATCATCTGTGACTACTTAAGAAATTATTTAAGATAATTCATGGTTTACAATTATTTGACTATTATTGATTAGACCGGAAAGTGCCATAATTGTGGTTAACCAGGCCAAACTTTTATAAATCAGTGATATGTTTGAATTCATAAATGAACATGAAAAACAAAGTTTTTTTCAATACATAGAAAGAGAATCATATGATGTCTCTTTACAATTAAAAGGAAAATAAACTTAAATCTTAGAAGGGTTTCAATCAGCACTATCTGCTACTGCCACCAAAATCTCGAACTTAACCCTTTACACAAGTAATATCTTTCTTTTCCAATATAAAATAGAACCACATTGTAAATCTGAGCCTAGCAGCTCTCATAGAGAATTTTGAAAACTGGAGTTCTCCCTGCATCAAATAAAATTAACATTATACTCTGGAAGACAAACACTCATCGATTCCTCAGTTCAAATAAAATTGAGTAAGAACATCTCTAGCCTCAAGACAGGTTTGGACTAATTAAATGAAGAGATTTAATCAATTTTTTACTTACATTAAGTATTATATCAAATTTCTAAGAAATAATTGGATGATTTGCTCTTAAAATTGGGTGGACTTGACATTGACAAAATTGTTTTGCTCATGCTTCCATATTTTTCTCTTAACATAAGGAATCAAATATTCTTACTTGATGATTTAAGAAATTTTGCCATCCTTGAACTCTTGATCACACAGCCCTTGTGTCTTTCCATAAATATTACTTCCATAAACCAAGCTTGTCATAAGCAAAACTTGCCAAAAATAAAATGGCAAGTTTCTTTCTTGTCTTGCAATACTTTCCATATGGATAATGATAATTCGTATGTCCATGATGGGTTGACCACATGTTACATAAAATTAAGCATGAGGTACTTAAAAGGTGGGTTTTATATCTAATAAGATGTTCTTGTACTACATTTGGAATCAAACGATGTTTAGCTTAGTTTATATTGCCTGCTGATGTAGAACTTAAGTTAGCACAATTGACTTTAGTTTAAAAGATGTAGATATGCAGCAGCTTTCAACTGCAGACTGCAGAAAGCCTAACACTGATGCACCCATTTTTAAATATAATTTTAATTGTCTGAAAAACTCAGAAAAAGAAAATGTTGCATATGAAAAATGATTGGAGGAAAGAAAAAGGTAACGAAGTTGCATAATTACCTGATTTCCTGAAGTTCAGTATGTGCCTTCGTATTTCATCAATTTTTCCCCACCCACAGCTAAGAGGTTCTATATGGATATATATACCAGAAATGCGAGTATCATTGGCAGCCTTTAAAAAATTCTCACAAATTTGAGGCAAGGACATCCCAGGAGAAAAACGGCTGGTCAATTGATCCGTTATCTGTACCAGATTACATTTATCCAAATAAAGGCTCATTAAAATTGCTGAAAGAAATACTTATTTTTTAATTCACATTAAGTTTTGTCTTTAAAATCCAAGATCGAATGGCGTGTGCACAAAGCATAAAGAAATTAAATCATAGTCCTTATAACGATAATAAATAAAAAGGAAAATAATTTTTTTAGTCCTATAGTTTTTTTTTATAAAATAAATCCTTAAAGTTTTATTTTTATCAAATAAATCCCTAAAATAATTAAAACATATCAAAAATGTTCCTATAAATTTATTTATGTATCAAGTTGATCCATAACATTTTTTTTTTTACTTCAAAAAAAATAATAACATAGGAGAGCGAACCGGGAGTCTTGTAGTCCTCCTCGGCATGGAGGACGTTGCTATGCAGGTCGATCGCACCCTGCTGGGCCGAGGGAAGTAGATGGCGTGATTGCCTTCAGGGCTGCGGTCAGCTCCGCCTTCGCAGGGACAAGTGGAGCTTGCTCTATAACAGGTCAATGTCGATCAGCAGCAGCTTGTTGTTCAGCCTCCGGACCTCCTTTATCAAACTCCCAGCTGTCCAACAAAAGGGCAGCGAGCCTGGCCTCCACTTGCTACCGGAGGAACGTGAGCTTCTCGGCAGCAGCTTGTCGTCCAACAGTCGGAAGAACATGTTGTCGTTGAGGAAGAGGACGACGAATCGGACGAGGTAGAAAACGAACGGCGGGATAGGAGCCACGAAGCGGTTGTAGCGAAGGTCTTCCAGCATCTCGAGAGTCGTTGCCGAGCAAGAGAGCTCCGGTGAGTGTATGCCGGGTCACCGATGGAGCTCAACGGGCAGTGGCGTGAGAAAGGCCGCTGTCGTGCGGCCGAACTATAGAGTGAAAAATAAATTATGAAAGCGTGGTCGAATCGGGCAGCTCCGTAGAGGAAGGGACTCCACCTTTTTACATGAACTTTTTAAGTATTAAAAAATGTTATGGAAAATTTTGCTAGGCAAATAAATTTTTAAGGATATATTTGATACATTTTAATAACTTTAGGAATCCATCTGATAAAAATAAAATTTTATGGTCAAGACCGATACAAATTAAAACTATAGGGACTAAAAAATATATATCCCAATAAAAAATTATTGGTATTCATAAACTCATTCAACCCAAATTAGACGTCATATTGGCCTCATTTTCTATATACTAGCATTCAAATATGGGTACCCTCTTTGTATATGTATGTGATACCATGAGGAATATATTGTCAGGTTTTTCTCAATTATTGGCTGAAAGTTGATCATTAGGAGGAGGAGATGTGAAGCTAATTAAACAGGATGAAGCTGACTGCAAGAAGAAACTCGAGTGAGTAGGTTTTAGAAGAGAAATGGAAAACCATTTTGCAAAAATGCTTGCAACAGGAAGAAAAGAGAAGATGTCCAACGGGAACAGATGAGTAGAGGGGGTGAAAACAACAGATTTAAAAAAAAAATTAGATCTGCTGCAGCTGGAGAAGAAGAGGAACACATGAGTCCCTTCCAAAGACAGCTAGATGGTTATAAGGGTACTGTGGGCAGCTGCCGCAGAGGAAAAGAATAGATATGGAAGAGGAAAAAAGAAATAGAGAAAGAAAGATATGGGAGGAAGAAAATAAGAGAAAGATACCTATATTTATCCAACCACAATAAAACCCTAACCCTTAAGAAATGAAGAACGCCTAAACCTCTCAGATTTGCATTTTAAAAATAACATTAAAATCCTACTACAAGCTATGGCTGTCTATAAAACAAGAAATAAGGGAAAAGAGAAAGGGAGATAATAAAAAAATAAAAAACAATGCAATAAATAAAAAGGTTTAATTTGATTAAATAAAACTACCTTGAGCAGAATCAATACCATCAAAATTATTCCAAGTCACTTCTAAAAATAGCGCTCCGAACTACAATGGCAAATGGTGAACCTTTAAAGACTGGTTGGAGGGTGCTAATATGAGCAAGGAAGGCACCAATAAGACGAATCATTATACAATATACCGATATATGGCAAGTAATAGAACAATTGATCCCCTTAAATGTCTCGTCATATTCATCTTTTAATTCCTGATAAATAGCATCAAGAGGACTTTATCCAGAGTATAACCATAATACTGCGCAACAACAATTGTCCATGATAAGAATTCATGGTATCAAAAGCATACAGGTTTCACTGGCATACAGAAATTCGTCTATCTAAAAGCTTTAGTGAATATGATAGCCTTTAAGCAAGCATCATCCACACAAGCAATGCACCATTACATGTGAGCTTGTCCTAACAAGTCCGCTAGCATAAAGTCACACATAGCATGCATATATGCCAAGTAATAGAATCGTTGCTCTTCTTGAATGCTTCCTAATGTGCATCTTTGAAATCTATATAAAGGGTATGTAGAGGAGGCCATCTACATAACAAAATCTAGATGAAGCATGTTGCATCAAATGTCCACGATGAACATTACAGCATCAACGCCAAACAAGTACATCAACATAAAACAAATTCTTCTACCATGATATTGTAATCTCATGAATTAATTTCTAAGCCAGCATCATGCAAGCAAGTAATCTGCCTTTGCATGCTAGATGGCCACCAAACTAAGGTCATTCCACAAGCCAAATGACAATGTAACATTGACACGGTAACCAAAAGAGTAACCTTCCTCAAATACAATCGACTTTGAAATAAACAAAAATAGCATTTTCCAAGAATTGTGAGGGCAGATGAAGGTGATTCCACATCTCAAACCCCGCCACAATGGATATGCTTCTAAGAGCTCAATACAGTCGATCTTCAAAAAAAAGTCTAATATGGAGTTAGATATACTTCAATTACAAACACTTGTCTGAAGTCAATAGCATTGATGCGTACCAGCGGTACTAATACCACAATACATAAAATTCAATCGAGATTGTTGACTCTTAATTGTGCTCAGAAAAGTGGACAAAGCTGTTTAACCCAAAAAAGAGGAGAAAGCGCTCAACTCATTAGGAAGAAACAATATGGCAAACAATATAAAATAAATTAAACATGCTAAGAAATTCTACTAATTTATATTCATCCACTACAGAGAAGCATCCAGAAAGAAAAACATCTTCAATCCTCCCTTAGTCAGTTGCAATGTTGTCTGTGTAAAGATAATACTTTAACGCTTAGCAGGATTAGATTGAACCTCATCATAATTGAATATTAGATTAAAAAGGAAATAATCTATGTCACAAGTAACCCATTCCATACTCACCATGTCATGTTATTCTAGAATTAGAAGTGTCGGCAATTATCACAAGTGGTAGAAACAAGTTTTATCTGATTTTCAATTTCTAATGCACTACAATATATTCTATGTAGCAGCACCCTAATTTAAAATTTAGAATTATTTATTTAAATTTGAAATATAACAAAGGTTTAGAAATTTTAATTTTTGAATTTTTTTCAAAATACAAAATATTTTTATATAATACTTATGCCAAAAGTTAAAACATTTTAATAGATTCCCATTAAATATTGGTGTTCTTCTAATTTATACTTTATTCATAAGAAAATATTAAATTTATGGATTTGGACAATCATATAAAATAAATTATTTATCCAAAATTAACATTTTTTTGTAATCTACATATTTTACTCTATTTTTTATATATTTTCATAAATTCCATTTTATTTAAAAGTGCAGTTTGAATTAACAATTATAAAATTAATAAACATATAATATATTTTTTTTAAATGTTAAGAGTGCATATAATAATCCATTACATAAAAATGGAAAATTAAAATTGAGTATTTTAATGAATTCTCAAAGTAAACCACTTCTTGAGCAACTTTGCAAGAGCATAGATGAACCCTCAGTAGTCAAAATTTTAATTGGTCATTAAAATATTTAGTGTTTTAAGAAGTAATTAGGCATTCAATTATCCAATAAAAAGAGACTTTTTCATATACATAGGACAGAATGTTTACTAATTACATATCAAGCATTCAAACATTTGATTTATTAATACAGCACACAAGCCTTTATAAACCTATCAAAACTATCACCCTACTCAATTCTATGTAATCATTAAATGGAAATGAGATTAAAATAGAAGTATGACTATGTTACATTGGTAAATGTCAAAATTTGATGCTAAATAAATGAATTATAAAGAGTTTAAGTTATGAAAGCAATTACCCTAATAAATAAATGCAGAAGGGCAATTTGTGAGCTAATAACAAAATACACTAAGGTGTTGTCTGGCAAGCAACAAATTTAACTTGTGTATGATCTAATAAATTCTTAAATTCAATTTTATAAAATCATATGATTGTTAAATCTTAACAACTCTATGTCAATTGATTTGATAAATCTTGTTATAATGCTTAGTAATATTTAAATTTAAGGGAAAAACAGCGAGTAAAGAACTGAATTCAATTTAATTCACCCCAGATGAATTTAGCAAATCCAAATTTTAACAGGCTTGGGATGGACAAAGAGTTTAGGCGGATGTTACTGCTGGCATTTGGATAAATCAATTTGGTTGGATTTAAGAATTTAAGCTCAAAAATCCAAACTAAATTCTTAAATCCGGAGTTTCCAAACAACCCCTAATTTAATAAATTGGTTAATTTGCATGCCTTTAGACTGTTGACAATTTGGGGCTTTTTCTTATATGCCGATGAAATCTTCGTAAATTATCAACATTTTAGCCATTATTTCACATTTATTAAACCTTTAAAGAATATAGAACATACATATGGGATGAGATTAAGAGCATCGGTGAAATTAGGCAGTAGACAAGGTGGCAAAAACGGGGCATTAATATTGAAATTATAATAATATGGGCTGTGCAAGTATAAATTCCTCTAATTCATTTAGCAAGCAAGAGAAACTAACTCGACCACGGAGCTTTATCGAGAGCACACTGCCCTTCTTCACGTGCTCCCATGGGAAAGCAAACATCATCCGTAGCTTCACCATGGTCTTCATCCACCAGCCGAAATCCGGCATCTCGTACTCCCCTGAGGGGTATTCCGCCTTTCCGGAGGCCATTGCGTTTCTTGATTCGGAAGAAGGAGAAGATTGAAGAAGCGTGGGATGGGAGGCTCCATCGTCCAGTGCAGTCTCAATGGGCGCCTTCTGATGGTCGCCCTCCTTGGTCGAAGAGGACTCGATCGTGCGGATGGGATGGAGGCACCGAGGATTTTGACTGCGATGGGGGTTGTGAATGGCATGAAGAGAGGATTTTCGGAAAAAAACGGTGGACAGTTGCCTGCTGTGGCTAAAGAAGCGAAATTCATGGTGAGGTTTTAGGAGAATTTTAGACATTTCTAGGAGCCTCCCTCTTAGTTCATTCGCAGGAAGCATACGAGATCTGGAATAAAAATAAAAATTAATGCTTAAAATTGTACCTTTTAAATAAACATTTTTTTAATAATTTTCAAATTTTAGGGATTATTTGTCTCAGCAAATTTGAGTATAAAATAAATTAATTATAATATAACATAATTATAGCTTAATTAGCTCAAATTTGTACATTGCTATAGCTTAACTATTCAGCTCATATTTGTACATTACTATAGCTTAACTAATATATTACAAGGAATTTTTGAATTTTCGAAAATAGTAGTTTCAATTTAATTATTATGATATGATAAAATAATTGATAAGTATAATTGATACAATTAGAAACTAGTTCTTATTCACATTCTAAACTATAAGATTCAATTAAATACTTAAATCAATATTTAGGTGTCTAGTAGAAAAATATTGAGATTAAGATAATATCTAATTTAAGAAATTATAAGTTATGATTAGTTCACTAAAATTTACTAGCTAGGCTATAGTTTGAATGATATAACCAATCGAATACTAATCTAATTAAATTATAATAAAGTGAAAGATTTAAAGTAACTAAAAGATAGGATTTAAGAATTATAAGTTTTAAGTATCATAGTAATTAAAGTTTAAGGAATTTAATAGGATTCTTAAACTACTCTAAGTAAATTAAGAATTCCTGTTACTAACTCTTAAAAAGATTTAAGAGAAGACTTAAGGATTAGAATGAACAAATTAGGCTCTAATCTAATCACAAAAGACTGGCAGAGTAATATTCTACCATTATAAAGACCCAATTAAGTATTAATAAGTGAAACTCTTAAATATTGAGACGTTTTTTCAGATAACGGTGGAGTTCCTGATAAGAACTCCAAAGTTAAGCATGCTCAGGTAGGAGCACTCCTAGGATGGGTGGTGACCTGTTGGAAAGTTATCTTCTGATGGCAAAACTGTGAGGCATTTCTGGATAAAATAGATAATATCTTGATGCTTGAGAGTTTGAGCTATTAGAAATTATATCAAAGAAGGTCATATGGTGTCAGATAGGAACTAAGTGTCATATAGGGCAAAGTATCACTTCATGTGAGCAGCCTCTTGAACTCATGATGGTTAAGGTGCTACATAGTTATGGGTACCTCTTGTGCCTGTAGGGGTCACCTCTAGTCCTATCTACCCAATTGATGGTTCTTGGATATGTGTGTGGATACTGACGATGATGTCAGTTACTTGGGTCAGGGGGATTGTAAAGATCCACTTAAGTATTAATAAGTGAAACTCTTAATATATCGAGACGCATTTTCAGATAATGGTGGAGTTCCTGATATGAACTCCAAAGTTAAACATGCTCAAGTATGAGCACTCCCATGGTGGGTGACCTGCTGGGAAGTTATATTATGAGGGCAAAACTATGAGACATTTTTGGCCAAATGGACAATACCTTGGTGCTTAAGAGTTTGGGCTGCTACAATCATACTCTCCGTAATCATGTTGATCCCAATATTATCATGACCGCTGAGGGTACGGGGCCCCACAAAGAAGCTCAGAATGACATGCAGATGAGGGTAGAGTGGGTGAAGCTTTGGTAAAGCTCTTTAGCCACTGAAGCCTTATTCTTCTTCTCCCCCCTTACTCCCTAGCCCACGAAAGAAGGAGAGGGAGCCTTTTCCCTATTCGGGATAGCCTCGAATCACATTCGAGCTCGACCAATCTTCAGTAAGCTTATACTAAGCTCCAAAATTTTTATTTGGTTAGCAAGCACTTGAACAAATCTTCACTGGCTTTTGGATATTTCATTGAAAACCTTTAATCACCGTCAAACCAACTTTTGAACTTTTTGACTACAACAATACTCAAATACATATTGCTTTTTGCATTTTTATGTTTCAATTCTCTTTAATGCTGCTTTAGTTTCGCCCGAGTCTGTACTTCTGTATTTGTGTGCAATGATTATTTTGCCAAAAAATGTCACAAAATAAATTGTTTAATGTCTGGTGGATGTAGCAAGGGTTATCGAAAGGGATGATTGGTTGAGTATGGACGAGGCTAGATCATCGGGAGTTATAAGGATGTCAACTGTCGTCTTTTAGGAAGGCCCTGTTTAAGGTATGATATTGATCATAATTTGTGGAACCCCGTCTCATGATACTGAAAATTGCCCATCAGGATGCTTTTGTTTGCTTTCCCACAATATAATGAACATATGCGCTACTATTAATAATTTTTTTTGTAAAAGTGACATGTTTATAACAAGTATGCTTTATGGAACAGCAGAAGGCTTACACATATTTGTTATAACAAGATAAACATATATATATATATATATATAGTTTACGCAAGATAATATATTCTGCTTTGTGCTAAACATCATGATTTTCCAAAATTTTATTATTGCATTATTTTCCACCAAAAGTTTATTTTTGTTTATTATTAAATAATTCGTAACTTTTGATATCTTTCACCTTAGTCTCATGACTAAACATATTTGAAATGTGCCTATATTAGAAGCTCGTTGAGATCCTATAATGAAGATTATAAGAACCCATAAATGTTGCTTCCACTTTTAATATTTATATTATTTATTGTTATAACTTTTAATTTATAATTTTTTATTTTAAAAATTATGATTTATTAAATAAATGTAATTGAATTTATATTGTAATAATATATTACTGTGAATGAATGAATGTTCTCTTATTTCATGTATGTCTTCGAAAAATATGACATGCTATCTCATTTAAATATTAATAAGATCACGTAGCTAAGAGATTATTCTTGATTTTGGTTTAGCTACTGCTAATTTGGTAACGAATACCCACAATTTTAAAATAATTTTTGCAAATATATTATACAATACAAACTTTTTAAATATATGACAAAAAAATCACTTCCTCTCCAACCTACAGAACTCAAGTAGGTAGAGGCTGACCCAAAAGTGGTGGCCAAATAGTACAACATGGGCGAGCGTGGCCGAAATGATGGTGGGGACTTGCTTTTCGATAGAACTCGAGCTATAGTAAGGACACACAGACGAGGGTGGAGTGGGTGAGGAGGCGTGACAGTGCGTTGGGCTTCACCGTTATGGGGCCAAGAGGGATTAAACAACTACACTGGAGGATCACGCGTGCCAGGGCCATCGAACTGCAATCGTGTGTAGTGCCAGGGCCATCAAATTGCACGATAGCCATCGCTTCTAGGTTAGCTTCGGCCTACCTATGACTTAAAGATTTGAGAGGAAGTGATTTTTTTATATATTTAAGGGCTGTTTTAATTGAGGTAAAACGACGGCAAAATAAAATTGTTTAGGTAAATTGAGATTATCGGTATTTAGTATGAAGTAAAACATGTGAAAATTTATATTGTAATTCAATTTTACACTAATATATATAGAAACAGGAAAATCCAGTTACACTTGAATGAAGGGTAACTCACGATTACACGCAATATGCAAAGTAGCTGAGTGATGAGCATTTAAAACGAATCCAACATCTGCACCGACAATGTTTGAATGAATTAAGCAATTCATTATAATGAATTGAATGTGAACCATTCATTCGAACATTTGTTTGATCAAATCGTCTAAGCAGAGTAGCCGAGCGTGAAGAAGTTCCAACTAATCCAATATCTTCTCTAGCTAAATTCGAACAAATTGACTGACCGAAGGTATGATTTGAATAAACTATTCTTTAGTTCTTTCACTCGAAGAATACAAAATTGTTAGTATGTAAATTTATGATAAATTTACTCAAACTATTATAGCCACATAATACTTAATGTCAAATTGAAAAAATTGTTAAATTTTCTGTAAAAATATCAAGTAACAATAAATTAATATGATACATTATAATCATATTTTATTGTAATCAACTTGCTTAGCACTCACTTAATATTTCCAGATTATCTCATGCTAAACAACCGCTTAAGAGTTTATGTTGTAAATGATATATTTTTAAAAATTATTAACTTTGTAAAAAATAGAGTTTTTATGGTATGTAAAAACTCATATTTTTTTTTGTTCTAGGTTGTATTCGAATGAGTAAAGTAAAATTTTTATCTGAAATTTAAATTTAAATTGTTTGAATGATAAAATTGAGGAGTAAAATAAATTTTGAGAGTAAGATTTTACCCCGTTGTAATAACCGCGTGTAAAAGGAGCTCGGTTGAATCGACCTATTTTCACATTATGCGGAGATTTAGACATAATGAAAAAGCTCCATTGCATGGCAACGCCATGATAGGGGCTGGAAGATGAAGAAGACGAAGCTCGTCTCAACATGGGAATGCCAGTGTTAGGAGAGAGAAATTGAGAGGAAGCTTAAGTACGTTCGAAGATGAAGCTAGATTTGCTCAAGCTTTGTCCGCACAAAGCTTTGTAAAACCGTACATAAAAACGAACCTTTGTATGCACAGATGACACCGCTCGAGATCGACAAATTGCGCTCAAGGTCAGAAAATGCTGGGAGATGTGCACCAAGAGAGGGGAATCGCCACTTTGAATCCAATTGTTTGATGGCTTCACACCTTTGCTTGGAAGAGATTAATCATAAACCCTAACCAAATTTACAAAAAATGATTCATTCAAATTGATTTGTCATTGATTTGTTCTCGATCACAAGCTCTGATTGTGAGCAAAGATTCGATATGGTCATTATTGATTGCAAGCTCTAATTCAAGTGATGTCTGAATTGAGCGTCGAATCGAATCAATTAGCGGAGAGACGAAGATTCTAGAAAAAAAAAAGAAAAGGTAATGCTATTTTTGAAATATTATTCTCTACAAATTATTTCATTCAAAAAAAAATTCAAACCAAATAAAATAATAAAATTATACTATCTTCATGATTACACTAATCTTTTTTTTTTTTTAAAGAGCCGCTTTTAGTCGTTCGTCTTCTAACGATCCGACCCACCCACTACCACAATACCCAAGGGAGCCATGCAGGGTTCAATGGGTCCTCCCCTTCCTCAAAACCCTAGTGACAACCTTATTTCTGATACGAATGATACTGTCGTTGGCCATACATCCGGCGAGAACGAAGCTCATTCCAACAAGATCACGGGGTCTGATTTGGACGATGGCCAGGAAATGGAAAAAAGTTTGTCCAAGAAGCAGAACCCTAGCCCACTTCTCAGTACTAAATCGAGCTCTAACTCTTCCAGTTCTCAACAGAATACGATTCCTTACACGGTTCCACCATGGAGCGAAATCCCAGAACATCCATTTTCTCTCGAGGTTATAAAGGACGGCACTATAATTGAGCAACTCGACGTGTAAGGGTTTTGACTGTTGAACACATATAATGAGCTGAAAAGCGGACCTGTGTCTTTAAACTTACCTATATGTTTATCTAGTTGTCTAGCTTTTGCTTTGCCCCTTTTTCATACGTTGGTAAAAACTGTTTGAAAAAAAATGCTAGAAACACATAGCAAAAGAAAAATCCATTGCATAGCTGAATGAGATTATGGGACTGTTTGGTATGCGGTATTTTGGGCGTAAATTAGTCTAAGTCTTGGGATTTACAAATTTATGGTGTTTAGTATGCATGGTTTTAAAGTATTATTTTATAGAATTTATGGGAAAATTCTTATCCCCGATTTCTTCACAAAAGCAAGTTAATCAGATTATGGCCTATTTTGGTTGTAATCTGATTACTCAGCTTCATTGTTAAACCACGACTATTTCCCGATTGCGCCTTCGACCCCAATCCTGCCATAGTCATTGACACCGCCTTCGTCTTTGACCCCCTTCATTTTTTGATTTCGCCTTGGTCTTTGTCTCTGATTCCAACTTTGTCATTGATTCCGGTTCGTGGCGAACATCTTCACCTTCGCACAAACATTGCCTCTCGCTCTCTCTGTAGTGCACATTAGGGAAAATTGTCTAAAGCTGCTTATGCTTTGGCTTGGAGTGTAAAGCTGCCTGTGTCTTGGTTTGATGATTAAAATTTACTTGTAGATTGCCTAAATTTCAAATAGTATTGCCTGCTGCTGTTTGTGCAGAGTGCAGACTTATGTAGCAAATAAAATGTATTAATATGTAATTGTAGTAGGGCTACAAATAGTAAATCTGTATAATAAGATTTGGGATTGTTTGTAGAGTTAAATGTTTTAATTTAAGCTGTGAGTTGAAGCTGCAATCATTTTTTTAATATATTTTTCTTACAAATATGTCATATATAAAAAAATATTAATACTTAAATTGTTTTTTCAGACATACACTTAAATTATTTTTTAATTTTAATTTTTTTTTGAAATTTATGGCTTTAAATGTAATTTTGAGCTGATTCGAATCAAGTTTGAGTCGAATCGAACTCGAAATTTAATGAGTCAAACTTGACTCGACTCGAATTCGATTCAAGTTAAAGTCGGGCTTAACTCGAAATTTCTGAGTTCGAGTTTGGCCTGACTCGCATGAACCTGAATCGAATCCAACCCTAGTTGTAATTAATCTAAATGATTTTAGTAACTATAAAATGATACAAATTACACTTTTATTCAATAAGTTGGCAAAATTGAGGTTTAAATAGTCTTTAAGAGAATGAAAAGTAAAAAGTATATTGGATTGAATGACAACCCTATTGATGTGGAAAGTTTGGGTGAGGAAGGAATTTCTTGCTTTACCAAACTAATATAATTTTAAAAACAAAGGTTATCAGATGAGTGGAGGAATATTGTTGCATTTATTATAAAAATTAAAGGTGATGCATAAAACTTTGTAAATTGTAGGGAAATAAGTTAATCAATCACATTGAAAATTTGAGAGAGAATAATTGAATATAAATTACAAAATGATGCATGATTTCACAAAATCGAATTAGTTTTATGCTAGTAGATTTACTGTGGATGCCATACATGTACTAAGAGGTTTGATAGAGATAAAAATATTAATGATTTAATTTTTATTGATCTTTAAAAATCTTATGATAAAGTACCAAGGGAAGTTGTTGGGAGAGTTTTGGATCGAAAGAATTTGTGTGGCATATATTGATATTCTTAGGATACATTTAATGGGGTTGTAATATTTGTTCAATAGCATGGTCGGTTGTCTACTAATTTCTTGGTTACTACTGGGTTGTGGCAAGGCTTTACTCTTTTTGTCCAAGTCTATTTTTCTTAAATATGGATGTTTTTCTTGAGCACATTCAAGAGGTTCTTTGGTGCATGTTATTTGGAGATGATAATCTCTTAATTGCTAAGAGTAAAGATGGGGTGAAAGCAGAACTCGGGTTGCGAACTACTTTAGAATTAAAGGGTTTTATCTCAGTAGGTATAAATCGAAAATGTACGGAGTGCACATTTATCATGTTAGAATCTTAAATTTTAAAGACAACTATTGATGATCCTGTGATCAAGAAGAGAGAAGGGTTAAAATTTTTTGGTTCAATTATAAAAATAATATTGAAATAGAGGGCAGTGTGATTAATATATCTAAGCTAGTTGAATGAAATAGAGTGATTATGGAGTGTTGAGCAATCAAAATTTCACCCAGTTGAGAAATATTCTATAAAGCAGCAATACAGCTTTAGCTATTTCATGTGATAGAATATTGGCCAACAAAGAATTGATTGATAAAATAAGTGTTATAGAGGTGTGGATGCAAAGGTAGATGAGTGAATATATTTGAAAAGATAGGGTGAGAAATGACTTCATTTGTAGCAATGTTGGAGTAGCTCCAATAGTGGATAAGATTAGAGAATGTGTCTTAGATTGTTTAATCATAATAAGAATTGATTGTTCGATGTCACTGCTAGAAAAATTTGGTGTATGAATTGTGCCCATGCCAAAAGAGGAAGATAAAGACAGACATGGGCTGGAATTATGATTTTTTTGTTTGAAACTTAGCTATTGAGTTTAAGCTGGTCGGCTAAGCTAAACTTCTAATTTGTTCGAGAGTAGCTAAGGATTAAATAAGCAAATTAATCCTAAATTGAACAATCTCTTAGATTTATTTTACAATTCTTAGGTGACTACACACTCGTCCTTATCATTATCTTAGCCTAGTTATTGCACTGAATCAATAGGTTGAACACTCTTTTCCATAAGGTAATACAAGCAGTAGTTTCTAAGACACTAATACTAATTTTTGCCTTTTCTATACTGAAGCTTTATCATTAACCAAGCAAAATTATTTTTTACTACTTATTAGAGAGGCAAATGCTCTCATTTACTTAATTCAACTTGACTATTAGACAAATTAATAAAAACTATTCAATATTAAAATGATGTGTAGTACTTATTTCTATCCTTTGTGATTTATTTCTTCTCTTCATTGAGTAGTTGCATTTATTTTCTATGTGCTACCAATTTATGTTTACTTCTTCTCTATATAAATTATTGCTTATTTAATTTATTTTATGCATATTTATTTCATTATTTAATTTACTATATGTAATTTGCATAAAATACCAGTTGCGTGTGCTTATGCTAGGAGTCTCATGGGGTTTATTTTTAATGCCTCAGAGCTAATGCCCTGCCCTGTGTCAGCTACAAGGTTCTGCCTTATACCGATGCCTTTTAATATTATAGCTAGAATCTTATATGGAAAATGATTGTTACACGAAAATTTTACATTTTATTCTTTTATCGAATGCAATCAGTAATTTTCTTTTGGGATGGGGGCGTAGATGACTACTAGTGTTGCATATTAGTTCGTTTTAACATCAGTATTAAACTTAAGAGATTTAGGCTCATTAATGACCAATGTGTAATATCTCTGATGGTATCACGCTTTTTTTATTAATACGGGGCTGGTGCAACTCCCTTAAAACTGTGCAGCTAAAATAAATTTTTCTATCAATAATTTAAATATTGTGCGTGTTTATATACTGTTTTAAATCAGGTCTGGGAAAGGAGCCTACATGTTTGGGCGTTTGGATCTATGTGATTTTGTGCTTGAGCATCCTACCATTTCTAGATTTCATGCAGGTATGCAGAGTTTCATTTTTGGTGCTTTGCTCTGATTTTATGATCATTTTGACATCGATTGACCTTTACTATCCTTTTTGGAGCATTTACAATTTAATTGTCATCTTTTTATTAGTTCTGCAATATTCTTAATCATAGATTACCTTTTTTGTCTGTGGGAATTCTTAGGTGTGATAATCTATCTTATGTGGGTGAGTGGGTGACCCACTTTGTGGTACAATGGATTGGCGTTGAGCAATCCATTAAAACGGTGTTTTCTGTTTTTGTAATATTTGTGTTTGTCATACCTACTCAATTATTTTATAAAAGTAGATATGAGAGATTAAAGACAATCTCTGTTTTGATATTCCAGATTGGTTTTATCAAGATATGATCTTTCAACAACATATCTCATGTTCAAAACATCTTTCATAATTGATCTACTTTTCTCATCTTATATCATAAAATTCAGTCAAAAGTTGATATTAACTGCTTTGGTTGCCAATGCTATATCATGGCTTCTGACATATATTTGTTTCTCATCTATGGATGAATATTAGGCTAATTGATAGTTATACAAAACATAGGTATATTGTATCCAATTTTGATCAGACCCCAGAACTATACTGGTCGGACAACTTGATTTATTTATTAGGATATTTGATTATTTATGCTTTTATTCGAATATATGCCAACTCAAGATCAATTAATTACCACTTTCTTATTAATAATTATCACTTGGTTCGCTTGTGATCATTTCTTATGTTTTTGATAAGTAGAAATGTCCATTTGAAGTTATGCCAGCCGTATTTATTTGGCCAATTTAAGCTAGGTAAGTAAGCTGCTTAGTGGGGATATATATACTTGGTTGTTGGGAAAGATAAATTGCAATGAGCTTACAAAACAATTCGACTGTCTTTTATTTTCATCTAACATTAATTAATTTTGAATTCTTAAATATGCCAATTAGAAATTTTATTAACTTAATTAGTAAATTTAATTACTAATTAATTCAACAGCACTGATTTTTCTTAATCGCTATACTAAAAACCTTATTAATCAAGATTTGTTTTTAAAATATTACATGAATTTAAATAAATGCTTACTCTGTTAAAGTTGTTTATCTTAATCTTTTATATAAACCTTATTGAATATTTTTTTTTATTTTTTATTTTTTATTGAATATATTTTATTATAAATTATTGCGTAGATGTAGACAAAACTAATTGGCCCATGCTTAACTATCTTAATTTTCAACTCTATTGAATATTTTTAGCTTTACTTTTTAGTGCAATTAAGTGATTAATTATTTTACCATGCTTAATTATTTTAATTGAATATAAACTTATAGAAATGTCTAAATGTTAATTTTGTAAGTGTTTTGGTGATTAATTAAATGAGCAATGCTTAGTTATTTGATTCATTTTAGATTAAATTCGTGCAAAACTTGTTAATTATAATTAGTTTTAGTTTTAAGTAGCTGATTATGCTGTCATGCTTTTTAATATGCTTATCATAGTGTAACAACCCCAATAATTGGATAAGAGATTAATCCAAATATTGGGATGTTACCTTAGCACCCAACACTCGATTAGGAGAAAGCAAATCAAGTGTAGATGCTAAGTGGTCAAGTTACTTTGTGAGTAGTTGTTAAGTTAAAATAAATTTATACAATTTGAATGCAATCAAAGATTATACATGATATGGAGATACATATAAATACAACATTGCAAGTATTTACAATACAAGCAATTAGAATAATCCATTCATTCATTTCAAGCAGTTACAAATATAGAAAATACAACACAGATTAATAAGTATAGGCAAAAGTAACTTAAATAAACTTAAGCAATTTATAATCTAGTTATTACAAATCTTTTAAAAGTAAGAGTAGAGGATAGTAAATAGATTACTCTCTCATTTAAAACAAAATACAAGACAACATTCTAAAATTTAAGCTGAAGCAAAACTCTTTAAAAGCCCTTCAAGCATTTGGACCCGCATTACCTGAATCAAAGAGCTCTTGATCTATTATATTTTAGTATTTAAATATGATAGGGCAAAGCCAAAGAAAAGATAAGTGTGGTTAGACTAAACAGTCTAAGCACATTTTAAGTTTGGCTATGTATTTAAATTAATAAGATATCACAAATATAATTTATAATTTAAAGTAAGCAGCGGAACTATAAAAACTGTAAAATATGGAAAAATGAACTAAACATAACTGTAAAGAAGGCAATATGGAATAAGTTGATTAAAAATACTCACTTGCATAAAAGTCATAGCCTGTATCCAAAATTGATAAGGGAAAGCATCCTATAGGCTAGAAACTACTATGTGCACTTAAGTAAATTAAATGAAAGTGATATATGTTCAATGAAATTTATGCTGAGTAAGAAAATGTAATATAGTGAAGCATAAAATAAAATTAAGCAACATACACTGTATTTAAATTAAATTGAAGTAAGCAATACACAATACTAGAGATAGAGAGTGTAAAGTAAAGGAAATAAAGAAGTATCTTAGATTCTTGATCTAAGACAAACATAGCCTAGGACTATGATAAGTAAGCATAGTTAAACAATTATGAAGAGATCTTACAATCAATAAGATTGTAAAAGAACCTTATATCATTAGTTAAAGTTATATTTAGAAGCTACCTCATTCTGCGGGAGTACACAACAGAATGTGGCGAGGAGTTAAGCACGTCTGCCTAACTAGATACAGTGGGGAGGTCGAACATTCACATTTACCTTCTCTAAAATGTGAAGTCCTATTGGAAGCACTATCTTCCTTTTTCAACATTTGCCATAAGGCATTTCCCTTTAAGTTTTATGAAAATCTTTATTTATGCACAATGATCTTGAATGAATGTTCAAGGAAAGAGGCTCAAAGTTAGGCAAGTATTTAACAAATTTTAATAATTGTAAAGTATGTGATATCCTTTTGTTATCTAAACTTTAATAATCTACTTAATGATTGAAGCTAATTGAGCTCTAAATTGACTTATAGATATTAATTTCTAAGTCAATTTTGATAAAAGTAGAAAAAAGATAAGTTTGAAAAATAGTATTTTTATGTATTGAAATTCATCTTATACTAGTCCTAAACTAACCAAATCCAATAGATTTATGATTATAGTTTAAGAAAACTAGTAAGGAAGGATAATGTTTATGAATTTCTAAGTTAATAAAAGTATAAGCTAAAGGATATTCTAGTAACTTTACTTATTTAACTTATAAACAAAATTATCAACTCAATTTAATCATAGAGTTATCTAAGATTAATTGATATTGATTAATTGAAGTTAAGAAAAGAGATAAAGTCCTAAAATTCTTAAAATTTTTGGCAGAGTCTCTTTTGTATTTGTTCAAATAAACAATTACAAAATCAATATATAAGTCAATTCATTGACTATTTTCAGTTCTAAAATAGAGTTCAATTCATTTCATAGGATTGCTCATTTCCAATTCTAAAATAGAGTTCAATCCATTACATATGATTACTGGTTTTCAATTCTAATAGTTTTGACAATTATAAAGAACAACAATTTATAAATCAATTTATTGACTATTTCCAGTTCTATGATTTCAAATTATAAAATCAAACAAAGCAGTTTAGTAACATATAATTTATACATCCTATATCAAATATCTATGAAATTAATAAGAGATACTGAAATTAATTTAGCAATTTTATAGGGGCAGCATCATTGGCTTATTATGCCATAAGGCAATAGCATTTAGTGCAGCATTTCATTTGATTCTAATTTATAACTCAACTTGCAAAGAACAACATCATTGTTAACATTTAAATATAAAAGAAACAAGAATCACTTAAATTGAATTCTAACATAGCATTTGATTCTTTAAATGCATTTGATGAAAGAAGTTAATTTAATTTAAACAATGTAAAGGATAGTATTAGACCCCATGTAATTCATTAGTTCCTTCATTTATATATAATTGACCACATATGGTTTTAAATAAAAGAGATGACATCATTTGATTACTTCAGTGTAACTAAAAAGCAATTGATCACTTTAAATTATATGACAGTATCTAATGCATATTGAATTTAGTAGCAGCAATTATCCTTTTAAATTATTAGTGACAACATATGAATTAATAAAGACATGGCAGCATTTGTTCTTATATAATCCATTGATCTTACATTAGAACGAAAGGAAGCGTATGATTTTATTTACAAGAAATGGCAGCACTTAATCACATTTAATCTCACTCTAATATGAAAGGCAGCTTGTATTCACATTTGATCTCATACTAATAGATAGCAGCATGTGACATTTAATAAGAGAAACGATGTTATGTGTTCTAGCATACAGTTGATTTGATGACATCCTGTGATCTTACTCTTAATGGATGGCAGCATTTATTCTCTTTTGCAATTAAAGGCACATATAATCTTACACATGTATAAATGACGGCATTTGGATCTCCTAAGATACATAGCAGCATATGAATTTCATAACATAAATGGCAGCATTTGGAGTTTCTAGAATACATGGCAGCATTTGTATCTTACAAGGTAAATGACAGCATTAATGATCATATAATCTATTAACAACATATGAGTCTATAAAGAATGGACAGCATGTGATCTTAATTAAAGAAATGATAGCATTTAATTTCATCAGCTTGACTAAAAGCATTTATTTCATAATGAAACAAATGGCAGTACTTGTTCTCTCATTTCTTTAGATGACGACATTTATATCCTGTAGAATACATAGCAGCATTTGATTAATACATATATACATGGCAGCATATGATGTTAATAAGAGCAACTACAATATTTATTCTAATATTTCATAAATCTCATATTCATCTATTTATCAACATACGATTCTATATAAGAAGTGACAATATTCATTTTTACTTTACATTAGATAACAACATATGAATTAATAAAAAATGACAGCATTGATTCTCATTTAGTCTGCTAGCAGCATTTGGATCTATACATAATTGATGGCAACTATTGATTCTATAAAAGAATAACAACATTGATGCTCATATAATCCATTGGCAGCTTTTATATCTCATAAATAGATGACAGCCATTATTATCATAAACTAAATGGCATCATTGAATCTAATAGGATACATAGTAGCATTTGATTCAGCAATGTTAAGCTTAATAGTATTAACAATCAAAGTCCTTTATCTTGGCATGTACATCTTTATATATTGTTTATATCATCTCCATTATGATAAGTATATTATTTTAAAATGCATTTAAGTTGCTCCATCATCATAGAATATGATTTATTACAAGTTCAATCCCTAAGAGTGCTCCTAATGTCCATGGATCAAGAGTTAAGAACCATTCATATGGCGAACAAAAATTTAAAAATAAAATTGAATTCGACTCAATGAGATTAGGTTCGACTGATCAAAAAAATCGGATATGTAGAATACAGTGAAACATTACATACATTATGTAAAACAGATTTCAAGTTAACTTAACAAAAGAAAAGTTTTAGATATTCAAGAATGTAGGAATATCCAGAAATTTACTCGTTTTGATTTCCTAGGAGATCAATCTAGGAACGAATATAATAGCAGAGTAGCAGAGAAAGCTAAAGGATTCGAAGTTAAGTACCTGAAGGTTTGCGGTCTTTCTTACGCGCCTTCGAATCGCAATCCAAGCGGCGAGTGAGGCTTTCTTCGGCTTCTTGCAGACGTCTTGGGATGCGCCAGCAGCTCGAGCTCTCAGCGGCTATTGAGGAAGATGAAAAAGAAGAGTGGAAAGTTGCCTCCTTCGACTACTAGAGAGGATCGGCTTCCTTTCCGCCCGTGACCGTAGGTGCGGGTATCAGCGCTCGATCACGGGGGAAAAGAAGATAGACAGCGCCTTTAATAGCCCGTTTGATTCTCTCTTTAATCCG